>CM067376.1:169194800-169529720 GCA_034510155.1 Eucriotettix oculatus
CGTTTATAATTAATCTCACGTACTGGAGCCATAATTTTCATCCCGCATTCGTTTAACGATCCAGCGCGGGTAGATATGAACCCACGTCCACTATGCCATAATGCTCATTTTCTGGCACTTTTCTGGCACTCAAAAAAATCTTTTGAATTCAGTCCCTATTGTTCCATACACTTTCTTGGTGCCCAGGTATTTGCTGTCGTCCGGTACAGCTCCTAATTCCACAGTAATCATTTGGTGACCGCGTGATTAAATCGGAATTGAGACACTCACATTTTTAAAAATCTCAAGTTTCACGCCCCCTACGCAATCTATGTTGACGGAATGCTAATTTAAGATGTTTCTTGAGTAATGGTTTTCGCAAATGAATGTTATATTCGAGCTCATATGAACTGAAAACAATTTAAGTTAATCTAATTGATGACTTCATTGGTTTAATTTTTGATTACTGAACCTAAAAAGAGTATATTCTTGTTTGTATCAATACGTATAGTGAATTAGATATAAAACCGGTACATTTAGTACTCAGGTCCAGTGAAATAGGCTAAAAATATATCGTGAGATTGACTTTTCATCCACTCTCTCTGCCATCCTTGGGGCTGAAGTGCAGCTTAAAAAACGCATTGAATGTAAGAATTGAACTATGGGAATCCTATAACCACAGATTAAATACAACTCTAGGTAGATTTTATGTGATTGACACTTCACCCCTTGGGACTGAAATTCAACTTAGGCTACACGTTGAATGTTATCGAACTTAACAATTTTATAATTTCGCGTTGTTGTTATTATTATGTAACGGCCCTCCATGTCCACCAATGGATGCTCCCCCCACATGAAATCATGTGAAAATAGCTTCAGGTGAAACACTATTAAACTAATTGGCCCCGAAAAATCATTATTCGATACAAATTTCGGACAATTTTTCATATTAAAAAAATTAAGCCCTCTTCACACACGCGCTTAGGGATGGTAGTTGTGTCTTACCATAACAGTACGTTACCGGGTCGCAAGGAACAAATGCTGGACTAATTTTTTCTATGCGTTTAGACTTTTATGCGGAACATGCATGTACATATAGAAACATACATAAGAAATTGGAGATCTTTTACACACAAACAGTTAATTGTTTGTATACAACTAAGATAGTTAATACATCTCTACGAAATACTTAGGTTGAAATAACTCCTTACATTAAGGAACATTTTATTTAAGTAATAATTAATTATAAATATACAAAAGTTTCTAATTACTTTATTTACCGTGTAACTTCCTCCAAACAATAGTCTACTTAACTTTTCACTTTTAAACTTAAAAAAGCTATGACTTTATTGTCTACTTCTCTTCTTCTTACACATAACTTTCAAACTACATTCCTCCTACCATGAAACTTTTTCTATTACATTGTAAGTGTCTTCAAAATGTCGCCAACCTCCACTACTTTTCTAAGTCATCATGACGAATAGTTTTAACCACTCGTGAAATCCATCTGTTGCAAAAAGTCACAAATATCTTTCGTTGCAGTCTGAAAAGACGACAAGATTTACTAACGTTTTACCAATTTTCCTTTCATTGTACTTATTCCTGACATTTTATTTTTGTATATTTTGCAAACTCAAATGTGGTAGTCAACTCTTATCGTTATTATATAATAATTTTTTACTATTTTTTTCAAGACATTTCCCGCGTTGACGTGAATATAACTTCCTTTTCATTCGTAAAAGATAACCTTTAAAGTATAGGACTACTATATCTATGAGCGTCAGTAAATGAATAAAGTTTGATAAATTGGGAAGTAAGTAATGTAGACAACTTGAAAGAATAATAGGAGGTGAATGGAAGTAAAACAAATTTGTTTCATGGCTCTTTGGTGGTATTTGAACTATTTATAATTTTCCCCCTGGTTAAGCGTAATTCCTGTAAAAAGCTATTAACTACACAAATAGATTTTGGAAGTTATGAAAGAGGAATTGCTGACTTTCTATAACAGTTTTATCCATTATTTTGAGAAAGGTTTGTGATAATCAGGAAAATCACGGGTCAGGATGTCCGGTTATTGATTCCAACGCTTATGTCCATCCAATTCAATTTAGCGGTTTGCAACAGCGTTGCGTAATATAATCATTGAATCCGATTAACTGGCACGTATTGAACTAGACACTTCGGCGTTGTCTGAAACTGACGACAAGATTAGTACAACTAGGGCATTGACCTTGTGATATTTATCACCAAATCTCCAAAATTTTAAAATTATTAATATACTAGCTATGCCCGCGATTTTGTTTGCGCGGAAATAGGTTTTTTTATTTTGCCCTAAAAACGAAAGTACGGCATAATTCATTTATGATTGCTTCATTGCAAACATTATAAATGGCAGTTAGTTTTGAACGGGTCCCACTTTCATAGCTTTAAAACAGTAGATGGAGTGAGAATGCTCACCATTCCTCTCTCTCTCACTCATGTTACCAAAATTAGAGAGACAGACCCTTCAATTTTACTTTTTGCTATAGATCTAGATTACATTTATTGCTTAAACGCAAGCCATGTAGGTGCAGTTGAAATTAAAACAATTTACAATCCTCAAAGATACGCCAATTTTCATTAGAAGGTAGAAAACAAGCTGAAATAGACAGTATGATATCAGATTTTGTTATTCGATCATTTCTGTCAATTATCGTTACTAACCGGAATATTTATATGAAAATGACATGGAAGATGCATTAGAAGTATCAAGCATTAGAATTACAGAATTATAAATAATTTAAGTAAACGTAAGGGCCAGCCTAAAGAATTATACGTCTTTGCGCCAAATTTTGGGGGCCCAATCATTAACAACAAATTTTTATTCTATAACAAGAATGGTAATGTAATCAATTAATCAAAAGTGGAAATGACGAACCTTTTACGATTTATTTTTATTATTTGAAATATTTATATTCCTCTAATGGATCGATGTAAAGCTTTTTAAAACCTCACTTTTAATGCATAAAGCAATGTAAAATTAACGTCCAAATATTAGTAAACACACTGAATTTTTAATTATCAAAGTTCACTTCTGATTGAACGTTCAATATTAGTCTACATTTTTTGCGCAAATGTTCTCCAATTAGTTCATCACTTTTTAGTGCGTTATTTAATGTTTCCGAAATGAAATCGATACTAAATGTATAAAAACTGTAACATAATTAACTTAAAGGGCGAATCATGGGTGTCAATACTAACCTTTTCGGCAGAATTTATCACAAAAAGACGTAGAATTTGAAAAGTGCGCCTTCGATCGTCGTCGTCTGGCACAATTCTGTCAATGGTCTCTCCAGCATAAGGCGAACAACGAATGGGATGCTTGATTGTTCTCTAGCGAGGCCAAAATTTCACAATAGGGGTTGCTCAATAACCATAGCCAGTAATTCCGGAGTTATGCAAACCCGCGAGTCACACATTCGCACAAATTCATTGTGAAATTCTGGGTTATCGTGCGGTCTTCCCTCCCATGTCAACATGCAGTCTCGGCGCCCGTCGTTACCCGGGAACATTTATAGTAGCCCTTACAGTGTTTGATTCCGTTCTAATTTCTTGGTCAAAATGTGATTAACCAGTAATCGAGTCCGTTATTATGTTAACACTTATCTTTTAACGCCAGCCATTCCGACGGAATGTTTATTTCATCATAACCAGTATGAGTACTCACAGTACTTTAATCGAATCAAGAATTCTTCTGGTATATGCTAAATTAAAAGTCTAAAAGGTCCGGGAGTGAAAGTACTTTTTTCCACGATAGGAGTCAAGTATAAACGCGGTGGTAAATAAGCCCGGTAAGTTAAGGACTACCTTAATGGTGTCACAAACACTTCCGGTGCCTATACGTTATTTGTTCAATTCTGCCTTTCTTCCCACGAAAATCACAAGTCATCTAATCCAAATGCGTTTCTAAGGAGCGCAAAATTTAATGTCGCATGAGCAGGAGTTCCGTCACACAAAATTGAAAATCGTGCGCGCGCATAAGAATTGAATCTAAAAATAAATTATGGTTCGTTGTATAAAAAATTTTAATTAATAATAAAATTCACCAACTCATTCGCATAAGTAAAGAACCTTTTCAGCTTGTGTAACATACAAACAGATATTGTAAATAATATAATAAAAAATTATTACTTACGTGTAATGCCATTAACTCTTTGCAATTCAAACTTGAAATAATTTTGTCAAAAGTTGCCCATCGTCAATCAAATTTCTTAAATTTTTGTCGTACTTAACTGTTACAGTCAGGCTGGTAACTTCGGCGTAATAATTCGTCGCAGTACAACGGCCCAAAAGAAAACACTTGAGTAAATCAAGGAAGTTTCTTTAGTAAGTGCAGAAACAGTTCTCGCGTTTCCACTCGGGTACAGGAGTGATTAAAACGCGACTTTTCGACTAGCACGTGCTCTGTCGTCATCTTCAGGCTGATCTTCAGGTACGCACCTGTACCCAAGTAGAAACCCGAGAACTATTTCTGCATCAACTACACCGGTAAAGTCTTAGTTCACTTATTCTTTAGTAAGTATTATTGCACAAAAATATAAAAACACAAAGTAATGGTAATTACAGCTGATACACCACAAACCCCAATGATTAATAATGAAATTCCCCCAGGCGAGCAATTGCGACAATTCACAATATCTAAACACAAACCCACCCCATGAATACAACAAACAAAAGAATTTCATTCCCAGCGCAGCGCTGGTAGCGGCCACTCGAGGTACTGCAGTGTGGCGTTTATAGGCACTACATAGTCTGGGTGACCAACCACAGTATGAAATCAAGTGGCACATAATTATTATTAAATATGCATTTAAAATTCACATATAACCTATGGTTCTAAAAAATCACCCCTTAAATTATTTCGTTTGTTTACGCCATTGACAACAAAGTTATTAAATTATAATTATTAGAAAAAATACCTCTCGTTTTTATTGTTCTTTGAAGTTTGTATTGCAGAATATAATATAACAAAAGTTGAGTTTGAAATATTCCATGTTCTGTGATATGCCACATTGGAAGGAGGTTCAAAATAAAACCGAAATATTCAAACGTACGTATTATGTCAGTAAAATTAAATAATTACTCTAAAATTATAAGTCTAGTACCGTCGTCGTGGGTTAATTGCTTTGGAGGAATCATATCTGTAGTTACATGGGGTTTTCCAAAACGATGTTACTACTTACAGAGGATTGACTTTGTCTCAATAATATAGGAACACACAATATATACACTTCCAAATGATGCTAGTGTTAGACTTGAATGCGCAAAGTCTTTCATTATACAAGCCATTGCTCATTCACATATAGAGCAGGCAACTATTGTGCGTTCTTTAAGGTCATTAGTGCCAGTAGGTCTTGTATTATTCTCGCGTTTTTTTAGCGCATCCCATAGCTAGAAATCATATGGAATCAAATATGGTGACCGTGGTAAGCAAAACCGAAGGTCCATCCCTTCCAATCCACCGTCTGCCAAATGTTTTATCGACGTATTGTCCAACGGGTATAGGGTGCGCCATCTTGCTGGGAATAACCTGATGTTACAATACGGAGAAGAATATTATTTACAACAAAATTCTGCAATGTATTGAGTTAAGAATCACCTATTACAGTCTCATCACTAAAATAATATGGGCCAAGTATTCCAAATACGGCACCATACATTAAATTTCGAAAAGGATCGAGTTTGCTCTCTCAGTTCATGAGGATTGTGTGTTCTCCAAATAATGCAATTGAGATTCTTCACGTTGCCGCTGAAATGAGGGTTCATCGAACACAAAAAAGCCAACAATAGGGTCTACGTGCTTCATTTCTAACACAACTCCTGCAGTTCGTACACGAGAAATCAACCTCAGAAAGGATCTGTATTGTTGTAATGTGGTACGGTTTCATTCCCAGATCAAGGCGACACTAGTCCGCGCGATTTCTGTTTCCAATGCTAATCTCATACTTGACTTTCCTTTCACGGTTCCTTGAACATTTGTGATAGTTCCTTCAGTTAGAATTCTTTTTGGAAGTCCACTGTTTCTATTACAGTCACAGACTCGGTACGCACTCATTTCTAATGCAGTCGACGTAATATTTTTCTCACTATTGAGGGTGGCTAAAATAGTTCCATTCAAGCTGCAACTTTTCTTTTCTCTTCCAAAGCCTGTCAGATAGTCATATCTGTGTCATATAATTGTGATGATAATTTTCGTAATTTTTATCAGTCACTTAAATTAACAAAAACTATATTTTAATTTTGATTTCTAATATTTATTTGGAAGAAGCTTTCAGCATTGCCATATTTATCTACAAAATAAAATACAATTTTGTTTTGAAACATTACAAAAATTATTTTTTATATGGAATTTGTTTATAATTGTGATATAGACAATTTTTTTACAATGATTTATTGTTTAAAAAATATTATACATATCCTCATGTAATTAGGTATATATTTAAAATTTCCAATATTCTTCATGGATTTGTACGTGATTCCAGGCTGTGTTGGCCTACACAGAGCATTGAAAACTTTTCATTTTATCCTAAACTTTTAATTTCGCCACGTCGAAAATTTAAATGTCAAGTGTCGATAATAATCACAATATGAATATTAACCCAATATGTTTTGACACATTTATTTTCTGTCTATCGTCTCTGTTAAAAATATTATACACATTTATTAAATAGATGTAGCATTATATTATATTACGAAATGTTTCTATACCTCTGAATAAAATTATGAATTATATAAATACATAGACATCTATTATTTCATAGAAGTATGAAACATAAAATTACTACTTCATCTTTATAGCTATAAAATAATGCATTATTGTTAATTTTCTTTATTATTACTCTAATTTATCTTTTAACATAAGATTGTATCAACAGTAAGTCAACTGCTGTGGCGTAAGAGGTCCCGTGATCGAATTCCGGCATAGGAACGGATCTTTCTGTTCGTCACGATAACTGAACGATACTCGATACGCTGTTCACATACCACTCTAAATTCAGAATATGTCATGGAACATGACAATTCGCAGCCACTTAGTAGTTCAAGGTCTTCAATGGGCAGCAGCGCCAAGAAGAAAAACAAAATTTAGCAACAATAAGTCTGTGTAAATAAACATTATTTAATTATTTTTTTAAGTTCCAGTACTTTACATTAGAACACTGTTTATCCAAACTAATTGGAGCTATCCATACTTTGGATATTCAATTGTTCGGATAACCTAAGATCCAAAATTTTGAAGGACCTGTAATCCAATATGATAAAAAATGATTAAAAATACAGTTTAATATTAAATAGAGTTTGATGTGTTTCTTTTCTTATGTAGTTCCTGCCGATTTTCTGTTCTTAAAGTTCAGACATTCACTTGTTTTTGCGGGGTCTTTTCTTGCACACACATTATTTATTGTTTCATCTTCATTTAAAATTTGAAACCCTGAATCATTATTACTTAACATTCATTAATTTGCATTTTCTTTTTTACATTCTTAAAATAATTCTCTAGATAGGTTCAAACTTGCAATTGTATTAGCCTGCTACTGCGAATCATTATTACCTGCGTCTTCAATAAACTTTTTTTACTAGACGCATATTTTAAATTGTCAATTGTCATCAATTAGATTTCTGAAATTAATTAACATTCCGAGGAAAAGTCGTAAATTTATTTCCGAATGTTGTCGAGCAGACTTATGGACAATAATAATAGTGCAATAATTAATAGCTCCATTTCAGTTATAAATTTGAAAAACCCATAGGTTATAACGAAATCTTGCTGCTACTGTTTCAAAACTTGTCATTAAGACCCTTTATGCATCATAGATTGAAGAAACATAGTGTACAGAACAGAGCACATAAAATCGATGCCTTTAAAATTAAGGAGAAGAAAATGTTTGTTATGATATTTGAAGTTTGGTACAATTAAAGTTTGGATAGATGACATTCGACTGTCCTTAGTGAAATTGTTGTGTGGTTTTAGAATCGATTCTTCTTTCTAACATGAATACTGAATTTATTATGAAACTCTCTTCTTAGAGTTTTAGTATAAAGTTTCAGTAAGCTGAGAAGATTTAGTGAGATTTCGTTCAAGAAGTTTTAGGCGGAGATATTAAATTTGTTATTAAAGAAGAGGGCAACTAAATCAAACTTACAGGATTGACGTGGCGTACAACAAGTTCCTTGAGTCGATGAAACAGACGAACCAACCAAAGTTGGAAAAACTTAAAGAAAATACAAAAAACATCCAATAATTGAGAGGCAAATTGGTCTATAAAAACAACTTTGTACTAAAATATTATGTTATAATCCTGAGACTGACTTGTTTCCAGACTAAGTGAAGGTTTATAATTTCTATTTTCACTAATTATACTGATTAAATTTTCAGTTAAGTCTCAATCTGAAGTTGTACATATAGGTACTGAAACGTTACATGAATTTTTTTGGATAAACTATTTTATTGATAATAAACTTAGTTTTATTTAATTTAGATTTAATTTGTTCCCATTAGTTCTGTGTTGAGGAAAGGATACCTCATACATTAAAAAATAATAATTATAAGACCAAAATAAAATAACATAATAACTTCAAATAAATCTTTCAATTCATAACGAAAACAAACGCGATATACTATAAAATATTTGAAAACACCAGAAAGTTCAAACACACGTGTAAAAATGGAGATTTTACTTATTGGAGCAGAAACACGAGGAATCTGAACAATACATGAAACACGCCAACAGAAGATCTTTACAAACTTTTATATTTCATGAATTTATACGCTATGAAAGGCAAATACTTGTAAACTTTTAAAGAAGGCCTGCAAATCTATCTAACATTTGCACTAAAAATTATTCTAATGGCACGTTATTGCAAATTAAATATTTCACTGCTCCTGGAGCGATTTCCACCAAGTAGCAGTGGTATAGCACATACATGAATGAACATACGCGAAGTAAACCATTTTTAAGTACTCTTTGTTAACGTGTTCCATTGATTTTCTCAGAGAAGAACAAATTGAACTTAGTTTACAAGCAACTATATATGATCATTCCACATAATTTATCATCAATCAGAAGGCACAGGAAAGGCGCATTAGCAGAAATATGTCTCAGGTATTTTACTAACATCAACGCTATTCAGAATTTACATATTGTTATCTAGGTTGAGGAATAATTTATGCACCTTAACCAGATATTTAGAAATTCCGAAGTAATGTCCACTTTATTAATAAGATTATAGAATTTTTTATCAGCAATTCGGTTAGTGTCATCCGCGTAGAGAATCTATTATGAGAACCAACGTATCCCAGCAGTGTATAGAATAAAATTTTTTGAATAATTTAAAACAGAGGTAAAATCGATATATTAACTTACATATAAATATTAAATTTTAGTAAGTCATTTGTCAATTTATAATTTATAAGTTAATATCTGCTTCTCAGTTGAATTGTATAGAATTAATCGCTGACAAATTCACGGAAAACCGAATTATTTACTTACTCTAACTTTCCTATAGCTTTTATTTTAGGTTAAAATTCATAAAATTGGTGTCTCTATAAAACGAAAATATACTTACTTAGGATTTTAAAAGAATCTCCGTATTGTTTTCTTTACCCATTGAGGACATGATAGATCAACTATGAATATAGGACACTAGATAAATAGACGCAATCTTTCGTGCAAATAAATATGTCCGATTTCCCCATACTTTCCCTGGTGATGTCACATACTTTGGCGTGCTGACACATTCACATAAATTTTAGCTAAAATTTCTCACAATTTTGTGTAAGGGGCTTCTCGCCGTCCAACCCCAGTGTTTCTCTATTGGTTTTTAAAAATTTGTGTTCTAAGATTTGCTACAACTTACATTGTTTTAAATCGTAAAAATCATATTCAAACAAATATATATACATTCCTTTTTACTACATATATATACCGTGGCTGTGACATTATCTGGTAGACGACGTGAAAAGTTAAAATGTTTGTGTGAAGTAAATTTAATCTCTATGTAATAAACAAGTACAAAACGTAGATTATTTTGTAAGGAGATATTAGATTTCAGTCTGCTAATTTAGTGTAAACCTTGGTATTTATTGTTATAGATTCCTTAGTATAAGTACAATAATAATAAACACGATATATATATATATATATATATATATATATATATATATATATATTGTGTTGTGGCAATATAGAGTGATACTTGACGTAAATACATTCGTTTATAGCCGAGATTTCACGTTAGCGAATCATCTAAGCTTGAAATGTTGTGGCGTATGTTCTACGACATACATACTTAACGCAGCGGTGCCTCGTTGAAAAGCCTATTGTTTCCGTTAAGGAGGCACAAGAGTTTCACTGTGAAACACTTCCACAATATGCGATAAATTAACCACCTAGTAAATTACATAAAGCGCTTCTTTATTATACGCCATGACGCAGTAATTTAATTAATGTACTTCTTCCTAACAACGTAAACTTGCTATATTTAAAATTTTCGTTAAAATAAATTATACGAATATCTAGTTTCTATTTTCAGAAGAAATCAAGTAATTATTTAGAGCGTCTAATAATAAATCAATAATGCACATGGCAACGCGTATCCAACTCCGATTAACACGTAAAATAAATTTATAATTGTTGTTAAGAAGAGTTTTGAGTACAAATTTACAATGTTAAGTAAAGATTATTTTCCTAATACAAGAAAATATTAATAATAATATTAAAACCAATGTATGTTAGTGACCATATATTTCAGAGTGATTTGTTTTAAAGTTTATTCAGTAAAACCATTTCAAATTAAATTTGACTAACGAAACAAATCTTGTAAATTGTTAATAACACCCCAGAAATATATAATTGTAAGGGAGATACTGCTCTCGATAGTAAGTGATTTATTCAATATAAGACCAGATTTAATACTGTAAATTATATGTTGCGAATGGAAAATATTAGATTGTGGTTTTGAATCATATATTCAAATGTGATTGAAAAGTAATAAAATTAAGTAAATTAAAAATAAATACTCATTAGAAACGAATGAAAAAAGAAAATCATGAAGACCAAGTAGCTATCTGTAGTTAGAAGCATCCAAACAACTAACAATCCTCAATATTGTGTTATTGTGGTAATCAGTCCTCAGACTGGTATGATGCAGCCCGCCGTGCTAAGTCTTTTCGGTTCTACATAGCTATCACATCCGAAATCCTCCATAATCTGCTTAGCAAATTCCATCCTTAGCTTCCCTCTTCTGTTTCCCTTCTTCATACTTCCCTATAATGCTAATTTTACAACACCCTCATGTTCCAAACCTGGCCTATTAATATATCCCTTCTCTTGGTCAAAGTCCTCCAAATTGTTCTCTCTTCTATTTACCTTATAACTTCCTTGCTAGTTACCATACCCACTCATCTGATTTTAACTTTCTCCTATAGCACCATATTTCTAAAGATTCTATTCTTTCCCAGTTCGCAACTACTATCGTCCACGTTTAGCCCCCACTCCATACGAAGATTTTTAATAATGATTTACTAATATTCATACTTATATTACTGTAAATAAATTCCGCTTTTGTTGCGAATGCCTTTCTTGTCTGTCTCTTTATGTCTACTGTACTGCTACCATCCCTAGTTATTATGCTTTCTAAGTAGAAGATTTACTTAACTTTCCTCAAAACGTCCCTTTCCAATCTATCACCCTTTGTTATTCCATTATTTCCCATACTACACTCTATCACCTTATAGTCTCTTCTATTAATCCTCATGTTGTTCTACGCGTTAAGGTACGTTTTCATTAGTTAATAAATATGGAAAAGTTTTATAAATCGCATCTCAGATGATACAGTCTCATTAAAAAAAGAAGTACCAGAGCCGCACTCACTCAATTTTATTTTTTGTATGTATATGCAGGGGTGAAAGTAAGCTGGAAACACTGAAACTACGTTCCAGTAAAAGATTTGAAGACGGAAAGCTGTTCCGGTTTAAAGTCATCAACAAGAATAAAATTTGTGGAAACTGTTATAATTATATGATTTTGTGTGATTAAGTATGTGATTTTTTGTTATTTTTATATTTTTGTGATTATTTATTAAATTGTGATTATTTAAAATACAAAAGGAAATTATGATTTAGAATTTTTTTTACTTGGCAAAATGCATTCCGATAATTTTTTTTTATACTTTCACTACTGTGTATAAGTATAAATACCATTTCTTGCTAATCAAATGGAAGATGTGTTTCAAGAATATTTTCCTTATGAATATCATCGTTGTTTCTGTGTATGTATGTGCCGAATAAAAATCAATTCACGTTGACCAATTTCGACCAAATTCTATATGTGTGCGCTTTGTGACTCGGAACAAGCACTTACGATGTAGTACACTAGTACACCTGGGAGCGAGATTAGACGTGACTAACATATAAAAATTGATATATGTCGCAGAAAATTGCAGTGAATAAATATTATTCGAGATTAGCGAGATTGACAGTGTTTCTCCCGTTGTTGTTTGTGTAGTTTGAATCCATTCTATATGGAAAGGGAACATGCATAAGGTTTATGGGAGGGGATTATAGTTTGGGTGTTTCATGAAACAATCATTGAAATAATTGAGCATTGTATAGAATCCGGTGTCTGACATGTATGGCGTCAGAGAAGTGCACCTTCTGAGTCAACAATAAGACGGACAGGTATATCTTTGGTTGCCCTGGCAAACAGACTTGTTTATAACGTTCGCTCTCACAGTCGCCACATTATTTGGTACTCGCTGCGTAGAGCTTAATAAAATTTGTATTAAAACAATTCACACTGGCCTACTTAATTAATGGTAACATGTATCGCCTTTAGTAGTTTGTTTCAAGGGAACTGTCGAGTAGAGCGGGTAGAACAGATAGAGTTCTGTTAGATAAAAGGAATGCGAAAATATCCGTGATTGAAGTGAGTTCCTTTGGCTTCGGGAATATTTTCGCTTGTCTAATGTACCGGGAGTATTTTTCATCTGTCAAGGTACCGGGAGTATATTTGGCTCTCTCAGCGTGTCGGGAGTATCATCGCTCTTCTTAAAGTACCAAAGAATTAATGGAACATTTCCAGACCCTTTTAAGTTTCTGTGATTATTCAGTGTACCAGAAGATGTTTCGACTCAATTAAGATACTGTGAGTGATAGCGTTGGTTATGATGAAATTAACATTTCGTCAGTTCTCATAGAGGAGAGAGGGCGAGAAGGTAAATTGGTGATAGTTTAATCACGTTTTGGTAAAGAGATTACTATCGAATTAAATACTGAAGCGGGCTAATATAAGTGAATCGTCGGGCAACGCCTGACACCAATTTCGTACGTTATAAAAAGCCAGATATCAGGAACATAGGAACCACCTGCTTGGAGAAAAGAAGGCATAGAAATAAAAACCTTACGCTTTGCCGACGATATTGTAGTATTAAGGGAGTCAGAAGAAGACTTGAAAACCATAATAAATGGCATGAACGTAGTCCTGGAGAAAGAGTTCAATATGAGGATTAATAGAGGCAAACCCAAGGTAATGGAGTGTAGTATGGGAAACTGAGGAATAACGAAGGGTGTTAGATTGGGAAGACATATTTTGACGCAAGTTAAGCAATTCTGCTACTTGGGAAGCGTAATAACTAGTGATCGTAGAAGTATAGTAGACATAAAGAATAGGATAGCACAGGAAAGGAAGGCTATCGCGAAAAAGAGGGATTTTCTTAGGAGTAATACATGTGTGAATTTTGGAAATCGTTGCTAAAAATGTTCGCATGGAGCGTGGAGTTATATGGGTGCGAAATGTTGGGGAAAGGAAAAGAATAGAAGATTTTGAAATGTGGTTTTACAGGCGAATTCTGAAAATCAGATGGCTGGATAGAATCACAAACGAGGAAGTTCTAAACAGAATAGGGGAAAAGCGAACAATGTGGAGGACTTTGACTAAGAGAAGGGATAGATTAATAGGCCACGTTTTAAGACATGAGGGTCTTGTAAAATTAACATTAGAGGGATGTGGTTGGGGTAAGAACAGATGAGTGGGGTTAAAGGATGGAATACGCTAAGCATATTAGAGAGGATGTAGGCTATACGGTAACGTAAAGGCTTGCGCAAGGTGAGCATGGAAGGTTGTATCAGATCAGTCTTAGGACTGAATACCACAACAAAAAGATGCCTGAAATCATTAAATTGGTTATGTGGGTTCTTCTAAATATATAATTAAATGCAATGTATGATAAAATGTTAAAACGGTATGTGTAAACTCTGGAAGTTATGCAATTTTATGACTGCTGTAGACCGAAGATGATAATTCGACTTATATTAACAATAATAATAACAAGTAATGTTTTTAGAGGCGATATATATTGTAAAATAGTTAAACACAAAACCGTGTTTCGTGCGATTTTTTACGTTCAAACTTTTGTGGTAGTAGAAGAGTTCATTACGTGTGTGCCTTTGATAATCTGCAGTTTCAATTACAGGAACAGGGGTGTCTGTTTAATGAGTCGAAGTCTTTTACGTTCTCTCTAATTACAGTTCTAATTAAATTAGTTTCACCGTGACCTCAGCATGAATATTTTCTGCTATGGCCAAACGGAAGAGAACTTACACGGTGCACGAATTCTTGGACTTTAATTTCATAAAAGTCTAGCTCTCATAATGGAAATGATTATGAAAATTTCACTAAAAACTTAGATGATCACTCTTGCATTAAGTGAAATAAATTTAGTAATATTACTACTCATTAAAATATGAAGAACCTGTAATATAAGGCACCGAAGCTCGAGATTTTTAATATTTTACAACTACCTTTAATTATATTAAAAATAATTGTTAACTGAATAAATATCACAATATCTGCACAATTACATTTGTACCAAAAAATTCATTCAGAATTACAAATTTCTTATTAAAATATTAATGGTTACCCAGCGTTTCCCGGATTTCAATAAATCTTTAGACATTATAACAGGAGTTATAACTTAAATTTTCGCGCATATTGTATTGTGATATCTTAAAGGGTGCTTAAGATATTAATGTAAGTATTTGTAAAACAGCCTATTACTGCCAACTAATGGTTATCATGACCACAATGCCGCACCAAAGCCGGCCGCAGTAGAGTAGAAAATTCTCAGGGACTGACAGCTTAGTTTCATCTGACCTCTTTTGGAGTTGCTATCGTATGAAGCTTTTATTGTATGAGGTTTTATGTCTTGTCTGTCGGTTTTTTAATAAAAAGGTAAGATTGTATTCAGTTGATATATCTCTATTACTTTTGGTTTATTGTTTATTATTCATTTTCCTCTTTCCTAATGCAACTTCCTCCTTCCTACAACTTCGAAGAAAGTACAATTTCTCGCCTTCCTTGCTTGCCCTTTATTTCAACTGAAGAGAAATGAAGTTATCTCCCGTGCTCAACTCTTGATCAACACCAACTAATTTTTCGCCTTATCAGTTCTCTTCTCCAAGGAAAACCCCCTTCGTGGCGTATGTCCACAAATCGTTTTTCATCGTTCGCCAAACGCGGGATGATGCACTTCCCAAGGGAAAGAGTTACCGTCCCTGGTTCGCACAACAAATTTAGTCTCTCTTAACTGCAGGCAGGCACGATTTTTATGCGACCCCTTGGCATCTTCTTAATCCACGGGATTACCACCTCTTGCTTGCCCGTCTCTGAGTATTCTTACTGAATTTGTACTGATAAAATTATAAAAAAGTGAATTAAAATTGGGGAGGTGTCATACAGCGCTTAATTCTTTGATTGCATGTCACTCTCTTAGTGAAGCTCTTCCAATTTACAGCCTTTTTTAACTCTAATAAAATTAAATTAAGGAGAGTACATCGCAGTTAAATGTAATCGTAAAAAGATATATGACTCTTTTCACTGGACGTTCAGGAATAATTTTCAACAAAGTGAAAAATCATTCATTACAAGAAGAAAGGAGTAGCGGTCTTATCCGAATTTAATGACGTTCCGAACGGCACGAGAAGGAAACTTCGGGAACTTTTCCAAAAACATTTTGCTTTTTTAGTTTAGACGTAATTACCTATGCGAGGGGAAACAGTAAAATATCAATCTTAGCCTTATTTGAAATTACCGATTCTGTCCGTGACTTAGCAATTTATTTAATGGTTTGAAGTTTATTTGAAAACCTATCCCATCTATAAAATAAATTAAGAATATTAAATCTTTGAATATTTAGACTCGTTTTAATACATAACACCAACTTAAAATTATTGAAAGGGGAAAGGACAAGATTAAAAATAATGTTACGCATATAAAATTAATTATGCCTAACATAGTTGTGGAAAATGCTATATAGGGCACAACAAACATGCTACTGATCAACAGGTCAGAAATTAATCAGAAAATCTTGGACAACAATGTTGTGACTATCCATAAATTTTAAGAAAATCATAAATTTAATTAGGACAGTTTTGAAATTTTCGATGTTGTAAAAATTTATTTAAACATGAATTGTTTGAAATTTTATTTCTAAAAGCAACTTAAACACTAATTTGACGTTCCATTGAATTTTTTCACTTTTAATATTTTTATTAAATTCTCAGGTCTATGGATTGCTTTATAATGTATATTCGGCGATTCTGGACATTCTGTGATAGCGTCTCCTGCTGTCAGCACGTGTAGAAATTTTCTCAGCTCCAGAGTGAGAGAACCGAGAGATGAGCAGTTCATCTCAGTGGAGAGAATTTAAGGGGAAGGGCAGCCATCATTAAACGACTGCCTTTTTCATAGGTTACCAGCTATAAGCTGTTGAAGGTGGGGGAAAACCTCCCCTTAGTCCACCTTCATCATACGGTACTTCAGCTAGTTAGTCCAGGACAACTATTTCTCGCATGAACTCCTTTCCTCAAAATCTCCTAGGAATTGCCTAATTGTTTGTCTTCCTTTCTATTCTTTGTACTGTTATGTTGACTGCCTCAGACACAATAAATAAGTCTTCTTTACTTTGATAATTTCTTCAAAACATCCTCCAAGTCACCAATCCTTGCCTTTCATTATGGTAACACAGGTAGTAAATTCTCGACTTTCCTATTCTCATCTATTCCTTTTTTCGGACATCACAAATGCGGGATCGATAGCTCTAAACTTGTTATTATTCATTCCGTCCACCCTTTTCGTAGAAAAGGTATATAGAAATTTTAAAATTTTTGATTGATGTTTATAGAATAAGTTTAATTGTTTTATGATTATTGCACTGAGAAAATGTTATATGATATATTACAATTCAAATTTTTCTTTACATACTTTTTATAAATTTTGAACTGTTTTATTATTATTTGTTTCAATTTCCCACTACATATTGGCTAATTTAAGTATTTAATGTCTAAATCTGTGTATCATGATTTATTTTAACCTCCCATTTTTCCATATAGTTAAGTCTGAGGCTCCAAATTACACTTTTGCTCTTTATTCGCACATCCCATTTCAGTTAGAACTGTCCTTTTAGACAGTCAAGTAAAATTATTTACAAATTTGGGCACCTATTTGTTTTATAAAATAATTCATAACGTTATATTTATAAGTTGTAAGTAAAATTATGTATTTTCTTGAAAAAATTAATCAAAATCTAGAAATTTGAATAATTTACTTTTAATAAATATTATTACACTATATTTTCCAATTTTTAAAAATACTTTGTTGTAATGAACTGAAGAAGTTTCCTTAATAAGTCCCAAACGTGGTGAAAACGTCGTATGAATAACTAAAATCTTTGCGTCTGTAATTGGTTGTTAATTTAATTCTAATTGTGATCAAACTTTTTTTCAGTTTGCAATAACTTAAATTTGCGTTGCATATATTTGATATGCGTGGTAAGTTGGTGGTTGAAGCCCGCAGCTGCAGGGGAATCTGTTGAATGGAAATTCGGAATCACCGATGTAATTCTCAGCCCTCTGGGGCCACGCACGAACTCTCTGGCTAGTCGTAGCAGCAGCGAGTGATTGGGGTCGTTTGTAGCGCCGAAGTACAGGTGAACGCGAATATGGCTGTTGTTAATTTGTGTTGCGTTAACGATCTGCACGCAGTGCCGCAGCTTTGTCGAATGCATGAACGCGGTTCTGTTTGTGGTAGTCCTCTGGGACTAGCGAACGTTGTTTGTTGAAATAACACGAGGTGCTGCGGAAAGATAAGTGGAGGGCTCTGTAAAAATATTAGCAACGACTGCACAAAAGATAAATGCATGCTTTCCCTTCGAGCGAACTACTGCGTTGCCTGACTCTTGTAACACTGGAAGGAAGACCATTGTTTCCCTCCGTTATAATCTTTAATTTCAATATAAGAACAGATGATGAACAAAATTGTTAATTTAAAGTCCAAAAATGTAACGGATATTGTAATTTCGTATAAGTCACTAATGACTTTTCTGTTTATGCGACTATAAATAAATTAATAAATAAAAAGGAACAGATGAAATACTTTCAGCAGTACACAGGCTAATTATTTGTGAGAAATTTTGATTTTAAATTATTTATTTACTTTCTTTTAATATTTATAGTTATTTTCAAATGGGAGCCATTTAGGATTGCGCATGTAACAGCTTCAAGGTCAATCAAATTCTTACACAGTTGTCATATATTATTGTCCAAGCAGGTGAAGTAAGTCGTTGCCGAGGGACAAGTGAAGACGTTGTGGCAATTTTTGTCTGTTTCTCTGCTTTTATTCGCTGAACGCTAGAACGTCTCCATTTGAAAAGAACTATAGTTTTTCTACTATCAAGCGCTACATTAATACAAGCTGGGAGAGAAACCTCTTACATTCTTAATAGTATATAACGGTTAGATACGCTTTATCGTTTATTATTACATTACTTTTCTGTTGTTACCGGTTCTTGAAATATGATAGGTAACAATGCAGGGAACTTCTCTCTCATCCTTTGCATCATTTATGATATACGAGAAATAAAAAATTAATTTTGAAATTTTTTTAAACTATTAATATTTCACTTCATTATTAAATAAATTACTTTCTATAAATATTAACACTGTAAGGTTGGGCCCACCTGTGGAGAAGGTAAACTGTTATGACTATCGATTGCTCTAATTATAAATTTACTAATGTATTACCTTTGCTTTCTACCGCGTATTTGTTGCCATGGTAATTTCTTCCACTGTAGGTTGGTCCAAGTAATCTATAATTTATTTCCCTCCAAGGCCGGTTCTTTCTCCCCCCCTCCCCCCACAACTCTCTATCTCTCTCAACGCTTAGAAAATCCAGCACACTCGCGTCTCCCCTCTCCAGGTCTTTAATGAATCCCAATTAATTTTTATACTATCCCGTGCCACGAATACTGCAACTACGTCTTGCACTCCTTATCAATATTAATTTAAGATTCGTGCTTTTACGCGATTCGTCTAATCCAGTTGCTAATGAGTCTTAAACACTACGTAATATATATTTTTCTCTTTCATTCTGTTTATTCGAGAATATAGTAAAAATTTAAATAATCTACGTGTAATTTAGGCGCATTCTCACCGACGTAAACAATTTCAGATTCAAATCCTATCAGATCTATACCCACGTTTGATTAAATGTGTAAATGTATAATTAATAATTGTATTTCTACCATTCTGTATTTTAAATTTAAGAATTATCTGTTATCTTATTATATTATGGGTGTACAATCAAAACAATTTCATTAATAAATTTAATTATCTCACCACAAATTACACAATTTCATTAAAACAGTTTTTTAAATATTATGAATTCCTTTATTTATAATATGTATACATATGACAAAAAGCATGACAATGATATTCTTAAAAATCAATAAAATAGTATTATTACTTAAATAAAATATTTGTTACATTTAAGATATATAATCATCTCATTTTACAGGCTACGAGAGGGCATATTCTGTTGCAAGCTCTATATGTGTGCAGAGAACGAAGGAACCTAAATCTTCGAAAAATCAACATTAACTTTCTCTGGAGTGGTCATTAAAATACACACAGAGGAATTGGTCGATGATATAGGAATGCAAAGGGACAAACATTAAAAGTCGCAGTGCTACTGATTGAGGCACGGTATATAAAGCTCCGGTCGCACACATATGCTTCGCACTCTCTTTTTTTTTCAAAGTTCTATTTTAGGAGGTATTTGTACTTGGGCATGCGGTAAGAGTTATCCTCTGATCCCATTGGATCAGTCGCCCAACTATCTCCTAAAACTGGTGGAGAGACGGAGAAGGGAATGCGGCGTCCCCACAGCAATCTGGTCTCCGTCATTCGGAAAGGTAATGAGAATAGTACTCAATGCCCGAACTACCTGATGCAGGTTTTCTTTGGTTTTCCCTGCATATATTTAGGAAAACACCGGGTAGAATCCTTAAACTGTAACCCGGGGCCCTAGTCAACCCTAGGCTACCTTTCTCTACTTTTCACATACCCCCTTTTCAATTCCCTTTCTATGCAATTAAAAGTGAGTTTCCTGTATCTGAATCACCCTCATATGGACTTTTAGCCCCTCCCCCCAAAAATAAAAGTACCATACTTTGTCAATCCTGAGGGGTACAAGGAAATCCCTAAGGGCAAATTTAATAGTACTGGTTTTTACCATTTGAAACACGCCAAGGATTAAGTCTCTCACTAACTTAGACAACCGTGGTCAGATTTGAGGGGTTTACTTCGGCGGCACAAACGTGCATAAGGTAAGAGTTGTTTGCTAATTTCATTGGGCTATTCGGCCAGCTGTACCCATTCCCACCAAATCTGGTCGAAGCATGGAGTCGGGAAGATTGTGTCCTTACAGCAACATGTGATTAGTTCCAACTGCCCGACATATCCCATGAAGGTTTCTGCAGGGTTTTTCCTGCATCAGTTTTAGGTGCATCATCGGTTAGGATCCTTAAACTACAGACTAGATGCTCTAGCGAAACGTTTCCTCCCTTCACCTGCCTTACACATTCTCCTTTCCTCCTTTTTCTATCCCTTCTTATAATATTGTTGTAGGGAATAGCTACTAAAGCACTTACCCTGACATAACACGACAATATAATATAAAAAATAAACATAGTATTTTATTTATATAGATTTAGTTAAATATAGATAACTAGAATTTTTATTTAAGTACATATTATCTGAAACATTTTTTACTAAATTAATATAAACGAGATAATTTTTAGGTAAAGAAGGACTAGAGGAATTAATTAAACAAAATAATTGCTTGCTTAGTGTTACGGGAATTATTTTCAGTATATTTCAGTATAAAATTTACTGTGATTTGGATTCATTCTTCAATTGTGTCTGGAGAATCTCAGGTCATGATGAATTTCGCGATTCGTAAATTGTGGTGTCATGATAAGACCGAATTGAGGGTTGACTTAGGTCAGCGGACAACGGTACGTTCCTAAATTGAAATCCCGGTCAGGTTTACATTTTTCGCGCCCTAAATTTGAAAAAATAATAATAATTTAATTCATCTTATATAACTTCAACACCCGTAATAAGTGCAAACGTTTACGTAGTAGGAATTGTATGGTTGCGCGAAATGTGTAACACAACCAAATTAAATAGAGTCTATATTTATAATAATAAAACGGATAAGAGATTCAGTGCCAAATTTGTGTTTTTAATATTAATAGCATTAATGTCGGATATAATTTGGAACATTTCTCTAACTAATTTTAAATAACTTTCCATTAAAATTATGGATATTATGTTTAGTAATGGAGTTAATGGAGTGTAGTTAGGGAAAGAGTGGAATAAAAAAGGGTGTTAGATTGGGAAGGGATATTTTGACGCAAGTTAAAAAATTCTGTTACTTGGGAAGCGTAATAACTAGGGATCGTAGATGTATAGTGGACACAAAGAGTAATATAGCACAGGAAAAGAAGACTTTCGCGAAAAAGAGAAGTTTACTTACTGCTAATGTAAGTGTGAACATTAGGAAATCATTGCTGAAAATGTTCAAATGAAGCTTGGCCTTTTATTGGTGCGAAACGTGGACGATAGGAGCTCCGGAAAGGAAAATAATAGAAACCTTTGAAATGTGGTGCTATAGGAGAATGCTGGTGGATAGAGTAACTAACCAGGAAGAACAGGGGGAGAGGGTAAAATATGGATGACGTTGACCACGTTTTAAGGCGTGAGGGCCTTGTAAAATTAGCATTAGAAGGAAGTGTGTGATGTAAGAACAGAAGAGGGAGGCCAAGGATAGAATTTGCTAAGAAGATTAGGGAGGATGTGGGTTGTGTTAGTTATGAGGGAAAAGAAAGGCTCGCGCAAGATAGGTTAGCATGGAGGGTTACGTCAGACTAGTCTTAGGACTGAATATCACAACAACAACAACATGTTTGGTTAAGATAGTGTTTAGTTACAAGGTGCCATAAATTAAGATAAATGGTCTTTACAATAAATAAATAGACGGCCAATAAGTCAGCATATAATCTTACTACGATTTAATTAATATAAATACAACGTTTCGTCTCCGTCATCTAGCATAAAATTTAGCAAATCTTTCCCTTTACTACTTGACTCTCTCGACCGACTTATTGGTCATCTTTTTAATTGTTGACAAAAATATGTTTGAAATGTTCTTTAATATAAGATTTAATTGCTTTCTTAGTCTGTTATAATGGAAAACGTTTTTCTTTAGTATTATTATGAACTTAACAATATTAGTACGGTCTTGCACATTTATTAGTTTTCGCGTGTCCAGTCGTGGAGATTTCTATTTAAACATGCTACGAAAAAGTATACGCAAACAGAGTCATTAAAAAGTGACGATGTTTGTTTTGACTTTGATGAAAGATGTGACTCAAGACCCGGCATTATAAGGCATGGACGAGGCAGTTGTGACTACAGACTAGGGAGATACTTGTTTTGCAGAGATATTGTTAATATGATCGATGAATAGTAATTGTAATTTGTCAGACGGGTTGTAAGGACATAAACGCGGAAGCAGCAGCCACATCAATGGGACATTCCAGAATATTGCACACAAAGGATACAGGCTAAACTGTCACGTTTCTCAAAGCCTTGACGTAGTAGGATGGTGGGGTTGGGAGTTTAATTTCTACCATATCCCTGGTTTTAACCTGACATTAAAGCCCAGATACGAGCAAGTCGAGATATCTTGTACTGATAATACCTTAAGATTAAATTTGTCGAAATATAATTGACAGTAAATTCGTCTTAAGGCGTATCAGCCTTATAATATTTATATGTTAATTAATATAATATGAGGTGTACAGAACAAATCAAACAGACGTCAAACTAATTAAGGTAGAAAACATTGAAGTTGCTGGACTTTCCTGTTTCAAGGTGCATTTTATTTATGACTAGAAACAGTTCAACAATGGCTTCGAGTAAATTATATTTCCAAGCAAAGGTCAAGAAATTTTTACTTTGTACGGATGACAGCGAAAGGTGTCTGGCATTTGTTATTCTATTTAAGTTTTATTTTTCAATTTAAGATGCTCTCCATTTTGGTTATAAGTCCGGTGGTCAGTATTAGGAGAATGAGAAACATAATTGGATTTAATAAAAACAAGTACGGTCTGACAAATTAACGACGAGACAGAGTTTTATGTAGATTAAACGACGTTTTGTCGCCACATTTGAGACTTCTTCAGGTGTTAATACAAAAATTATACAAAATATTTACATTAATTTTTTATTATAATAATTATATTAGTAATAATAAAACTTATAATTTTAAATTTTGATAAAAAAGTTACCAAATATGAAATAATCCAATCTAGAGCACATCCAAGGGCAGCTTCAACCGTAATGGTATCCAAGAATACAGAGCAGCGATATTATATATACAGTTAAACCTAACAATACGTAAAAGTGGTAACTTAAAATTAGGTTCATTCCACAGTTAAACTACTGTAAAAATCAAACATATTGACAATAAAACGAAAATTACAATATATCGTATAACAACCTATCAATTTAACAATAAATGTAACCAATATTAACAATAGACTTAAAAAAGAAATTTCTAAAAGGTTTACTTATATATTTAAGGACAATAATTAAAATATGGAAAATTAATGAATAAAAAACTCAATTTTAAGTTATCTTTTATGGAAATTTAGTGAGTTAACAACATAAATATTCTGCCAATACATAAATTAGATGAAAGTCATGAATTTGATTGGAATAGTGATATATATATTACATTTTGAGAAAAAATTATTTGAACGATAGATATGTATGTATAGATAAATAATTTTTTTTATATGTGAAAGGTTATTTATTGAAACAACTATTATCGCACAAAATTCTCATAATGATAGTTTGAAATTGAGTAATATTTACAGGAATTTATTTCTTAACCATTCATATTTTCATTATTGTTTTCCAAAAGGCATATATTTTATAAATCTGTTATTTTAAGTTTAATCTTAATAAATATTCTGTTAAACTAGTCGTTATCTATTTCTTATAATAGTTACATTTATTTTATTGGGTACGTTAACCGACTATTCAGTAAATAATTTCTTTATCATTTGAAAATGTAAAATTAAAGGAAACGACAAGTAGTTGCCATAATATTTCAATAATTAGTAGTATATTAATATGTTAGAAACCTATTCAGTGTTAAAAGTAATCTAAGAGTAAATAAATAGTATATTTGATAATATATAATAATAACTAAGGATGATAGAAGTAGAGTATAAATAAAGAGTAGGATAGTACAGGCAAGGAAGGCTTAAAACTAAAAAGAAATTTACAGGTAGTATAAGTGTGAATATTAGGAAGTAATTGCTAAAAATGTTTCTTAATGGAGTGTGGCGTTATATGGGTGCGTTGACCTCCTGTGGCCTAGTGGCTAGCATTGCTGTCTCACGACCCAGGGGTCCCAGGTTCGAATCCTAACAAGGACTTGGATGTTTGTGTCATCATAGTCACGAATACCGGAGTTCAGACTGCTGGAGAAAAATACGGTGACAACGTATCGCTCCAAATTCGGAATGTGTCATCCAAGATGACAGTCCGCAGTCGACCCGGTAGGCCCTCAAAAGGCTGTACAACCGAAGTAGAAGTTATATGGGTGTGTAACGTGGATGGTTGGAGTTTCCCAAAGGAAAAGAGTACAAGCTTTTGAAATGTGGTACTACAGGCCTTAAAATCAGAGGTGTGGATATAATCACTAACGAGGAAGTTCTAAACAGAATAGCGGAAGAGCGAATATTATGAAGGACGCCGACGAAGAGAAGGGATAGATTAATAGGCCAAGAATTGTATGCGCTAAGAAAATTAGGGATGACGTGGGATGTGGTAGTTATGCGGTAATGAAAAGGCTAGCGTAAGATAGGTTAGCATGGAGGTTGCATCAGACCAGTCTTAGGACTGAACACCACAACAGAAACAAGTGGTCCAATAACTGCTGTAATTGTTTCAATTTATCGTTTATACTTTCTCTAAATAGTTGTTGTGCGTGTAAATAAAAAACTCAGGTAGACTTTTCCAGAAAATTTAACGCTTTTTCTCCTCTAGGAAAATTTTTCCGATACAAAACCACCGTTTCGACTTTTGTTTTGTGTGTGGAATGGCGATGTCATTTAACATCCACAGTGTTGTATAGACGAATAATTCTCATGGGATTAAGCAAAAAAAGGGACAAGCAACAAATGTGAACGGGAAAATAATTGTGTATTGAAAGGTGTTACTTCTCAGTGTCGCATTTTGACATTTTAAGTGCCATTTATGCTAATTTATATTTATTACCCCAGTTACCTAGCATTATTATTTTTTACGAACTTTTAAGCTCTTTAATAGTTTTTGTCATTAGATGTGAAAATATCATAAATGTCTCTAATATTCATAAGTTTCACAATTTACAAAATGAGAATCTGTACATTATCTTACAGTTGCCACATGCAGGACAAATGAGACTGTAGTAACGTTACTTACTAATGGAATTAATTAACTGTGCACTTTTGCACTAAAAGTTCTACTTTTATTCAAACTAAGCTCGATCACAATTTATACGTATAAGTACAGCATTATGGCAAAGAATTATCTAGATGCTAAGGGAAATAGTCTTAGTTGTGTTATGGTCATTGTAATATCAAGTTCATATTCGAAATATCTATAATTCCAAAAATGTAAGTGAAAATATCCGTATCAGATAGTATATTTAGTAGTATCAACTTCTATTATTTCCGGATAAAAATCAACCTTTTTTAAGGTACAAAGTACCAGAAAATTGTCAGAAAGAAACTGTTTTTGGTAATACTTTTAATTGTGATAAACGTGAGGCCCACCATAATAATTTCTTACTTATATCGAACTTCTTGATATTAATTTCTTGCTGGGTTAACGTTCGCTCTGACCTTTGTTTTATTAAACAAAATTGCAGGGAGCATTATCTTGATAGAGGAGGGATCAATATCAGTCCCCCTGAGACTTTACAAGACATTCCAAGTTTCATGCTCATCCTCTGTTGGTCACATGTGTTTATCACCTCCCGTCATTATGTTATCTCCGTCTGCGAATCATTTATTTTTCTCTTAGCCTCTTAGCCTCTTAGCCTCTCAGCATTTTCTAAACCTAAATGACACAAAACCTGGTTTGTCTATCCCCCAGATACGTCTATTGATTAATATTAGCCCTTCATTTTATTCCTCGAACAGTTCTACACATAAAAAATTTGAAATAGAAGCTAATAAATCATTAGTAAAATTTTGTTTGTACTGATCATACTAGTTTTTTTTATATTTTTTAGAATATCTTATAGAAAGCAAGGCCTTTCATCATGTAAATATATATTGCATTGTATTTATTATTTCTACAAGTGGGCATTTGTCCGGTGGCAGTTTGTTGATAAAATTAAAGTACAAAGGTAAATGATAAAATAAAAGAACAAAAATAAATTACATAAAAATATTAAAAACACAATTTAAAAATACTTCACATCCTTTCTTTACAAAAAAATAATTACGTAACGTTTCAGTGTTTCTAACTTCTTTTTGAAAACATTTGCTTTAATAGGGAAAGCCTCTATTAACCTTATCACCCTGTTTAAGAAGGAATATTTGTTCACATCCGTCCTTTGGTCCCTTTACTTTATTTTAAAATTATGGTAGTTTTTGGAGAAAACTTTAGGTACACATAGCCGCTCCCTTATTTATATATACGGAAATAATATGTTTGTTTGTTATATATCATTTATAGAAATTTTCAATCTAACTTGGCACACACATTATTATGGCCTTAAAATCCTGTAGCATAAAGCTGAAATGAGTTTTCATTCCAATTCCTGTGCCTTTAATGGGGATTTTCCTGTTTAAGGATCACACGTAAGTAGCCTGTTATCCCCCAAAGAAGTCGGCCAGCTTCCTCCTAAAAATGGAGAAGGAAATTCTTCGACCCTACAAAAAACTCCTCTCCCGTAATTTGGAAAGACGTGAGAATAGTACTCAATAGCCCTAACTACCTGATGCAGGTTGTCTAAGTTTTTCCATGCATATTTTAGGTGGAATACTGTATAAGATCATAAACTATAGCTCGGGGGTACCTTTCGCTACCTTCACATCTTACCTTTTAAATTATCTTCCTATGATATGAATGGGGAGTTGCCTGTTTCAGGACAACCCTCATGTAGCCTTTTACCCGAAACAAAGACATGTTGGGTGAATTTTCCTGGAGGAATTGTGGTGGCTACCTACGCGTGTACCTTCTTTTCTCTCTGAGGGTTGTTGGTCAGTTTTCAAACGTGTTTATTTTGTGATCACAGACCTGACGGTGAGAGTTGTCCGTTGTACCTACTGGAACATTAGGCAAGCTGCCTCCTAAACTGGTCGAGGCAAAGAGGACGGAGTGCTGCATCCCCACAGCAAACTCCTCTCTCGTCAATAAGAAGGGAGTGGGGTAAATACTAATGACCAAAACTACCTGATGCAGGTTTTCTTTGATTTTCTTTGTATCTCTTTCATTAATAGCCACGACCTGTAGTTAAACACTCGCTTCCTTGCTCTGCCTTCAGCTTAGACCCTTTCAAATACCTTCCAGTGCTATGAAGAAGAAATTATCACTACTTGGATTATGCTCACCCCAGAAGCATACATCGTAAGAGAATAAATAAATATATTGCGACAATTATATTTGAATTCCATTTATTTTGTGATATTTTATCAATTAATTGATTATTTTTCTGTAAGATTGATTTTAGGGTTTTAATCTTAACAGGCATTTTTCTATTTAAGAAAACTTATTTTCTATTCATATGATAATAGAAGTGTTGCCTATACTATTTTACAAAAAATGTAGTTTTGTACGAAATCAGTAACTTTGTAAATACTTTATTTTAATAGGTTTGAGTCAATATGCAAAGACTGACTAAGTTATTTCAAGTGAAAATCTTGAAAATCTTTGATTATAATTAAGATATTCGGCGTACGTTTTAGATATTTTTATCTAACATGAGATAATGGAGTCGCTTTTACTCTCCTAAAGTACTGGTAGTTTCCTTTTATGCCAGATGTAGTAGTATTACTGGGATTATTTTAATTTTCTTCAAAGGTTTTCTTCTTATTAAGCGCTACATCCTAATTTAAAGTTTTAGTCTACCTAGACTTCTGTGAGTTGTCAACATCCATGGCGCACTCTGAATTTGGAGTGGTACGTGGAAAGTATATCGTTTTCGTGACCATGAACTTAAAATTCGAAATCCAAGCTCTGCGATCTGATGGATGACGTTGACCACTACACCATAGTGGTCGATTTCCCTCAAGATACTGGGACTATTTGTGCTTTATTTATGGATCTGTGCTTATAAGGAGACGTTTTTCGCAACAAAGTTACAGGGGAAATTTTCATTCTGTTAAAACTCCGGGAAATTTTAGACTTTGTTATGATAATGTGCTTATTTAATTACTAGGGGACTTTTTCCCCCGGTCGAGGTATCATCAGCCATCATCCCGGTTAATTTCATGATAGACCTCTATCGGAATAGGTCGGGGTGTGTCCATCAAGAAGTTAATAGTTCCAAAATGAGACGGTTTCGATGCCAATTAAGTCACGAGCCAGCCATTAGACTATTCTCATTTAATTCCTTTTACAGGAAAATAGATAAAAAAACATGGGTGATCAGTTACTTATGAAGAAAACATTATTGGGTTACAACCCGAATTAAATATTTCTTAATCCTTGCTTAATTCCATGGCGTGCTCTGACATCGTCGTCAGCTGAAAAGTGGTTGCTTTTGTTACAGGTTGCTGATTTCAATTAGCTTATTTAACTGGTTCTGGTAAATAAATATAAAATTGAAAAGACACTCTTTTTATTAACTGCTGCTAACAATAACTAGGATTTCACTAAAATCTAAGAAATTTTTAATCAACAGGATTTTCAACAAAATCTAATATATGATGTCCAACATTAAGACTATTTATTGAACGTTATATTAAGTAAAATTTAAGAACTTTTCGCGATATAAGTACTTTTGTTTATGCTGTGAATGTTTCTAAACTAATAAAAATTTCAGGACATGGAACAACAAATTCTGAAGCTACTATAAGTACGGTTTTAGGCGCCGTAAAATTAATTAGATACTCTAACAACAGTTTCTATAATAAGATTATATTATTTAAATTCACTTTATCACATGTAACCGCTATTCACATGACGACGATAACGATAGAAAAACACAGGTAAAGTCGCTTAATAAATTTTAAATCACATCTAAGGTTGGACATAGAGCATTAAATAATTCTAAGCAACAATTATCACTAATATATATAAGCACAATTGCGGGAGGTCATATGCAAACAAAATAAGTTACTTCTTTCAGAACAAAAGCCATTATTTTAGGAATTGACACGTATATTTCAGTCCACGATAGCCTTGGGAGGGGCTGTAAGTAGATTCCGTCAAAGAGAATTGTTTAGATGCACTCTTGCGGAATACGTCGAAGTTGAAGGAACTCTTCTTTGAATATGACTGCCCTGGATAACTAGTCCTTGTCGTGTTAGGCCTTTGAAGTTTGAAAGGGCTGAACACAAACAAATAATAACTCAGGTGTCATTTATTTCTTTGGTGCAGAGATTTATTTTCTATCTTCATAATTTACGAATTTTACGGAAGGGGAGAGTGTGATAACTATTGATTATAATAGAATTATAATTTCAACGTACATATATACACGATGGCTTATTTAAAAAATGACAGAACATTCTTTTCCAGATATTTTACTATAAACATAACCTTACTCCTCTCACTATTTTCACGCATACTCAAGGTATTGTGTTTTGTAATTTTCTTTTATTAGAGAGTTTAGAAATGCTCTAATCAATATAAAAACCCACCGATTGTGAATTCAGATCAATGATTCCCTTATTAGATCCGAGGAATGTTACACCAGCAAACAATCATCGACAAATGCGTTAGGTGTTTGGGGAAGCAATAATGAATGGTGAGGAAGGGTATTAGTAAGTTTAAATAATGTCGGGAAAATAGGCACGATGAGCCGCGGTGCGGTCGACCATCAGTGATCACAGATAATTTTTTTTTGGAAGAAGCATAAAAAACTGGTTTCCCTTTTATGACAAGTGCTTGAATAACTACGGTGACTATGTAGACAATTATGTGAGTTTATTGATAATAATATATCTGGAAAATATTTTACTAATATTTTTTAAAATATCGTTACTAACTTTAATAAACGGTCTTCTTATGTTTTGTAAATTATTTCACATCTGTGCAATAAATATATACATATAAAAGTTTTATGTTTTTATATAACTGTGTTTTGCAATCAACCACTTCGTATATTATACGTGGACTATTCCTGCTTTCAATATCGATATCAACGCTAAACCACGTATGAATTTAATAAAAAAGGAATTCGTATATTGTTCAAAACATAAATTTTATAAAAGTAATGTTCTTGAGTGAAGAAAAATATAATAATAGGGCTGCCACAACACATTTAGTTGTCCTGTTTTGCTTGGGAATGGCTACACCTGATACGGTTCTAAATGTCGGTAGAATAAACGCTTTTTATTCGTACTTTATTCCTCTCAATGAAACTTAACTCTGTTATTCATATTATTTCTATCGATTAACTTATATTATTCCGAAAATATTATGCGTGAATTATTGAATCGACTTTGAATAATATTTTTATTTAACGTTACTTACTAATCGAATAGAATTTAATTTAATTTAATTATTACAGTCTGAATTTGTAAATTAAGTGAGTTATTTAAAAAATAAAGCTAACTATTCAGTTCGGTAGACCTAGATTTATATTACGTAGGAAATATTAAGAACCTCCTAAAAGAACTATTTTGTCTTAGTCTGTACTGAAATGCTTTGCTCACGCAGTACCGTCAAGAGATGCTCAACGCCAACGCGTGAAGTTCCTTTGATGTAATACTGGAAAAAGGACAAGCAACGAAAATCTCTGACGTTACGTTGCTACGGTGTTGTGGTTACGTACAAAAGTCATGCTTTTCCGTTTAATCTAATGATGTACCTCGCTAAAAATAAGGATACAAATTAGAAGGACGTACTTACTTTGTAGATTAGCTAGAGTACGGAAAGGATTAGGTTGAGTTGGTCGCAAAAATTCCAGATCCATATCCTCTTTGGTATCGAGATGAAGATATTAAGTAAAGGGTGCATTAAAGGTGATAACATAATAGGTTCATGTCACCCTTAATACCATCCAAAGTCTTAAACAAAGAATATAGTGGCAAAGAATATTTAAACTAAAAGTTATTGAAAAAAGAAATAATGGACTATAAAGAAATCCACGGATCGTAGCTGTACATATAATTTACCTTCATAATATAAAATAAAAAATATGTATACAATGTTAAAGAACATAAACAAAATAGTATTGAAATATGAAATATTTAAGTTGCAAAAGCGTGCAATAAGAATACTTTCTAGCACGAATTCTAGATCGAGTTGCAAACCTTTCTTCAAAAGTTTGCAAATACTTACTTTATCAAGCGTATATATTTATGAAATATTAAAGTTTGTAAAGCGGAACACTAATTTGTTTCAAACAAATGGCGAGTTTCATGAATACGCGACCAGAAATCGTTCAGCTCTAAGGTCGGACAAGCATCGCCTTGCTCTACACCAGAAAAGTATTCATAATACCGAGATAATTTTATACAACAGCCTTCCGCCAGTGGTTAAAAATAGTACCTACAAAAGCTTCGTGAAACAGAGTAAAACTATTCTTTTAAATGGCGCGTTTTACTCGGTACAGGATTTTCTTAATCGTCCTTCTAGTATTTAAATCAAGGTTCCTGATAAAAGCGTTGAAGAAGCTGCTGCAAACTTGTAAAATAGCACACACCACATATCTTTAAAATTCCTATTCAGTTTTTTCTGCTCTTTTGTTTGTTTGTTTCATGTATTGCCTGGAGCTACGACAGAGGGAAGGACAGTTTCCTGGTCGCAGAGCTCCAAGTAGTTAAAACTCCATTGCGTGTTCCTTAGTGTGTGCTTGTTTGTGTTTCCCAGTGTGTGTGTGACATCCTGTGTCCGTGTTGTGTATATATTGACTTTTGTCTATATACATTTCCTTTTATTAATTTATTTTAAGATTATTTGCCTTTAATTATGTACTTTGTTTTGTTCATTTTTAATGTATGACGTATCCTATTTCCCCAATCGAGGATTAATGGAAACAACAATAAATCTAAATATATCTAACTTGCGTCAAACTACTCTCTATAATTACCTCTCCTCTCAATTTGACACCCAGTACGAGAACATTATTTGCTGGTTTTATCTCTTACCAAATAAAATAAAATGAGCTTTTAATTTTTTCTCAATTATTTATGGTTTATTTCAATATTAGCTACTAATTACATTGAAACTATTCCATATAAATACAATTAAAAAACTAAACTTTTTATTTACCGAGTCATTTTTATTCACAGTAGAATACGCTTCACATATAAAATGCGAACAAATTACAAACTTTATGGAAGTTTACAATACTTCTAGGAAAGAAACAGTATGTGTTGAATATTTTTCATACAAGTACATAAAATATAATATTATAATTGCCCAGTTGTAGGGCCTTGATCGATAGAAGGAATGCAGAGTTAACAAAATTTTGTGCTACAAAAAGGGAAGTCTTTGTTGATATCATCTACTTTATTTATAAAGTGCTTTGCGTCCTTATTACATTAAGATTTCACGGGCTCTTCTTTGCTTCAAAGTCGCTTGTGTCAGACAATGTAATAAGGTTGCAAACTGGAGCCTTCTTTATGTGAGGAAAAGGTTAGGACAAAAGTTACTGATACGATACAGTCAGCATAGATAATTTGTCACTAAAGAATGGTATTTTAGAAGTAAATAAGTTTTATCATGACATGAATGATGATTCTAAAGACAAATGTAACTTAATAGATTATATTAAAGGTTGCTTTGAATGGCGAGGTTAAACATGTAACCTGAAGGATTTCTAAGAATCAGGTGGGAATTACTTTTAATAGATATTTCAAGTGAGTAAGAATTAACATAATATTATAAACGATCATTATGTTCACTTTAAAGTAATCGTTCCTTCAGAAACATTTTATATTTGTGCGTTACTTCTTAATATTATCTTATAATAGACTGTAGCGATTTTATGTTATCTATCAGATTATTTTTACTTCATTTCAGTTTACAATATTAAAATTTATTACTTGTATTTTACTAGTATTTAATCGTCAGACGCAAAATCTTTTAACACATTTAACTAATTATAGCACAGAAAAATAATTTTCTCAGGGGAAATTTCTGGACCAAGTAGCAGAATTTCAGAAATACATAATTTCAAGACCGTTCATCGGTCTTATCTGAAGTGTTGAGTTCAGGAATTTTGTAAACATTCTCGTACTGTAGGGAATAGGTGGCTGCCGTAACGTCTCGTTGCGTCTCTTCTTCTAGATGCGTTAAGTTCTCCGATTCCAAATATGCTTCCGTACTCATCGTCTGCCCAATTTATTTGCAATCCTTATCCCGATTTCGGTTATCACTTCGTCTTGTTGGGCCTTTCTCTTATTATGGCGTTTGGAACATCCAATAACTTTAATTTCAGGTAGCATTTCATCGGCGTCTTGGTGGAGTTTTACGGTAGATTGTAAAAGTTGCTATTGGAGTCAACGAAAAATTTTGTCCCTATCAAGTTTCGTGCTAAGTATTATTCCCTTAAACATTTGTGCCAGCAGAAATATTTGATTCAGGTTGCGTTTCACGAATAGTAGGTTCATTACTATTAGTATATATACACTGTAATGGTCTGGTATTACCGATACAAATAATAGCTGATTTAATGTAATTATTGACTAAGTTGACTTACTAAATTACACAATGAATTATTTGATTGCTGAAACAAATTGCATTGTAACGCAAACATTCATTTAATGTTTGTTATCCACCAATGATAATTTTTTATTTTTGACGTCATTAAAGGTAATTTATTATTTCTGTCTCGGCTACACGACTAAAATCCCTATGATTTGACAATATTTCTGTAGTGTAAAGGAAGAAGTATTACGCTTTTGTTATTCATAGAGAAGCCTTGACAGGGCGAACGATGGACGTACTGTTAAGGCAATCAGCGATTCAAGTTTGAGTGGATCAGCTGGTAAAATTTCGCGGCCGTCAATACCGCATGTTTTTAAAAATATGAGAAAATAAAGTATGATATGTTTCATAATTTTATTAGCATAACCTAATTTTACATTAATTATAATTTAAGAAACAGGAACCACAATACATAGGTTCATTAAAATTGTAGTAAAATATTTTAAAAATATTAATACCTCTATCTTCTTTCTCTGCTTCAACATTAGGTATTATTATGATAATTTTTTATTAGTTCAATCTATGAACGCCATAAAATTAGGAATATCTATTCAGGTCAATTGGTATACCTGGAAATCACCTGATAGAGCAAGGCTCTCTTTGATCTCGGCAATGTAACGTTTTAATAATTACATTCAAAGGATGCTAATATTAATCATATTACTAAGCCTTACTCACCAAATACTTGAAATTCAAGAGATTATTGATATTTATACGATTTCAGTTTATTGTTAAACATAACTCAAACTTACGTTTAAATGATCTTTATTATTCCTGGCATACATTTCTTATTTCTAAATAAGTAATAAACTTCACATTTTAATATCAAACATGCTATGATACGAACCCGGGACCTCGTGGTATGAGGCAGCGATACTATCCAGAAGATCAGTGAACGTCGACTCTTAAACATTTACAAATATATAAATCCAGCATAACCAATACAATGTTCAGTTGCCGTGGCAACCACCGTCATAACCACTCTCCAACTGTACTCTCCCTCTCGTCTTCCGGACTTACGGTGATGTCTCGTCCTCATTATTATTATTTTTTCCCAAATAGAAGAAATATAAACATATAAACCAGTGTCCAAAACTCAATATAATTAAATGAGGGAAATCAGTTATTTCGATGAATTTACATACGAAAGCAAGCGGCTGTACAAATGTCTTCAGGGGTAGCGCTCGTTGTTAATTAGACTAGTGTATTTTAACTGAACTGCACTGAAATAGTAAACAAAACGGTCTTCCGCCGACTTTCCTGGCAAAGTTTGTTTTCAGATTTTACAACCACTTTTTTTATCACATACGAAACATACATTTCCTAATTTTCAAGTTAATTACGTCGTAGCTTGGCATTATTTTGAGAATTCAGATTGGATTTCCGAGTTCTTATATATTCCATGTATTGAAATTGCTTTCATGCTCAGTGTATTATTTATCTATTAATTCGACATATAATGAATGAAGTGTGAAAATGTGTTTTAATTATCAAACAATTGTTATATATATATATATATATTTATATATATATATATTAATGAAGTTTATATCGATATCAACGCTAAACCACGTATGAATTTAATAAAAAAGGAATTCGTATATTGTTCAAAACATAAATTTTATAAAAGTAATGTTCTTGAGAGAAGAAAAATATAATAATAGGGCTGCCACAACACATTTAGTTGTCCTGTTTTGCTTGGGAATGGCTACACATGATACGGTTCTAAATGTAGGTACAATAAACGCTTTTTATTCGTACTTTATTCCTCTCAATGAAACTTAACTCTGTTATTCATATTATGTCTATCGATTAACTTATATTATTCCGAAAATATTATGCGTGAATTATTGAATCGACTTTGAATAATATTTTTATTTAACGTTACTTACTAATCGAATAGAATTTAATTTAATTATTACAGTCTGAATTTGTAAATTAAGTGAGTTATTTAAAAAATAAAGCTAACTATTCAGTTCGGTAGACCTAGATTTATATTACGTAGGAAATATTAAGAACCTCCTAAAAGAACTATTTGGTCTTAGTCTGTACTGAAATGCTTTGCTCACGCAGTACCGTCAAGAGATGCACAACGCCAACGCGTGAAATTCCTTTGATGTAATACTGGAAAAAGGACAAGCAACGAAAAACTCTGACGTTACGTTGCTACGGTGTTGTGGTTACGTACAAAAGTCATGCTTTTCCGTTTAATCTAATGATGTACCTCGCTAAAAATAAGGATACAAATTAGAAGGACGTACTTACTTTGTAGATTAGCTAGAGTACGGAAAGGATTAGGTTGAGTTGGTCGCAAAAATACCAGATCCATATCCTCTTTGGTATCGAGATGAAGATATTAAGTAAAGGGTGCATTAAATATGATAACATAATAGGTTCATGTCACCCTTAATACCATCCAAAGTCTTAAACAAAGAATATAGTGGCAAAGAATATTTAAACTAAAAGTTATTAAAAAAAGAAATAATGGACTATAAAGAAATCCACGGATCGTAGCTGTACATATAATTTACCTTCATAATAAAAAATAAAAAATATGTATACAATGTTAAAGAAAATTAAACAAAATAGTATTGAAATATGAAATATTTAAGTTGCAAAAGCGTGCAATAAGAATACTTTCTAGCACGAATTCTAGATCGAGTTGCAAACCTTTCTTCAAAAGTTTGCAAATACTTGCTTTATCAAGCGTATATATTTATGAAATATTAAAGTTTGTAAAGCGGAACACTAATTTGTTTCAAAAAAATGGCGAGTTTAATGAATACGCGACCAGCTCTAAGGTCGGACAAGCATCGCCTTGCTCTACACCAGAAAAGTATTCATAATACCGAGATAATTTTATACAACAGCCTTCCGCCAGTGGTTAAAAATAGTACCTACAATATATTCCATGTATTGAAATTGCTTTCATGCTCAGTGTATTATTTATCTATTAATTCGACATATAATGAATGAAGTGTGAAAATGTGTTTTAATTACGACTTATACGAGTACACATGTTCATTCAGCGGCATTTCACCCAACCTAAATAAAATATTTTTTATTTATCAAACAATTGTTATATATATAACAATGAAGCTTTACCAACAAGAGCTGTGTACTCAACTTAAGTTGAAGGTAGATCAAAAAAGTTGCTTTTGCCCAAGGTGACACTTCGGCAGACCTTTAATGAATTCGAAGTTCCCCGTCCTGGATGAATTTATTACCACTGAAAAAAAAGGAAAGAAAAAGAATGGGTGCCACCTCTTATGGCGGAATATTAAAAATTTTGTACAATTTTTCGTTAACGTTTACTTGGCGTTTAATGTAATATTAATGTGAATTTGCTAAATTTACATAAAACAAAACGTTAGTTACCATTAAACACTGATTTTTATTGTAAAAATTTCAATTTACAAGTTATACAGAAAAGAGGAATAAATTATTTAAAATATTTCTACTATGTAAAATAATACAACACATAGAAGAAACTGAAGTCTACAAGTCGAATATTCCGATAAACTTTCTCGTTGTCGGTATTTAACTAGATATCGGCGAGTAAAAATATTAAACAGCGTTCAATTGTGCTATCCATAGTAGGCGGAGTAAAATAGTAATTTTTCAAAAACTTTTCGGCATATGTGATGGTTCAATCTATCGATGAAAAAGAGATTACCGCCAAATTAAGTACTGCAGTAGCTAATATAAAGCACCTAGAATATGAATTGTGTTGTAGTAAATAAATAAATCTTACAGCCTTCAACTATTGGCGCTCATCACATTTGTTTAGTATTAATTGTAATTTTGTGAAATTGTATTAATAAAGTATTCGTATTTTAACTGAATTTAAAAATAAGGAGTTTGCTTTACGGTATTTTCGAATCAGCTGTTTCAAGACTGAACGTGTGTTTCAAGAGTCACGTCAGCCAACCAGACGCAGAAAGCTGATTTGACTCGTCTGGAAATGGTAAATATTAATATATTTTACAACACATATTCATTTGAACGAAAATAATTCCAAGATTAAATTGAGCGATGTTCGTAACATAATTAATATGTTTACAATAATAAGTTGATTTCTTGAAATATATTTCAATTAATGAACTGAGGAGGTCCCAAAAATGGTGGGACGTAACGTTTTCAAATTAAATTATTCCATTTCTGAGTTTTGGCCTTTCTTTGTATTTAATATTTAATTTTATATAAATATAATAATTTCCAATCCAACTCATCAAATTAACTTAATTAAGAAATACTTCCTGCAAGGTTTTGTTTACCATATTTCACTTAGCTTTAATTAAAACGCACTGTATTTACAGTTAAATACGTTAGTGACTTAAATATTAATAAAATAAAATTGTCAATCTATATTTGATCTCGAAAACATTTATAATATATATGTAATACAAGTAAATGTAAATGTAATGTTTTTATTTGTTAACGTATCAGCCAAGTTTACAATAGCATCGATATTCTTCCTGCCAGAGAAATGTTTATTGTAATATTGAGATTGATGCGGTCATATGGGTCTTGTAAAAATATCTATATTTATTACTGTCTTGTACTTTGGTAGGTTAGACAGAGAGCTTGCGTGATCAAATTGTCCTGAGAGAATTGCCTGAGGGAGAGTAAGGATTTGTTACTCTTGCAAACCCAGCAAACCTAAACCAACTGAGAGCCGAGATTAAGCGAGGAGCCATAGTTGCACAGGCCAGTAGCTAATGGATGTGATAACAGTGTCTAGGTAAAGGATAACACGAAGACTATCGTAAGATGAAACGACGAAAGTTGTTTAATTACCGTCGAATAAATTCTAATTTTATGCTGTCAGCAAAATTTTGTAAACGGAGAGTCACTAATAACCTGCTAGTTAAATATAAAAAAAACTTTTGTAGTCTTGAAATATGTTTTCAAAACTGAAATAAGTACTGCCAGTATGTATGAAATATTTCAGTTCTCGTGAAAATTGAACAATTATGTTAGGAACAACATGCTAAAAGCGTTTTCATCGATTAAAACTCTGCTAACAATAAATTTAATTTCGAAGGGGAATTACAGTATTTATTGACGAAGAGTTGTGAGAGAGAAGCAAGCCGTGAGCGAAAATTATGTTTAATATTCGAATTATATTTTATAGAATAAGAAATAGACTAGGTGGTTCAAGAATTTTTTGCAGCTACTTTGGAAAAATGATGAAAATTATATTTTAAAAAATCGCTGATGGGTTAATCAACTTTCATAAAAGTATTTTTCATTCCTCGTAAGAATAACTACTGTCCTCAAAAAAAAGAAAATTCTAAAAGAGTACATAGTGGCTTTTTTCGGAACTTAGGCACATTCTGCGACCATTCTTGTTTCGTCTTATTTAATTAATGAATTCATTTCCATTTTCTTATAAAATGAAATTATCGTGGTATAAACACGATAGCATACTGAGTATTCATTTTTTATTCAAAGTAGAGAAAGTCTTTTCCATAGCAAAGAAAGTTCTAAATTACTTTTTAAAAGTTGAAATATATTTCTAGTCGCAATTGCGACAAACAAAGATAACGCTTTGAGCAGCAATGAGTGCAACAAACTCTTTGAGGTAAAATTTCCAGCAGACGATGCAGCCGCATGTCTTTTATTTCTTCCTCCTCACAAACACTGCAGTACCAATTTTCAGGTACGGCCCTGTAATTGGAGTCATCGGGCTTCGGACCCTATATTGAGGTGCTTGTTATCTCTTCATCCGTTAGTATTCCCCGTACTGTTTAGAAGGACGTAGATCTATCCTGGGAGCTCATTCTTGCTTGCTAGAATGGGCTGGCAAGGTTCAAGGCTTATTATGGGACGTGGTACTCCTTCCTGCGGGGTGATCCTGAGCACGTTGGATTTGAAAGTAGTAATGCGCGCGGCCAACCTATGCTGTCGTACGTGGAAATTGGTATTTCGGGATGCATAGGGTGTCTGGTCTATCCTCCGGAGACCCTGAAGTTCATCTGGTCATCTGTCTTGACCACGTCTAACGCTATTCGAGTTGGAGTCAAGGGGGTGTGGTGGTTGCACGGGAACATTTTTCTTGACTTTTTCCAAGCGAGCAGGATGTAGGTATCAAGGTGTCCCCGTTTCTTTCTCTTTGATATGTTTAGAACAAAAATGCCGGTGGAAGCCAAACAATGTATGACACGTTTTAGGTGAGAGCTCATATTTCTAAAATCTTTGTGCGTTTCAGGTAGATCAACTTGCAAAGGCTGTCATTTCAGTTTCTTCTGTACGTCTCAGTGTTTAATGCCTTATTGTTAGTATAAATTGTACATGCATGTTTAAGTTGGATTCGTTTTTTTCCCTCAATCGCATAGCCTTTATTGTAATGCTTAAAACAACATTGATAAACTTTCATCCGGTATCAATGAATGATAATGTAGTCTACTTATCAGTATCATCAACCATGCATAAATTAATCATTGTCGCCGTTTCCATTACTTTTAGGAAAGATTTCCAGAATAGACTTTGTAAAAATAAACTTAATCATATAGGCTCAAACTTATACTGCCATGAGAACGCACATAGTACATTGTACTTGGAGCTCGAAGTATGGAAGAGTAAATATTTCTCTCCAACTTGAGGCATCGGAGAATCGTTTTCAAGTTTCATGGTTACTACTTCACTCACTAATTATCGAACGTTAATCTCATTCATATTATTTTTATGCCATGTACTCTTCTCCTGCATGCGATTTCGCTGATTTATTCACCCTTATATATATATAGCGTTACGTTTCCACTATAAATTTCAGAAAGATTCTAGTTACTTGGGAGTCTTATTATTTGATGTTATATTCTTGAAATGTAACTTTATCGTATAATTACTGAACTATGGTGTAAAATAAAACAGACTGTAGTAGTCTTATCTCTAAATTTCGTAAAAAAAGGTTAAAGTGGATTTCCCTTTATCTGGTGGAAATGAGTTTTTCACGTGTTACTGACAGATGAAGCTACGTATTTGATTTACGGCCTGCACTCCAAATGGAAGAAGTTGACTGCAGCGTATCTCCACTCACGGCCTGTCTCTTTCAATACCAACAGCAATTCATCTTCCTGCTTGCTGATTGCTTCTAAATTTTCTACGGTATTAAATATTGTTTGGAAAGAGTATTACTATTATAATATACTACAAGAAAAATACTTTGTAACTGCCAATGCTACTCTACTAAATATTCTAGCGCATTCCTTCAAAAATACATTTGGCTTTGTATTTTCACAATGATTCGGGTAATAATACTGCGGCCAAAATGAAGTACATGTATTGTATAGATGTTGAATGCTAACATAAGAACAGTTTTTTTCATCAAATTTCACAATCAGACCTACATTATTTTGGGGTAGTCACAAAATATATTCAATTCATGATTGTAATATATATGTTTCTATAATCTCATCAATTTTTTTAAAATTAAAAGGTTTTCAGAATGGAATTTTTAAATATTTATACTAAAAAATTAACAATTTAATTATAATTTACGATCCAGTAATAATTAAACAATTTTGATAAAGCTTTACAGATAATACAGTGTGTTACACTCGAAATCGTCCAATTGGACTGCCATTATGAGGTAAATAAAAAATCATCATCTATGGTATGAAATGATTTTTACGAGTCAATTTTAATGTCGTTTTTATTTAGTTCGTAAAGTTTTTGACCATTCACAAAATTAACAGAGAAATTAAGCAGAGTGTTTCATTCGATTTGACATGTACATTTTTATAAATATGCGTATAAAATTAACTTTAATTTTTAAACAGAGAAAAATATATAAATATTTTTTTTACTTCATAACTGGAACCTGTTCAAGCGACATTCTTCAAATGATAGGCTTCCACGATGAACGTTGGGTTGAATGCACAAAAGGATTCAGCTTTACATCACTGGCATCCTAGATCACTGGTCATCTTTGCATATTATAATATCTTGAGCTAGTTATCAAAGACTCAGTTTATGGACCTCCACTTCAAGCAACAGTGGACCACAGTATCCTGTATGAACATCCATGCAAGATATGCTCGCTAATGTGAGACCGCGTGGATATATGGCGTGAATCTTCATCATCCAACGGAATTCATCTTTAGCAGAACGTTATTTCTCTGTTACTAAACGACGCGCATGCTGATGTAATGGTAGGCTAGACGTAATGATACAATACTATACTTTCCCATTAATTTATCGGCTTTTGATTTTCGAACGCCGTGATCGTAGGAAACTGACGCAGTAAGCCAGCGAAACGACTACGATCGGCAGCTATACTGATAATCGAAGAAGATTGTGATTGAGTAACCTCAGCGGATATTCACCTGAATGTTGTGCAAATGAAGAAAGTCCGTGTCTAAAAATTGTAGCGAGACGTCAGCTATGAAGGGTTTCCTTCAGACCTATATTTAGCTGCAACAGCATACTTCCGTAAGCTATTATTAGAGCTCCATTTGGTGCGTGCAATATTAATGGAGTAGAAAACGCACGTGGCCGAATTTTTATTTGGGCAAAACTGAAATATCGGCACCAGTATCCACCAGAAAGTGCTGGCCACTGTGGAATTCATTAACTATCAGGCGGTTGAATAGATTATCCAAGCCCTCTACCGCCTCTAACGAAGACGGGAGACGTAGTTTTCAACACAGGTTCAAGGCTCGAGGCATCGTACATCAGATGGACCAAATTTCTTATGATTCCAACACATGCTCTAGTTGGCTGGATCCGGCGAGGAACCGCGCGAAGATGACTTACGGCTGGATTCATGAGTAGAATGATCTACGGAAATTTCTGAATTGTTTCACAAAATCGTCCATCATCTGCCAAATTTCGCGCATTTCAGTGGTAAGATCTCCTAATAGCTCTTCGTAGCGCGAGGATAAAGCATGAGGAGGGGGAGTAGATTTAGCGACCACACATTGCTGGAAGAAGAAATGTAAAAAATAGTCGATCTGAGGCTGCAGCATCGTATACGCTCTATCTGCCATATTCGCCATTACGTCCAAATCCTGAGCTTGGCCTATAGCCAACAATCCACAAATCCTATCCGGCACATTTTCGAAAAACAAGGTTCTAAGGACATCCTCCGCCAATGCTCGCATTCTATGCAATATTATGGAAGGGTTACCATTGATAACCAGCTGACCTTGTAATAGACGGCGTAGGCGTCTTTCAATTGAATCGCCATATGACGTCATCAGCCGACGTTTTAATGTGTTGTACTTGTCCAAGACTGGGGACGACTGCACAATATCAACAACCGAGTCCAGAGTAGCTTCATCTAGGTTGACTAACACATAGTTATATTTAGTAAAGTTTGAAGTAATGCTACGTAGATGAAAAGCAGCCTCTACCACAGTGAACCACTTTCCGGAGCACTCCGCCAAATCATAGATACTTAAGAGGCTCCACGTGTACCATCGCTACTGCTACAGAGGGATCCAAGGAACCGAACAGAGCGGGAGAAACTGCATCATCCTGAGTGTTCATCGTAGAGGGAAGAAACCAAGAGCAATCCCACGTCCGATATTTAAGTTTTTTGCTTGTCGGGGTCACCAGTTATAGCCGTTGGTCACGTAGGCTAAAAGTAAGATTTTGCATTATAAATACAGAAATGTATTTGAAATAGTTTATTTAAGTTTCGTAGGATCAATCCCAGCGGTATCGTTCGTCTCTGCACTCTACGATTGTGGCGCTAAATTATGTTAAATAATTTAATTATTTGCGTTTATTAAAATTAATATTAATATTAAATGTCCAATATTTTAAAATATATATTACGTCGGGTGATTATTTTTGAACACCTTGAATAATTTCCCTTCTAATATCGGAGTTCCTTAAGGGTCCTGCGATAGTCGAAAACTTATCCATTCAAAAATATAACTTGCTTAAAATTGTCAATCTTAAGATAAGAGAACTCACAATTAGGTATTATTTACAAACCTATTCTCGAAATTTTTAATTTCATCTGCAATATAGTAGCTGTAATTAGTTAATGCAAATTAGTATCTTCCTGGTTTAGGGACCCACATGTGGTCAGGTAGTTACTGAGATGAATTGTAGCTGAGTAGATATCTTCCGGATTGCTCAGTGACAGTCAGCAGATTAAAGTCGTTCAACCTGTGCGCGGCGCTCGCTGCTGAGCTCGGAGCTAGAGGAGATATTCCGTTCGTCGAAAGCTTCGATTGAAGCAAACATCCTGTTCAGGTGGAGGGGTTTGAATGGCTACCACCTGTGCAGAGCTCTTGACGACAGCACAGACTGATCCGCCATTAAACGGGTCGGTGTTATAGAAGTCTTTCAGTTTGATTCTGACATTTGGAATGCATTTTAAATTGCAGTTCATTGCCTTACAGGGATGGGATGGAGTAAATCAAACTTTAGCGTAATATATTTAAAGGACACAACAATTTTGATAAAAAATTTGTTTACAAGTTCCTTGCAAAAAAATAAAAAAAATTGGGGAGTAGACAGGGGTACCACCCGTGGGGGCAAGGGGGTGGAATTGGTGGAAATTTTTAATATACATTAAAGGCTGTTATTTTAGTCGTATAAATATTTCTTGTGGTCAGTTACTTTTTTGTTCCACGCTATACTTATTTTTCTATAATTTCAACTCCTTTAAGCATGTGAGGAGAATATTCATTGGGCTGTTCGTGATAATGAAGTATAATAATAACAAGGAAACAATCGTGATTGGTGTCGTAAACAGGGTAATGCGAGTCATAGAGTTCCTTAATGATTTCAGCCCCTAAGGGAATGAGAAGAAAAACAATGTTCCGCGTACATTATTAAAAGTTCCAAGATATGTCGATTAAAATGTTAACGTTGATCCTCAATAAGCGAAACAATTCTGTGTAGGAGGAGAAGGTGTGGAGGGAGTAAATTTTTAAACAAGCACAATCGCTTTGAGACTGTGGTATGAGAGTCACTGAGTTTAATTTTGGCAATTCAACATGAACTTTAACCACTTATAGGGGCAACTGTGGTTAATCCAAAGGGCCTATTATAATATTAATCACATCGAGCTATTTAAAAAAAATTATACACACGTTCCTCGAGACGCGATAAGATTCCTGACTATTTCAGGGCTATAGAAGTGGCTGACTTCGAATCCTAAATTCTATTTATCGGGAATATGTTTGTACTCTTATAAAATGAGCACTGGGAATATTTTTAGTCCTGTTATTGTACGGGGAGTATTTTTTACTCTCTTGAGATACCGGGAATATATTTGACGTCTATTTTGTGGCGCTTTAGATGTCGGTTTAATCAGAAGCTGACCGATAAGTAAAGAGTCAACCGGGCTAATATGAATAAATACCCGAGCAAAGTCGGCCCCCAAATAATTTAATTACAATGTCCGCTGCTTATCCAAAAGCAACTTTCAAATTTCCTCCAAGAATAAATTCCTTCAGCTGCTTTCTTTTAATAAAGATGTTTTAAACCGGACATTTCTATCTTTCGCTTATATATTTAACGTTTAGTGCTAAGTTGAATCTTCTGTTGAGTGGCTGTTATTGAGGACATATTCTACTAGACTTCGTATGCGTCAACGCTTGACAATGCTGTTAGACAAATACGATGTGCTGCTCGAATAAGCCGTGTTAAAAATATAATTTATTTTTACATAAATCAGAACTAAAAAAAATATCACGTAAACCGCATGGTTATAATCGACAGATTCAAATGTACAAAACTAAATCGTTACGGATTTTTCTTACTTTCAATAAGGTGGAGACGTTTTAAACATAAATATGGAAGGCAGGTAACAAGGATTTCTTTTCAGCTAAGTATACTTACGCTGCGTAGATCAGAGCTAGAGAGACTTTTCCCGTAAGTTATTTCCTTTTCCTTGAGAAACGTTATTGACCACAAAACGATTTCGAATTATTATGTATTTGTTTTAATGTTAATGGGATTAAATTAGGATTCTTAAGGAGTTGATAAAAATATCAATCACTATTTCTGAATGATAAGCAGAAAGTTGATGAATACGCTGATCCATTGTACTTGTAAAACACCCTGAAACTCTTGGCATAAGCTCGAGATTTTAACTTCCAGTATTCGCTGACAAGCAACTTTCCTCTCCAACGAACGCGACAATTTCTTGCAGCGAAGTTTTTGTGGATATTTGGCGCTGTCTTCGGAGTCGTATTCTGATTTTTCTTGTCGAGTAAACTTTAATCCGCAACGATAAAACTGGGACGCATTTATATAACGATCATGCAATTCGCTAATGTAAAACAAAAAGGAAACACTCAGAGGGCGTAATAATTTTTCAGATTAAAGATATCTGTTATGCCAAATTACGTTCACTTTACAACAAAATTCTTTGACGATAGGAAAGCACATTGAATTATATTAAACGTCGGACAGATAAAATATAAACATATTCATAGAACGAAAATTGAAAGCATTTCAATTGAAATTCAAATCCCAATTAAATTATTCTCTGTCTTCTAACCACTATAAATAATATCATGACGAAACATGGTGAAATGAACGGTAAAAAAATAGCGAGGTAATGTAGCTATGATAAGATTTTTGTACTGACAATAAATATTGATTACGATGAGTATCCTATATCATGAAAATTAATCATCTTATTTAATAGATACAGAATATACAAAAATATATAATATAAAGGTTTACTATTATTCAATTTATGAAATATTGTATACATATTTATTATAAAGTAACTGTCCATACCAATAATCGGAAACTCATCTTGAATTTAAAGCGCGTAGTGCGAGAAATTCTCTTAAAATAACGAAATAGGAAATCACCGGAACAATTAAGTGCATGCCATTACGTATACCTTGCGTAGTAGTTGTTATTTTAAGTTTATTTTTTTAGAAACTGAGGTGTCATAAATAATTTAGAAATAAACTTCAATTTTTCAATCTGTTTGTCTTTTTTGAGAAGCCAACTGAATGCATAGATACGAGCCAGATTTCTATTACTTCATGTTGTAGGCCTAGACAACGTATTACCAGTTTTACCGCCATGGAAATAAATAATAATAATGAATACAGTATCAATGTTGAACTTCATTTTTGTTGTAATATAATATCTGTTATCTAAGATTTACTATTAGAAATTATCAAACGGTTGGAAAAATACTTTCACGCAAATAATATAGACAGATTTATATGGATTCATTCATTCTGAAGAAATAAATTAATTGTATTGTGACAAGTCATTGAAGACGGCATTTTTGTTTTCAATTACTTTTCACTATATACTTTTTATTTTAGTTATTTATTTGAATATTATGTGAACTAATTAAGGTACTTTACTTTGTTCTTATAATTATTTTTTATTTGCAATACATGACGATATCCTATTTGCTCAACCTAGAACTATGGAAACAACAATAAATCTAAATCAATATGGATATAACTAATTTTTGTATATCAGTAAGTATGTTTATCTGCAGTTCAGATACAAAGCTCATTAATTACTTTGCAAATTACTATCTATCCGGAGCTGGATTTCTTAAGGTAATTGCATTGAAAACGAAGCACCCTGCTAAAATGAACATGAAATAGGAGTGGACTTGAAATCGAGTGCGACGTTATATGGGTGCGAAACGTGGGTGATAGGAGTTGCAAAAAGGAAAAGAATAGAAACCTTTGAAATTTAGTGCTATATGAGAATGCTGAAAATCAGATGGGTGGATAGAATAACTAACGAAGTTCTAGCGGAGTAGGGGAAGAGCGAACAATATGGAGGACGTTGACCAAGAAAGGGAAAAGATTAATAGTCCACGTTTCAATACATGAGGGTCTTGTAAAATTAGAATTCAAAGGAAGTGGGTGGGGTTAGAACAAAAGAGGGAGGACAAGGATGGAACACGCTAAGTAAATTAAGGAAGATGTGGGATGTGCTATTTATGCGGAAATGAAAATGCTTGTGCAAGATAGGTTAGCATGGAGGGTTGAATCAGACCAGTCCTTGGACAACAACAACCCAGGTATCTACTTCCATTCCGAGATTTAAGAAATTTTCTATTGAGCAACAAGTTTATCCATCCCAATCATTTTTTTTATCTAAGCCCTTTCAATAAATTCTTTGTGAATTTAAAATACGAGTTAAGCCCCTTAAATAAATTGTTGGTGACTTAAAAAAAATACGTGCTTTATCAATGTTATATTTTAAACTAACCTCACAGCATTACAATTAAAATTAAGTTCCATAGATTAATCTTTTGATCTAAGGCGTCGCGGGAAAATTGCGACCCATCAAAGGCGTTGGGAGCCATAATAATTTGAAAAAAACTGAAGTATACCATGTAATAATAATTACAATATTTAACATAACAGTCATATTTCGTAGATACTTCAATAAAGATATGCTATATCTGCATGGGCGTGGTGCAGTGACTACAAATGCGGTCTAGCCCAGGGCCCTGAAAACAGTTTAAAAACAACGCCTTTTTGAAAATCGCGGCGCGCTAACGAAGAGTAGCACAGCAGCAGATGTAAGTCAGAGATCATCTATGCTGTTATTAGTCTCTCTGCCTCAAATTTTCATTGTTGTTTCAGTTATGTAAAATGTAATATACAAAGCAAACGATTTTTCTTGTTTCGAACACAACAAAATGTATTAAATGTTATAATATGAGTCGAATATTTTTATGTACGATTATTACAGGATAATGTTATATCTAGTAGCACGTGCTGACTATTTACATAATTGTCACGCCGTTTGAACTGTTAGAATATATAGTCATGGCAATCGGACTGTGTATCTCCACACAGACATTTCCGAGGGAAATAGGTTCGGCGTTTAGAGGCCTACCGTTCGACGAAACTTTGGTTCGGAGGTCTGCATCTCCGACGGTACACGGTGAATATCTCCGTCGACGTGTTTAAGCGTCTACAATATTCAACCTTGTAAAATGTTTTTGTAAATAAATATGTCAAATTTTTAGGATATAAAATCACAACGCAGGGAATCTAGCCTTTAACCACCAGAGTTTCTGCCATCTTGTACTATACTAACCATCACAATTATAAGCCTGTTTTTGATCATGTTAAACTTTGATAGGACATGTCTGCCATGGGAAACTCACTTATTGGGCTCCCTTAACGCGTCGCTTAAAGAATTTCGCAAAACCGATACACGTCCGGTTCCATGGACTGCGGCACCTGATGCTGCTTTTGTTTCCACAATGTACTATACTAACCATCACAATTATAAACCTGTTTTTGATCATGTTAAACTTTTATAGGAAATGTCTGCCATGGGAAACTCACTTATTGGGCTCCCTTAACGCGTCGCTTAAAGAATTTCGCAAAACCGATACACGTCCGGTTCCATGGACTGTGGAACCTGATGCTGCTTTTGTTTCCACAAAAGAAAGCTCTTATCGCCAGCTACATTATTGGAACATCCATTTTCCAGGGCTTCCCTTGCTCTATTGACGGACGCGTAAGAGCGAGCCATTGCTGTGGTACTGCAACAGCTTCACGGCGGCGGTTTGCAACCTCTTGGATTTCTTTCTCCAGGAAGATGACACAGGCGTAAGAACCCTGCGTCACGTACGAAGGAGAACTGATGGCAGCTCTGAAGTATTTCCGCTATTTAATAAGGATCACCATGTAATGAGTGTATGTGACAATCGCCACTTTCTTTTGTCACTGGAGACACTCAGTACAAGTAAACACCAAGGTGCCAAAGAGGCGAGACATTGGAATACCTAACGTGCCAAAATCACCGTTTAGCGACTTGAAAATCTGGTACCTGAGTCCAGTTTCTTGACCCCGGGAATTTAGAAAGCGCGTACCTTTCTAGAAATTAGGGAGAGAAACCGCGGGCCAACTGGAGTCTCATTGGAGGCTGAGGGTCAGATGATCAACCATGTACCTCATGGTGAGAGGAATCGAGAGATTACCTGGGAAATTGAATGGGAAACATTTGGGCAGTTGGGCATAGAGAACTGAACAAGTAGGATATTAGGAGAGCGCGTGGTAGTTGAGCCACGACACTAGAGAAATTATTCAGTCGGGAACGAGCTTTGAATTAACCAGGTGGAGAGAAAACTAAGACTCTTTCTGGCGTAATAGAAGAAATAATGTCCTACAACGAGGCAAACTACATGCATGTGGAGTCCTGTCCAAGGAACGAGCTTCATAGGTGACCAGAATTCATGGAAGACGGACCTCAAAATACCGGCATGGGCAAAGGACGAAGCAGTTTGCGACCCACAATAAATGCCAGGTGTGTTTTTCCGAATATCTAAAAGTGCGTGATGGCGATTTTGTTACAGCACGTTAAGCCCACAAAAATTACCCTTAAGTAGATAGAGTCCAGTCCATTGTGACCAAGCGCTTTGAAATTTAGCTTGGATGAGTAATTTTAGAGAAAATTTATGTTGACGAATAGTAGGATTATAGAAAAGTCTCGTTTTTCTAGAAGTGTAATTTTTGTTTGTTTAATTGGTTACATTTAATTATTGTTATTCACTCTCAGGCCAGTCAACGGTTTTATTTCAGTTAATGAAACGTGCGTGAGGAACAAACTTCGATTCAACACAATTAGTTTTTAACTTGGGAGATAAGAAATACGGCGTGTACCGATCTCCGGAGGTAATAACGACTTCGCTGCCGTGGGCTTGCAACTATAAATTGTTTACGTTGCCATCACTTCTCGGCGACCCGACGCGAACGGGAAATGGTGGAGCTATTTCGTAGGCAGATGTCGCCGTTAACAGAGGCAGTTTCGTCCCCAGTCGAGAAAAGCGATGTGCACAAACGAGCATTCGGGAACAAACCCTGCTATCGCCGCGAGGCCTTCTCACGTGAATCTCACAAATGCCCTTACACTACACAACTGTTTCAGTGAATACAAATAACTTTTTAACTTTTGAGATTTAAAGATTATTTTTGTGATGACACTTTTTCGGGTGGATAAGAGAAATTTTTCGATAATCACCTCTCTTGGATAGAATGCATTTTGTAGGCCCGAACTTGTGTTCCCAAGTCATCATGAATAACTCTAATTTTAGAACTTAATAAAAGGATTTATGGTCAACGTTGAAACAAACTTATTCATTCTTGGATAATTCTTTACTCATGTATTTTTACTTCATCATTTTCTCTTTCTTCTATTCCACTCTATACACAAGAAATATTTTAAAATTTAAGTGTAAGAGGTCTATAAACAGTTGTCAACTCGAATATTTTGAGAAATAATAAATTACAGAAAGAATAGAACCCCTGGTTTGTGTTCAAATTGTCACGTTTTCCATAATGCTGCTTGGACTTTAAGAAAATGTGTGATTGAAGCCAATGAAAGTACATGTGTAAGTATTTTGCGAAGTATTAAATTGACTTGGAAATTTATGTAACCATCTAATAAATAAACTATGTAGTCAGTGCCACATCCAATTATGCTAATTTAATAATGTCTTATAGTGTTACTTTGGACACCTCAGAAAAGTTTCACAAAGATTTAGTTTTAAATGGTCAGTGGCGAGGGTCTTTGGCTAAGCACCATTCCCAAAGCAGAGATTAAAGCGGATCATTGCAGTATAAGAATAATAAACAGATTACCTCGTTTTCCAAATAACGCAACAAGGAGCTGGAATAGACGTAACCGTGAAAAAGGGAAATAATAATTATAAAATAAGGTCTGGATGAGACTACGCCCCGATACAGTAGTAAATTCAGAATATTGGTTCAAAATGAGAAAACAAAAATGCCGATTCTTTGAGATCAATTCAAAGTTAGATTCGTTCATTATTGACCGAAAACTAATTCTGTCTACACTTTTATAGGTGATAAATGGTAGAATTCACGTATTGAGTAGAAAAAAGTGGAATCTAGAATTACCTCTGCTAAAGTTATCAAATATTTACACCACATGTGCAAGTCGCAACGCGTAAATTCCATAAACTATCAAGGTAAAGAACTTCATTGATAATCACAATTAATTCGATTTGAAACTATTGCGTCTTCCCAGAATTCACTATGTTAAAACATTAGAACGAGCATAAAGAGGTATGTAGAGGAATATTAAATAAAGCAGGCATACTTACTCTCCCATACATTTCATTAGCCACAAGTTTTACTTCGCACAGAAATTTGAATATTTGAAATGTAACCTGAATATGAGGTCTGCTTTTAATGTAAGTACCGTTTCAAATCGAATAAATTTACAGCCAAATGACAGAAAAAGTTTAAGTTTAATGAAACCGACTATTCATTGCCCCTATTTCGGACTTCCAAGTAACTTTATCTCACATGGTGAAGTTTGTTATTTTTTGTAAGAAACAACGTCATAATAAACGAGTCATATAATGTTTAAAAATCTTAAACAGCGAATGTAAAGCCGACAGTTGAACTCAACATCACAAAATTCGAAATTATACACAAATTCAAATAAAATTTTATAATTTTGGTAGACCTTTGCTTCTTGCCTTTGTTCGTGTATAATAGATTAGTTATCATTTTCTCAAAAGTAAATGAAAACTCATATATTCTCAAATTACTAACAAAAATAAAATTTTTATATCAAACATATTCTCGAAAAATAACTAGCTATAACTTATGTTTACATTAACTATTTTATTTTACGTATTAAACAAATTGATCATGATGGAAATTATGGATTTCCAAAATGAATGTGAAGATTTTATTTTTATATATCTTTTTTTGGTTAAGTATAATGAAAATATTTATTTCAGAATTATAAATCAAAGAAAAAGGGTAATATTTTCTGAAGATTTGTAGATCAAAGTAAGTCTTGATTCCATAAATTCTGAGATTTGTAATAACATGAAGAAAGAAAGTTATAAAGTTTTATTTTATGTTATTAAATTAAATTCTTAATATTTCCGAAGAGTATAAGAAAAATCTACTTTAAGCTTCTGGTTTAATAGGACACAATTTAATATAAATAATATTGAAATTAAATTTAATTCAGACTTTATCCCATGTTGTGGTTGTGGTGGTATTCAGTCCTAAGACTGTTCTTATACAACCCGTCATGCTAACCTATCCTCAGCAATCTTTTTTGTTTTTACGTAGCTACCACACCTAATCTGCTTAGCCAATATCATACCTTGTCTCCCTCTCTGTTCTTACCCCATACACTTCCCTCTAATGCTTATTTAATAAAACCTTGATATTTCAAATCGTGTCCTACTAATCTATCACTTGTCTTGGTCAAAGTCCTCCGAATTGTTATCTCTTCCCCTGTTCTGCTTAAAACTTCCTGGTTAATAACTGTACCCGCCCAACTAGTTTCATAATTCTTCTTCAACATCACATTTTAAAAGCTTCTATTCTTTCCTGTTTGCAACCCCTATCGTCCACGTTTTGAACGCATATAAAGCCACTCTCCACACGTAAATTTTTAGTAATGATTTCCTAATATTCATACTTATACTAGCCGTAAGTAACATTGCCTATTTCTTCTTTAAATATTTATTTTTAACTTCTCTTTCAGAACCTTGTTGAGATAAATTTCGTATTCAATTGAGAATAATTTAAAACACAGCTACTTTTGCTAATCGTCAATATACATTTATATTTGTAGCATCCATAATTATAAAAACGTAGTTATTGTGTGAATAAATAATTAACTTTAATTTCTCTGTCGTTATTTTATTATAGATTTTACGGAACTAATTGCACTGATTTTACATTGACGCTTATGGAGGCACGATCGCGTAGGTTAAAGGAGTGGTTGAATCACTAGCACTACTGTATTTAGCCCAGCCCTGGCATTGAAATACAATATTACAATGCTGTTTGAAAGAGGGAATTACCAGGATTTTATTTTTTGCCACTTATTGTCTCCGTAATATCATACGTATAGCAGGTATTATAATGCAAAATACCTAGCTTTAAAGCTCATTCTGGCTCCCTAGAATGGTCTGGCAGGTTTCGTGAGCCATTTGATGCCAAGTGCCCCTTAGCACGTTAGTTCTAAAGGAACAATGCGCTCGGCCCTCCATTGCCGTCATGCTGGATGCGTAGGGTCTCTTGGTGATCCTTTAGGGACCCAGAAGCCCACCTGGTGGTGCCTTGTCCTCGTCCCAAGCAAAGATGCATGCAGTTTTCCAACGCAGCCTAGCGAAATCACCTCGGCGGGCCGGCCAGGAATTACGGAGGCCGTATCGGCAGTGGGCTAAGTCGAAGATTGCTAAGGAAGCCATAAAAGCTGCTGCTCGTGCAAGCTCTAAGGTAAAGGCATTGTGATAAAATGGTAGAATTTTCTATCCTTTAGGTAGGATGGTTTCCATGAACTTCTTATCTTCAGTGATGAGATTACTTTTCACTCCCTCAGCGCTATATCGTCAGTGAATGGAGAAATTATTTAGCACTTTATGATTAGCCCGTATACTTCTGCAAATGTTTCACGTTGAAAATTTTTCCTGTGGGGACATGCTGTATTCCTTTTACGAGCCAATCTCAACAAACTAAAATATCGGAGCACTGCATAAATTTGTTTCTGGAACTACGGACATGCTACAACGTATATGGAACTAGTGTGATATTACACAGACGTCAGGTGGAGGGCACGCCGAACATCTTTAGAATGATATAAGTATGTGTAAAATAAATCGTCTATTTACCATACTTACTCTTATAGATTTGAAACTTCAAGCTTCCTTTTGAACCACCGTGTATTTTAACACGTGAAAAGGTAACTCTAAAGTTTGGTTGAATTATTTTGTAGTTTTTCTCACTTTATTAGCCAATAATTTTATAGTGGTTGTAAAGTCCTGAATATGAAAAATTGATTCGAAGAGCTTAGATGAACATTGTTTGCAAGACACTAATAATTTGTATAAGAAAGTATACTGACTGTGAACTGAATGTAATTTGTTGTTAATAATATATACAGAAACCGTCTTGGCTTATAAAAAATCGTAAAATCAAACCAAACTATTGTCTCAAACTCAGATTTTAATTAGACTGATGTTACAACGCAGGAGATTTCGGCAATTTCTACCATATTCATCTGTGAAATATTTACAAATATATAAAATATGTTTGAAACTGGCCATTACATAATGTGTAGGCACACTACGCAAAATTACCTAAGATTAGTAAATGAAACAAATTAATTTGTATAGTTAAAATAAAGTTTCATAGTGTTATATTATTTTGAATTAATTATAAAATCATATATCCCATTGACCATTGTTATGAAACATAAATTTGACTGTAAATTTTTATATAAATTGCCTAGGTCCTTAAATCATATAATTATATATGTTCAATAAACATAATATGTATGTAAGGACATTGTGAATGAAATGACCAACGTAGTAAATACGCTGTTAACTGTGTTTACGAGGGCATTTCACCAGTTGAAGTAAACGACATTGTTACGAGTTTCTCAATGAGAATGTTTTAGCAGGTAAATAACTCACAGAAGATGTATGAATAGCTATTATGTAATGACAACTTGTTAAAATATTTTTTGTAGTAGTAAATATTTCAAAGATGAATATTGCAGAAATTGCCGAAAGTTCCTACATTATAGCAATAGTTTAAATAAAAGCTGAATTTGAGACAATTGTTTGGTTTGATATTGCAATTTTATTGTAATTTGTTATTTATTAAAACTATGAGAATTAAATTTGGTTATATTTAAACTGTTTTAAATCTGTTATTATTATTATTGGAATATGGTTTACGACATTTGCTACTGGCTACGGACTGTTTTTATTAATTAGAAGGCACTCCTGAATTAATTTCAATTATATTCTGAAATGTAAATTAAATCCAATTGCATTGGAAACTTTAAGACCTTACGAAGTGAAATTAAAGAAATTTCTGGTTGATATAAGATTATATGAAGCAGTTTGGTCATTATTGATTTAAAGGGAACCGTCATTGGGACGCTTTTACGAATAATTTGTTCAGTGTTTAAGTGCTGAAGTTAGTGCCGCAGTTTAGCGTTTATCGTGGAGGCTCTTCGTGGTGAGAGATGGCTCACCGCTGCATTAGCGCTTAAGGACAGAAACATTAACTAGAGGCAAGGGGTAGCACTTTGTCTGGTAAACAAATCCTGGGGCAAATGAACTTTGCAAAGACCAAACAGCTTTTCCGATAGCACCGAAATGTAAAAGCTTTTCCTAAAACTTAGGCCGAGTACCGGCGTCGATTACATAAAAGTGTTAGGAACCCTTACTATATCGTCTATTTTTAACTTAAGTATTATTCAGTGTACATACTATTTGCAAAAGAATTTCACTTGCAATTGGGTAACTCAAGTTTAAAATTTATCTCATGCGAATAATATATTAACTGAAATATTTATTTGACGTACACCTATATACTTACACAACCTCTCTCTCAAAATTTTTATCAATTTCTTGAAAAGTGGCAAAGTAAAAATAAACAGGTGCCATAAATGTTATAAAAAGTCAAAACTATCAAATAACAGTCATTATGAGTGCTTACAGCGTCAGATACATTACAGACTATATTCATCGACCATACTCTTCTCGAAATCAATTGTGATGACAACGGTTAAATTAATTTCTCGTTCCATAGCGTCTGTAATTCTACTTATCTCACGAAGTCATTTTAAACAAAAATTTCTAGTTTTTCCCTGACTTTATAAATTTTTATCTCAACTTTTTCCAATTAATCGTGAAAATCCTCACGTCAAAACTGGAATTTTTATAATAATAGTAAAACCTTGAACCTTTTAAATAAATATTATTTTATGTATTAACTTACCGTAATGATTCAGTTAAGTACTTTTGCTGTTCGAAAATAACAACCTAATTTGGTTAATAAACTGATGCATATATTTGTTTTAGAAATTCATGGAACATTTCCTTCCTTTTCTATAGACAAATCTCTATTTGAATACACATACACACGCCAATATTGTGCATATAAGGATTCTAAAATATCTGACTCTTTCTTCTGTATCGCAGAACTCTATCCACAAAGTTAGTTAACTTGAGGAGAGTTCGTGTCGTGAAGTTTGATGCACTTCGTGAAAGTGCTGTAATGGAGCTCTTAAGGTCTCTGAGCGCTTAAAGGTCTCTCGAATCGTGTGGAAAATCACTCTGAACAAGAAACTTGTTTCATATTACAAAATTCATTTTATAAAAAATAAATTAGATATTTTTATAAATCGAGTTCTATAATTTACATAATATTGCAGAAGCCAAAGTTTTAGTTGCAAGAGATTTCCCGAAACAGTAAATCCAGCGAGAGAAATTGATTTATGCACACATTATATTTATTTTAGTATAATTTTTATTTTAAGTTACATAAACTTCTACAGTCATTATAGACCAAATATTTACAATTTATCAATAGTGTTGAGCAAAAAAGTATCATTTATCTTGGCACTTGAGAAGAACATTTTAAACTATTGAATAATATATTTACATAAATTATAATTGCGTCAAGTAGTTTTGAACAATCCACTATTTCATATATTTATTTTCTTCTCATTGCGCTACTTTTATTATTTTCGTACTCGTGCAATCCACGACTATTTGCTGCACTGATAATAGATTGACGATGAACTATTTTTCCTATTAGTTTAAAATGAGTTAGTGTGGTGTGGTCAGACCTGATTCTGGATATGACGATTTTCTCTCTGCTCTTTCGTTTCGTGTTTGTTGTTATTTTGTTACATTAGTGATAATTTTATATATTAATCCAATTCTTAATTTTTTCAGCTATCGTTACAGTGATTTTTCAATTCCTTCGTAATTAAGTTAGAAAGGGTTAAATTGGGGGAGGGGGGTAAGTTTGACATTGTGTCCAGGTAAGATGATTTTATTAATCGACCGACTGTTTTATTTCGCTTTTATGTCTTAGTGAGAGGATATCCTCCAAATACGGAAGGTGTAATGTATGATGACTATCCGAAATCAACCCGGTAGGCCAGGTCCTCAATAGGCATGCAGAACCAAGGAAGAAGAGAGGATATCCATGTTACTATAACTTTTATTCTAATTTTGGTTATTTAGTGATATAGGTCACAGATATTTGTTTTTAATTCAGGTGCCGTATTTTGTTGTTTCTTTTATGAAAAACTGTGAAAGTAATTACGATTTATTTAAATTTTATAAATATATTAAACCCACTAAAGAACCTGGGGGGAGGGGGAAATCTTAAAGCCCCAGTGAGTAAATTTTTTTGTTCCGGTCGGAATTGCGATTACAGCTGTCTCCGTTTTTGTTTTTTTTTGTTTACAGGCTACATGAGGGTGATCATGAAACAGGCAACTCCCCTTCAATAGCATAGGAAGGGAATTGAAAAGGGGGGATGCGGAAGGTAGAGCAAGGTAGCCAAGGGTTAACTAGGGCCTCCGGGCTATGGTTTAAGGATCCTACCCGGTGTTTCACCTAAAGAGATGCAGGGAAAACCCTAGAAAACCTGCATCAGGTAGGTCGGGCATTGGGAACTGTTCTCACGCCCTTCCGAATGACGGGAGACGAGTCTGCTGTGGGGTCGCAGCATTCCCTTCTCCGTGTCTCCACCAGTTTCAGGAGGCAGTTGGCCGACTGATCCAATGGGATCAGCGGACAGCTCTTGCCATATGCCCAAGGTCTTTGACCCCGGTACATATACCTCCTAAAATAGGTGAAGGTGTCTCGGCATATGAGAACTTTGATAAAAAGTACCCAGAGATAGTGCGAGGCATTCCCGACATGATCAGGTGAGCCCCGCAGTCACTCTGGGCTGAAGCGCCTGCGAGAAAACTCCCGCAGCGCTTTCCATTAGCGCAGCTGTCTCCGTGTCACAACAACCTTAATAGCCGCAAAAGCTCCAAAAACACCTGCGATAGAGAGATTTGGAAATAATTTTTGCATATTGTTGTTGTTGTCCTTAGACTGATCCAACCCTCAGTGCTGAACTATTCTGCGTCGCTACCATTTGCGTTGCTTACAAAACTACTACATCCCACATCCTCCCTAATCTGCTTAGCTTATTCCATTCTAAGACAACAGTTCATTTCCATCTAAGGTAAATTTTACAATTAGAGTATTATATTGCATATTACCTAATTTCCTTTTTATTACGTACTATCTATACCTGAGACTTCGTTCGAGCGAAAATAGCTCTTTTTATTTTGCCCTAAAAACGAAATATTTACATTAATATCATCTGAACTCTGCAATATTTCTAAATGAAACATACACAAAAATTAAAGTAAAAATTCTTAAATTTCTTTTTTGAAATCCATTTAACCATTTTGGAGCATAAATAGATGAAAAGTATAAGCATCCCGTATTCACTTCTTTAAGACTCAAATGCACGTAAGCCAAGAAACCTTCCCGTAGGTTTAATATTTATATTATATTAATATCATTATCGAAATGAAATGTACACCAATATTATTTAAATTTCCTGTTTCTAAATCCTCAAATTTTCAATGAAACTCGTTGAGCCGTTTCGGAGCCTATTCGCGATGAACATACGGACAGACAGCCAAACAGACAGACATTTCAATTTTATTAAATGATATGAACTTCTTGAATTCCGACGTTAACGTTGAGCACACTCTTTCGTACGACGATTTTAAGTTAACTTAAAATTTATAACGATGATGACTGGCGGTACCTTAACCGGGACAATAATTCTCCTCGAACATTTATTTGGCATGCTTCCTTAAGATACTCTACCAAATTACAAGTACATTGAGGGAATAAAAATATCCCGGTACTTTAAATGAGTTAGAAATTCTCAAGATTCCCTAACAGATACCAAAATACACATCGTGCATTAAAGAAGTATAAGAATCCTGTACTTTAGAGGACCTAAAAATAATTTCGTTACCTTAAATAAACCCAAAATGCCTTCGGTACCTTAAAAGAGTAAAACTTCTCCCTATATATTAAGGATCTGAATAGAATTTCCAGAACAATTAGGAAGTAATGAATATTCCCGGTACCTTAACAGAGTGAAAATTATTTCTGCTTACCTACATAAAATTATGCATATAAATTTGATGCTTTTCTTATTATTACATTAAGATTTGAACTTTTTATGGCTTATATATTCCAAACCGTCACTAGCTGAAACGGCTCTGTGCCAACTACTGTAATGTGCTTATCACCTTTGGTGGTGACTCACACACCTTCTATTTAAAAGTGTAAAGTATGTGCATCTATGATGAAATGGCGGAGGATTCGGGGGGGGAGTTGAAAGGGTAAATGGAAGAGACCTAAATATTTGGAAGTCCAATAGATTACTTCGTGGGGCTTAGCATATTTGTTGAACCAACTCTGTAGGCACCTACGTTAAAATGTTTCGGAAACGTCACAAAAATTAAATAGCAATCGGAAAATGGTATATAAAGGCACATAAAGCATATAGATTCATAATCTGTAAAACAGTTCTTAAAACGGTAAGAATTTCGAAATTTTGTGATGTTAATATGGTAATAATACAAAGTCAATAGAAAATATTACTTATAATGTCCAATGCCTCATAGGAATTTGTTTAATGACTTCATAAAGACAACAAGTACAATACGAAAAAAACAGTACATATAAGTGGAAAACAACACTAACAACTTCCGAACAAATGCATTAAGTGCTAAAAATAAATGGGTAAATCATGTAAAGTATATCTATGAAGAAATGAAAAAAAGAACACCACATCAAAGGTGAACTAACTAGTTCTTAGACCAACTCATTATCTTGTGAAATTAGATTATTCTCCTTTTCTAAGCAACAAAAATAATTATCATGATGAAAATGTTTATTATACACTGTATTTAACGCTATGACATGAAGCCCAATTCAAACTACGTTATCCATTCAAAGCTACTCAATTTCTGAAATTTGTTTAAAGATTTTACAATATAATTGAGTGTGAAACTAGAAACTAAATAATTACAGGGCATTTTACTGTATAATTTTAATTAGGCATACGGTGTACAATTACCTTTTATTTATTTCTATTTGCATACGTAACATAATGATGAAACCGAACACTAAAGTATAGTCGATAATGAAATTTATTTCTGGTGGGCAAAGCAGCAAAGTAGTTTGTTTTGTAATGGGATCCCCAGGATTCAAAGCAGAAAACGATAGACCAGAAATACGTCTGCGGGTATCATATACTTCAGGAAAAGTAACTTAAAATTGCAAAAGTAAAAAAGTCTATACTAATGAATATCTGACTGATCGTAAACGTAATTAACACCTACATAGATGATTTTAACGTCCAAATAATCGAAGAGAAAAACTAAACTAGAAAGATATTGTATTGTTTTTCCTGGTGCAAAGAAGTCAGTAGTCTTGTTTGGGTCAGTTTCCGAAAAACCTTATGACATTACCATTATTGCTGAACTATCCTAACATATAATGCTTCATTGAAGGGACCCAACAAATGAAAAACGGAGGAAACAAAATCTGTAAGGCAGTATTATTCAACCTATTTCTTCATTGATTTATTGAGTCAGTTTTGCGAGAATTATTATGGACTAATATGGCGACTTCTCTTTGAGATCCAAAAGGTTTCAACCACACTGATGGTTTCTATTTATTCATTTACAATTCCTGAGTAGTAGACATTGTTTATTGTACGCTGATATTCCTAATCACAAAAGACGACACATCGGAAATTGAAAAAGACGGTCGGTATAATGATAATGCATTAAGAATTTCTTTCGAACACGTGAGCTGGTTTCCTTCCTCTCCATAATTTGTCCATTGGGTGTTGTAGTATTCAGTCCTAAGACAGGTCTGATGCAACCCTCAATGCTGACCTATATTGCGCAAGACGTTTCATTTGTCCATAAAAACCACATCCCACATCCTCCCTAATCTTGCCTCCCTCTTCTGTTCTTACCCCACATACTTCCCTGTTATGCTAATTTTTGGATACTAGTTCAAACTAATGTACATTAACTCTTTCGGAACCCAACTTTCACTTGTTTCGCTGGACCTGAGCTTGCTAAGGGACACGGGAACTGATATTAGAAATTCCTGTTAATGAATTGCTACTGAACTGCAATTTTAACTGTGTAATAACAACTCACAAGTGAAGCAATGTACGAAATTTTGTTTTTGTAAAAGTTTTTTTGTTGAGGTGTTCAGAAAATTATTTTCAAGATTTCGCAGTTTTGAAAGTGTTCCTAGCGTTACGTACTTGAATATAATTTATATGTCATTTTTACATTAATATGTAGGGTTGACCATTGTTATCAATTGTCAGTATTATTTTTGAAATAGAATAAAACTATGAGGGAAAAATAATTTTTTACTAAGAGCTTAATACGGTTACTTTAAATTTGGCACTTTGAATTTTTTTCAGCTAATCTACTTGAACAATTAGAAAACTAATACCGTATTTGAAGGTATTAGCATGCAGATTATGTACAGAAAAATGAAGACTATATCTTAATATTTGTGACGCATAGAAGGTTTTTGGAACGAGAAATCGTGAAGCTGATAAAAACACATTTTTCTTAAATTAATAATTTAGTAATTTATAATGAAAATAGTGATTAAAATTTGTCCTGCAGCATTGGTTACACCTTCCTTCTTTTGTTTGGCAGTTTTCAGTTTTCTGAATTTACAGGCATATTAATATGAAAAAATTAGATAATTGATTTTTTGTCAGATTTTGGCTGAAATTTAAGTCCCCGTGTCTCTTAATAATAGCGTTATGAACTGTGCTATCACTTTCTGCACAATTATAATAATGTCCACGGTATATAAAACTTTCACCATATTGCGAAATTTTTGGAGAAATATGTTGTCTGTTTTTCACATTTACGGATCAACAACCTTATAACTGAGTATTGTTAAACTAATGCGCAAACTTCAAGAGGACACTCATCACTATAAACAGTTGGAAATTGTAAATATGACAATTTTTATCAATCATGAAATTACCAAACCGTGGTTTACATTTATTATTTTGTAAATTTTAATTATTGAATGTCCCTCCTAAATAAGCATTTTTCCAATCCATCAGTTTAAAAATACAAAGTACATGAACTTTCTGACACACAGGTTTTATGCGGAGGAATTGTTTTTTTTAAATAAAACAAAACGTTGCCTAAGAGAAAATTACTAATAAGGAATTAATGGATGTCATTCTGCTTTACTAGGAGTAAGAAGCTGAAATTTGCTATAAGGTTTTATTTTATCTTAGAAGGTCAATATTCTCGTAAGGAATGAAATTCCTAGGGTGTCTCCGTGACGTTTGGTATTGACGGTTTCCTTTCTCCTTCTCTGTGTCTCTTTAAAAATTCCAACAAAAGAATTCCTTCAGCAACCAAAATGAAAGTCTGCTCTGGCGGTTACCATGAAATATATTGCGCTACGAAGCTATAAAAGAGGCTTTAAATTTCTGTGGTGTAATTTTGCATCTAGTTCACAGTTCTGCATTTACAATTCATGCCAAAGTCTGTCCTATGTCCTTTGTTGGGCTTTTATACCTTACGGTCATACATTATTTTCATTACTTATTTCAAAAGAGATTGCCCCTTTTCCAACACAAATAATAGTACCAGTGGTCATAATTGCTGGTATTAATTATTTGAGGAGAACCGCAGATAAAATTTCGTGATGCGACAGGGATTGAATCTGATGCTCCACTTTTGTTAGTGTTAGCACCTTTGTCCGAATAAAATATTACTGGGAGTGAAAATAATTGCTGAGGAGGAAAAGTGGGTCATGTAAATGAGCTCCTACATTAAATGTACTGCGTTACGCTGTGACGAAGAGGCCATTTGTATTCCAGGCGCCCGGACGCGACTGCAGTACTGTGATGCTGTTAGCAAAAGGGAACCCAACCATAAATCATTTGCTTACTCCGCACATATGCTCCGTCAGTTCAGAAAGTCCAGAAAACATCCAATACGTAAGCTTCGAAGTACAAAAATTTGCATTTATTTCAAGATTATTTGAAGCGGAAAACGTAAACTTGTGCAAGCGGCCTTTAAAAGTTGCTTATAGAAAAATATTTTGCAAAAAAAATGACCATGCAGATAGATGCCGAAAATTGAAGTCTGTATAGGAAGAGAAAATTTAGATGATATAAAAGTTTTAGTTTGCTTTCTATAGTAAATTATTACTAATAAAAACCACAGACTTCTTTCTCTCAAAACACAACACTACAAGGTTGACTACTATTGCTTAGTCGAGTGTGCGTGGTTAACAGATAATTAAACCTCACTTCTTATATATTTGAATACTATTCTCGATAGGTGAATATAAACCGGGTAGAAAATTTGAATAAAATATATTAATATGCTCATATGAAGTTACTACAAATATTTGATAATTTAAGTATATATATATATATATACATTGTGGCGGAATAAGCAGATTTTAGCCATATTCTTGGGTGCTCACTACTCTATCGTGACAAAGAATTCCTGGCGATCGCTTGAAATTGACTGGAAAAAATGGCTTAACTAATTATATAGTCAAATATTCTTGAAACATATTCGGGTATATAATTTAAAAATTTCAAATAATTCTATAAACGGGAAAAGAAGAAATTTAAATTTATATAAATATAGCATTATTGTGATAATAAATATTAATACAATGCAATTAAATCCGTTGATTTGTTTTAATTATAGTAATTGAATTATTAAAAAAGTAGAAACAATACTAGGTTAAAATAATATTATTGAAATAAATAGTTACCATAAATAAGTTTGATTTCCATATGAAGTATTAATTAATTTTAAAGATGGAGTGTTAATTTTAGACTCAGAAACCATTTATTTATATTTTTGAGTGTTCTAATGAGCGAACGTTGATTTACGGGAATAAAAATACTATGAATTGTAATTTTGGCGAAAGATTTCAAAACTTCTCTAAAACTGTGAGATGTCGCATTGCTAACAGCGAATCACAATCAAACACACGAGTTTTTAACCTTAATTGTGACTTTTTCTTGGCGAGATTGAGCCGGGTATAGTAGAAAAGTCTTAAATTTCATGAATTAATACCTGGCACATTCTAATTCACTCTAAAGAAGCATTTAACATTGAAGAGAGGCCAAATACTTTAATTTGATTTCAGTATTAAATGAAATTGAAATATTTGAATTATTCTAACTTTCTAATCAATAAAATTTAATTTTACAATGGAATTAAATGCGCTTAATTATTTTTGCGATTAGTTTCACTATTTGAATGTGATAAATTTAAGATTTCAATTCAGAATTTTTCAATTGTGGTAAAGATTATTCGAACATTCCTCTATGTTTAAACGCATAGTATTTATCGACGTTGGTCATTTAACTATCAATAAATACGGTAAATTTGAATTGTTTGTGCACTTAACCTGGCTATTGCGCTTTGATTATCGAGACTCCCCTATACCTTCCCTTAAATATTTTCTCCAGCGACGAAGAAAGTCGCGTATGGATAAGTCATAATTAATAACCTGCTTAAGTTAACATTAACTAGTGTAAAGAATTTTTTAATTACTAATAAAATAATAAGGGGAAAAAATTTATTCTCTCGAATATTTGTTGCTCATATTCATCCGCTCTTCTCGTCCACTAAAATTTACGGTCTTTCTAACAACAAATAACTTATTAATATTTTTATAACCATAAAAAAGAATCTATAACTGTAAAATGCTGTAGCCTTACTGCAGATGGTTTTCATGTAATCCATTCGGTTACCCATCAGGAATTTAATTTAAGATAGCATTAATTTATAGTTAGTTTTCCTTTCTTCCTTAGCTATGTTCTTCATCGAGTACCTTGGCACAACTACAGACTGTCATTCGGAATTTGGAATCTTACGTTCACAGGGTATTGTAGCGCAGTACGACCCCTCCGTAATTTTATTAAAAAGTTCAGGTTTTTAAATGATTTAAATGCCGCAAGAACATTACAAATCGGCGACAGGCAGGTAATAAATTGTTGTTTCCCGGCGCCAGAGTGCCAGACTGAAACGTACCTGTATACAGGTTTATGATATTAGGCTTGTTTTGCTGAAGGAACTTTCACCCTTCAAAATTTACGAAGGACATTGTTCTCTTTGTCATGGTAAATTTCCCGTCCTGGACGAAGGATGCAGGAGGGTTGGCGAATCTCTGACACATGGAATATCTTTTTCCCTTGGAAGAATTTAGCTGGGACGTAGGAAGACGAAAAATATTCAGAGTTGTTCAAGTCATTGAGAGGCGCGGAGGTGAGTTGATATAGACGTTGAAAAGAGAAGAATGCTGGAGAGTGGAACGGCTGTTGAAGGGAAAAGAAAGAGAGAGATGTTAATCGAGAGTTGAAAGGAAGGTAAGTATTTTAAATAAATAAAAACGGCCAAGTCAGCATTAAATATATAACTATTTATTAACATCTGCATTTTGAGACTTCTTCAGGCTTAAAATTTAGCAATACATCCTATTTACTCCGTGACTCCGTCAGTCGAAAAGATTATTGAATATACATGTGACGCTTACGGTCTAAATGCTGAAGGTGAGTATTAGAAGTATTAAACAAGGAAGACGAGAACTTCGGACCTATTCGATCTGTGTGTTGGATTGGTTTTCCTCAATCACCGGTAGTACTAGGTCCATCGCATTTTCCGCCAAAGGAGGGCAAGTTCACAACTCATCCCGGAGGAATAAGGAAGACAAAAGGTGGAGGGGGAGTAATCCAACAAGAGGAAATTCCATAATCACCTAGTACCTGCATCCAAAGACGAAGGAAATCAAACAATTTCGTCAAGAAATATCGTGCACGTGGTTACTCTAATAATTAATTAAACCTTTGATATTTAAAAATCGTCCCCTTCAATTAATGTATAAATTGTGATATTGCGTTGTACCCTTAAAGTAATTAATTTTTTATAAACAAAATTACTATATTATATATTAAAGCGCAATTAATTTTACTAAATAACTATAATCAATTTCAGTAATTATTATTCTTCAGTTGTAACTTCATTTTTCATGTCCTTGATGAATACAAACATCCATTCCCATGTCATAATTCGAACCCCAGACCTCTGTGACGTGTAGTGGTGGCGCTGACCACTAAGCCACAGTAAGTCGGCTTAACTTCAAGTCTTAGTACTTTTTTTCTTCTTGTTACAATTGTAACTAATCGATGGAATTTATATTTTTCGATATGCATACTCGACTCGTGTACCACAACCTACCCAACAATAAACATCATTCCTCGGTTGTGAAATTGAAATCAATCTTTTTTTAAGTTTCAAGAGTTAGCCAACTTTCACAATTAAAAATTATTTTTGAGCTGACTTATGAAAACATCTTAATGACGACAGTGAAGAGTTGTGAAACGTCGCGATTTATATACTGAAGGACTTCAGAGAAGATGAGGCAGTATATTCGTCGACTACGAAACTTATTATAAGTTTATTATTTTATGGATGAGTGATGTAAATTGGCCATTGTCTTTCAAAGTCGCCCTGTGAGGTTATATGAAATCTTAAATTTAAGAGAATGGATCAGGATCGATGTGTGACATTCATCAGAACACCATACGCAAATCTATTATCTCCCAAAGAGTGGTTAGATATTGGGTCTCAACGATTCCCTCAACAAAATAAATATTACGATTATTTTTAAGCCCAAAAATAAGACTTTTTTAAATATGTAATAATGAAATTCTGATTGTTATTGGTCGTTCTCACTGTGTTTTTCCGGAATTATACGTAACTATATATATTAGAGCCCTGAGGTCACGGGTTCCATTACCGGTCTGGTCGAATTTTTTCCACCCCTGAATCTGATAATTCAAATTCTTAGACAGTTTGGCGTGTCCCACGAAAGCATTACGCGGTAATTCTTTCTCAGAACATAATAATGTAATGTGCGTCCTAATAAATTTACAACTAATATTTTAATAAACATAAATGCAATAATCATGATAATTATATATAAAGTGTAATCTTTCTCAATGTGGAAAAATAATTATTTTAGTTAGGTATGTAAAATGTTTATTATTCCACGTCATACAATTTACTTTACTTCATACGAGACCGAAAGCTTATAGAAAATTGTATTACGCTATATAATAAACATTTTATATTCTAAGAAAAGTGGACTTTCTGTTTTGAAATTTGAATACAATTTTCAGTCTGAAACATTTTTTTTTGATAGACTACATGTGGGTGATTCAACATTCAACTCCACTTTAGTAGAATAGGAAGGAAATTGAAAATAACAGGTAGCATGCTCCGAATAAGTTTACTGAATATAATTATAATTTACACGGTGATAAAGAATATTTTTTGTCAAAGGGAATATACTGATTTTTTTTGGTGTCTAATTTTCCATGCCAATTGGTGAATTAAGTGAGTCTTGAAGCCGAGAGCCTAGCATACAGGTTTTATTAAATTTAATTATAATATTTCATTATAATATTAAGGAAAGACTTCTGGAAAGATACAATATTTCACTTAATTGATATCTGAATCAGTCGTAATGTAAGAGGGCAAGGTCGTCCTTGGGTATGAATAAATTATAATTTCTATTTTAAACCATTTATAACGAATTACTTGGTTATTATTTAAAGTGTATACTTATATTACTTATAAATTTCAGCTAATTTTTAATTTAAATGAAAGATCTTATGTGCTGAATAATTAGCACGCACATGAAACTAAGTTCAGCGGAGCGCTTAACCAACAACGAAATAAAATCATGGGAAAAATAATTATTTTTTGTCGCATGAATGTGGCCGAGGCCCTCTCGAGCATCTGGCCATCTATTTCTGACTCATACATCATGCATTTGAGCTGATATCCGGTGCCCTAAGTGATGCATCGCAGCTATATATAAGGCGATGTCCAGCAGACGCGCCCCACTATTTGCCAAACAGCACCGCATTTATAAACGTTCCGGCCAGATCTGGTCGTAACTCTCAAAGGAACCCGCCAACTAGAAGCTCGGCTTATAATGACAAAGTCACCATATCAGAGGTACATGTGAAATTACCAATGTTTGCTTATGAGTTTGATAAAATATATTAAGTTTTGAAACAGTGTAACTCAAACAAATCTCCATTGTAATTTTTCAGATATAGTTGAAGTTGCAAAATATTTTTAAAACAACCCTTTCCAAATAATTTCTACATAAATTATATCATTGAATTCTACGTACATCACTCGTTTTTAATAATTTCATCTAAACCACACGGCCATAAAAATATTACAGGCATACATTTCTCTGTATTTCACAGCTAAAATCTACCTCAGGAATTTGGAAATCTTAAACTATATTCTCGGGAGCACTGCACACCGTTACTTTAGTAAATAACGAACTTTATTAATTAATAAGAATAATAAAGTAAACTTTTCTTATAAATATGACTTAAAAATATTTTTGTTTTGTATCGAAAAATATGGCAGCATATATGGAAACACACAGACGGATGATGGTAACCAATAGTAAAGATATTCTTAAATACGTACTTTTGAAAATAACGTTTAAATTAAAACCGCGTTCTCTGATAAAATATATATTTCTTTGGGTAACAGTCTACATGAGGGTGATCCAAAAACTGGTAGGAAGTGAATTAAAAAGGGGGAGCTGCGAAACAAGAATGAAGGCAGCCAAGGGTTTGATAGGGCCCATAGGCTATTGTTTACGAATTATACCTTGTATTAACCTGAAAGAGATGCAGAAAAATATCACCAGGTACGTCGGTCTTCTGGGTACTTGTCTCACGCCCTTCGGAATGAAGGGAGACGAGTTTTCTTGACCTTGACCAGTGACGAAGTAATCAAATAGGATGAGCGGACAACTCTCACCCTATGCCAAAAGTCTGCGACCCTGGAACATAAACCTCCGAAATGAGATTGAGAAGCTACGACGTGTGAGAATTTTTAAAACCTGAGAGGGAACGAGGCATCACGAAGGTAAATCATTCTCACTCTGACAAGAAACACGTGACCCAAGAGATAGACTCCCACAGGTTTGTGTTGCTATCGTAACAATATATTTCGCAGAATCTGTTTATAACAAAACGTTAACATCGCGCAAGAAAATCTGTCGTCTTCATTAAGTTCGGAAAAATGTGTTTAGGCACTGAATTTAAAGATCACTACCGCTGTAATAAACGTATTTCTGAAATCATTATTGGGATTAAACACATCAAACTGCATTGAAAATTCCGATAGGAGAATCAAAATTAATGTTATCCACAAGATTTCCCGTAAAGTCGGCCTGAAATAAATGTTTATAAAATTGGAAACAGTTTCATGTGAAGAAGCTGCACTTAAAATAAACAAGTTCTTTATGTATGTTTCTCGTAACATACAACAAGAGGATGTAACCGCAGACAAGGGTTTCTACGAATCGTAATACGGATCTACAACATCGGTTACAAAATCTATATTAATTGAATCCGCGAACGTAAGGAAAAATATTAATAGAATCAAAATAATATTTCCAATGACACAGACATATATGGAGTAAATAGCATTGAGCAAATTAAATAGAAAATCCATTACAGCACATACATAACACTTGTTTTCCCCGTTGTGTATCCCCCAAAATTATTGCCGTTTATAAAAGTCCCGCAGTGGACCTTCCCAATTATCAAATTCTCTTCCTTCTGCCTAGATTCTCAAAAATTCTTCAAAAAGCATTACATTCAAGAATATTTAAATTCCTAGTGAAATTTCAATTAATAACCCCATCCCATCTTCCTCAAAGCAAAATCTGCATACACAGCTTCATATGATTTTATTTTTGTATGGATGATAGACTGAAAGGGACGGAATATATATATATATATATATATATATATATAAGGCATTACATGGCGTTGATCACAATATTTCACTTACAAATTGAATGTTACGTAATTAGTGGAAGTGCCTTGTCTAATTCGGCCAAAAATATCATTTGACAAGATGGAAACAAAGAAACTGTGGCGTTCCACAAAGCACCAATTAGTTTTTACCTTATATATTTATATATATTTAACTTATATATAAATAATCTCCCTAATTACTTACGTCCTCCAAAGCCAGTTTTTACTCAAATTATGCCAATTTGGTCATTACAAACAGAATCCTAAAACCTAGAGGCTTAAAACACTTGGTTTTCTACAAGTACAAGAGTTAAATGTAGATAAAACTAAATTGCGAACATTTTCAACAGTTTTTAAAAACTCAGTTCCTACAGTTAGTTAAATCAGGCGTCCTTCCTGGTTGCAATGGCAAGGGGGAGGGGGTGGGGGGTGTAAGGCTTGGGGTTAAATTAAAATTGGGCCAACATATCAATAAACTTTCGGCAAAACTCAGCTCAATCTGCTATACGCTAAGAGTATTAGTGCAGGAGATTAAAATTAATCTACCACGCATATTGCATTCCAAAATGTATTACGGATTAGTTGAGGTCTCTTCAATCATGCTTTATCAATATTCAAATTACAGAAGTGATCCCTTGGAAATTAAATGTCAGCTTAAGAATAAAGTATGTTCACAAAGTTTCACAAATTAATATTAAAGCGTTCGTCAAAACTAAAACATAAAATGAAACTTTACACGATGTTATGAATTTCGTAAATGAAAGTTGTCACGTTGTAACATATCATTTGACAAAATGGTAACTATAATCTGTGGCGTTCCACAATACACTATTCTGGGCCTATTGCTTTATATCTTATATATGAATAATCTACCTAATAACTTACATCCCCTAAAGTCGGTTTGTGGCGAGGAATAATTTGCAGATTTATTTGTTTAAAATTAAGTTATTTACAAATTGGAACTGTACAATGTTTATATAGCTCAATAAATACGGCATGTAAATTTAATCGTATACATAAATTCAATTTGTAAATATAAGTCTAAAGGAGACAAGAATTGGAGAAGTATATGTCTTGTGTACTTTTAAATAATAGCCCAAAAAATTATGAACGTAGAAGTTTCTCATAGTAAAATATTAAAGTTTAATACTTATTTATTATACGACTAATAAATATTAAAATTACTATAATAACTTCCTAAATTCATGAATATGTTAATAGTTTCAAATAATATTTTCAATCTTTTCACCAAAATGTTTAATCGTGTAAATTCAACCAGCAATTTAAATTGCATTTCGATTAATCTCCTGAATGGTTGATGTTTTCAACATTATTAAGTAATATATTATAAAAAATAATTACATTATCATTGGTCAGATAAATTACCAAAATTTTAAAATTGGCCAATTGATTGAAGTCCCAACAGGAAACGTGATTTCTTATAGCATCACTTCCATTCGTTTGATTTCTGAGATATTTTACAGATTATTAAAAGACTTATAATATGAATTCATATTTTAAATGAAAACTAATAGTTTATTATTGGATTGCAATTGTTTAATTAAAAATTACCTGACGAGTTCTACGATTTTGTAGGAATCATCTTTCACCTAATTAATTACCTTATGTATTTTTAATATAATTGTTAATAACTATTAAGTCGTCTCAAAATGAAAATGTTTGTTTCATATATAACGTACATCTATCATCTCTAACAAGGGACCATAATTGACTACTTTATTTTTTCTTCTGGAACTTCCATTAATGTCCGTTCCTATACATTAAAGTAGTAAAACCGTCAATTAACCTCAAGTATCCTGTTTCTTAAAACAATTCAAGCGTGATTATTTTTTATAAACTCAGTAAGACTCCTGTTTTTCATTTGTTCAAGAATATTATTATTTGAAACTTCTGTTTACGTAGTTGGCAGCGAGATAATTGCTCTCCGCGTTAATCCTGCCGTCAACCTGCCACGGTTTTATGTCCTGTACGTCATGTCAACCCCAGGTTGGATAGAACGGTGCTATCCGATTTGACTTTCAGGCAGACGTGAATTTATATTTGATTTGAATCCTCGAATATGGCGCCATCCGCAACTGCAGAAGTTTTCATGCAAATTAAACGCGGTTGGTTCTGCACTGTTCAAATAATATTATGCGCAAGATAGATGTCATTTCTTCCATATTTCCGCTCATCAAAGACATGTGTCGGTTTATGAATAAAAATGTTCAGAAAGTTATGTTAATTATTTTTGAAGCAATAGCATAAATCGGAAAATTTAATGAAAAATTACGTTATTAAAAGCATGTTATGAACTTCATACCGGAAGTTGTCATGCTATAGGAATATCGTAGGCGGCAAAGAAAAATTAAAACCTGTTAATAAATGGAAATTATCTAACACGATTATTTCGTAGTTAACTAAATAAAATGTACACATAAATGCAATTTTTCATTATTATTTAATGCTTTATACAACAAAACTATTTTTTGTCAAAAATTGGGGAAAAATTCTTTAATTGTACAACTTCTGGTTTATACACACATGTATTATAGTTAGAATCAGTTTATTTTTAATTTCTTTGGAAGTGAGAGGAGAAATTAGATGATCGATATATAGGCCACTATCCGTTTCAGAATGGGTTTGAAATAATGTGGATGTAATCATTTAAATGAACACTTTCTCACAGGAGACATAAATATGTAAAATTCGAAAAGAAGGCTTAGAAATTTCTAAAAATATACTGGGTAGAGTTTTGGTGGCAAAAACTCGTATGAAGTAGATTTTGGTATATTATGAAAGCACCACTTCAATACATTAAGTCTAACCACTTCAAATTACCTCTATCCCTTTAATAATCCTTAATCTGTTACTTAGGGTCAGTTTTCAATACGGAAATAGTTTTTTGAACTGAATATTTCGAACACTAACATAAAGATTTAAAGTAAGACAAGAGTAATAAACTTGTGAGAATTACAGACTAAAATATAGACCGATTAAACTGTTATAAGACCAGTAAATATTACATTTATATTCAAAATTTTGATAAATCTGGTAAATTAATGTTTCAAATATGAGTTTCAGTTTTTTCCACTCGTAAGATTTATTTGTGTGCATGGATCACAAAAAATTATAGATTTCTTCTATTATTTCATTATATGAGGATTTTATAATTTTTATATATAAAATGTTTAAGCATATTATATAAGAATAATAATAAAGAGCGAATGTTTTCCCGGTGTATTTGCTGCTTCTGAAATTCTTTGGCTTCCAACCGGGTGAAAGTAGGCATTGGCCACAACGTTTCTATGGCGTTCGCTGCCGTCGTTATCAAGTGTTTACTGTCTGTCAGGGGGGGGTGTAACAGGTAACAGGCTACATGAGGGTGATCCTGAAGCAGGCAACTCCCCTTTAATAGCATAGGAAAGGACTTGAAAAGTGGGGGTGTGGAAGGTAGAGCAAGGTAGCCCAGGGTTGACTAGAGCCCCCAGGCTATAGTGTAAGAATGTTTCACCTAAAGGTGATTCAGGGAAAAACCCTAGAAAACCTGCATCAGGTAGGTCGGGCTAGTGGGTACAACTCCTGCGCCCTTCTAATGACGGGAAACTGGATTGCTGTGGGAACGCAACAAACCCGCCTCCGTGCCTTGATCAGTATGGAGAGGCAGTTCGCCGACTGGTCCAATGGGATCAGCGAGGAACTCTTACCGTATGCCGAAGGTCTTCGACCCCCGAACATACATCTCTCAAACTGCTCAAGGACGTCTCAGCTGCAGGAGTCTTAAATTAGTTACCTTGGCCATGGACCAAGGGGGAAGGGAAAGAGGAAACTCAGGAAGGAGGAAGTCAACCTCCAACTGGCTCTCACTCATTTATCCTCCTGATCATCCTCCTTTTCCGTATCAGTTCATCTCCTGACTGTCCGGGGGTCTCAGTTGCTCCTTTATACCCGTTGCCAGGCATCGTGGAAAGGGTCGCGCGCTGATTGGCCTCTGGTCCGCAGCCAAAAGCGTCCTTCCTCCTCTCCAGTCCGTGTGTGACTCTCTGCAGTGACTAACGTGGTCTGAACTACCGCAGCATCCCGTTAATCGCCGGGGCGTCCCGGGACCTCTGCAGCATCCACTCCGGTCCGCATCACGCCGAGATCCTCCAGTACCGGATCCCAGGCCTTGCTGAAGTGGAAATTCAAATCTCGGTTCATTAGTTTTCCACAGTTGGTTTTAATGGCTATAGCTTCCAATAACACGCTGTCCCAAACATAGGAAAAATTGTGCAGAACTTTAGTGTTTCGCTATAGTATTTTTTGACCAGAAAGGCCGAGATCGGCGATCGCAGACTTTCTTGTTTGAATTTATGTGTCTCTGATGTTCTGTCTTTCCTCTATTGTCCTAATCGTTTTTCCAATATAATCTGTTCCTTACTTACAGGCCATTTTGTATACCCCTGTTTTTTTAGGTCTAAGTTATTTGTGACGGTGCGCTGAAGTTCATGGATTTTTCAGTGGGTGCTTAAGAACGTCTCATAATTGTAATTTGGTATTATCCTACTAATCTTTGCAGTTACGTGTTCATCATAAAGGAGAAACGCTGATCTTGTTTCTTGCGATTCAATGGTATTTCCACCATTTTTGGCAGAAATCAGGAACGAGAGGTCAGCCTGCCACGAAACTTTGCGAACGCAATGTGCGAAGATGCTTAAAAATTCAAAATCACAATTCACTTCGGAGAATTTTGGAGATAATGTACGCATTAATTTACTAGATATTGATTCAGGTCGAGATGACTTAAGAAGCGTTCTCAAACAATAGTATTCCATATGTGAGTTTTTCCTTTCACACGATAATCTGCTCAAAGTGGAATCCTTGGTCACAGAAGAAATGTCACTAATAACCGAGGCAGCACCTCTAAAGAGCGCAGTAAATCGCAGAAAATGTAGAACTAACAAACGTTTGTGTAATTGTGTCACAAAAGATTATCTTGTTTTAACAACTGATTAGTGCCATTTTGGGAATCTATGTCATCATTAGTAAAGTCTCAATTATAGCTGATCTTATTAATGACACAGCTTCATAATTCAATTGTTTATTAATTATGTTTGGTAAAATATACAATAACTGAAAAAATAATAAATAAAAACTTTTGATGGACACAGTTTTTCCTAACAGGTGTCATATTCATGAATATGGCAGTTTAACAAGTTTTTTTGGGGGGGAGGGGAGTTAACAGGCTACATAAGGGTGATCCTGAAACAGGCAACTCCTCTTTAATATCGTAGGAAGGAAATTAAAAAGCGGAAGGTAGAGCAAGGTAGCCAAGGGTTAACTAGGGCCCCGGGCTATGGTTCTTTCCCGTTTTTCACCTAAAGACATGCAGGGAAAACCCTAGAAAGCCTGCATCAGGTAGGTCGGGCATTGGGTACTATTCTCACGCCCTTCCGAGTGACGGGAGACGAGTTTTCTGTGGGGTCGCAGCATTCCTTTCTCCATGTCTCCACCTGTTTCAGGAGGCAGTTAGCCGACTGATCCAATGGGATCAGCGGACAACTCTTGCTATATGCCCAAGGCCTTCGTCCCCAGTACATATACCTCCTAAAATAGGTGAAGGTGTCTCGGCATGTGAGAACTTTGATTAAAAAAAACAAAGAGTGCGAGGCATTCCCGACGTTATCAGGTGAGCCCCGCAGTCACTCTGGGGTGAAGCGCCCGCGAGAAAATTCCCGCAGCACCTAATCGATCTATGAGTCTACATGGGAATACGGAGCCGAAAAATTTCTTTAAAATAAAACACTTCTCAGAAATCAACTGTGAGCGTCAAATGTTTATTATTATTTCTTGAATATCAACATTAAATGGTCAAGAGACCCAATGATAAACAAATACATGAAATTAATGTTTCATTTCTTCAATATAAATTTTACGGGACTTAGATAATGAAGTTTCTAACATTGACGGTATTAAATTGCAAAGGGGGAAGTCTACCACATTCATGGGCTGCTTGCCGGACAGCACTTCGAACTTAAGCCAGAAACTTCCGGCCAAATTACAATGTAGACTTCCTTAATTGAAATACATCGGACACACATCTTGGCCATATCGCGAATTGGTCGGTCAAACCGAGAATTGTCCAACTTCGGGCTTTGACCGTAACATATACAATAAGATACTTAAATGTTCACCAACAACTCTTCTGTACGTATTTGTATCCTCTTGATGCTATGTCTGACTAAGTGGTTAAATAAACAAATAAAAAATACAGCCAGTTTTGTAAAAAATTAATTACTATTAATTTATGGTAATTAAGACGTGTCATCCATCTTTGTGAATATCAGGTAAATTTTTTAATTAAATAAAACTATTACACGATGTTGTTAATTTTGACTTCGGCAGCATCCGTCGTTGGACACAGTCCATGACAAGAGTTTATCCACATTATGTAACATTTTCTTCCGTTTAAAAATTTACCTTATAAAGTTAACAAAGCAGAAGAAACGTAATTACATTAACTAAATAGTAATTAAATTTTATGATGACAAATTTGTCTGAACTTTTTATTTATTATACTTGATACTAGATAATTGATTTTTGTTAATGGTTGTTAAATGAATCTAATTATTAAAAACGGGCGTTAAATTAATATATTATTTCCTTCGCTATAATCTGTAATAATTGTATCATTAAAAAACTTTCATATACTAATTATATAGTGTAAACGTAAACCGTAAACGATTTCGTACTTCTATACATAAAATATATTAGTGTAATTAGATGATGTAGGACTCTGTTTATATTTAATTCTACATAAATAGCAACAGAAAGTAATCTTACAAAACGTATCAAATATTTTTGTATATCGGGTTACTGATAAATATACAAATACATTGAGACTCACATTTTCTGCAGGTATATTTTGCAAAAACAAATGTGTTTTCAAGGGAGTTTTTATTACAATATCTGTCAGGTCATGAAACAACGAATCCCACGTTATTTACGCTCCCTGCGCCTTGACGTACGTAAATATTTCCTCGTTCATATATTCTCTGTACTATTTATAACATAATACAGAGTATATGGTGGAACAATAAAAAATGTCCGTGGAAGCTTGTGTAGGATAGCAAACGTTATTAAACCTTCAAGGAGCCTACTAGAAATTTGTTCCTATCCTCATATTTTATAATTAATGGACTTATTAATTTCACAAGGGCAAGGAAATTGTTCTGCAATATATTATTTTATGAAAAGCCACAATCCTCTTATGGGTTTTAAAATAAATAGAAATTCAGCACATTTATCAGAAAAAAAGGTAAACCACTTTTAATACAATGTAGTAAAATAGTATTTTTTCTAATGAATTTATATGTTAAAATCTTAACATACATCTGATAAAGTTGTAAAACGAAGGAACGCGTGGTCATGTTACTACTTTGTATTAAACGTTACTAGTTAATATTTTAAAATAAATATTCTGATTGACATTCAACTATTTTCTTTTGGTAAAGTTCTAAAATTATTTGTGTAAGCCTACAGCAGTATTTTTACAAATACGTTTCCAGTAAGGTTATTCCACTCAGTCGTATTCTTCTCCTTTCTTTCTATTCATCTTTTCTGAATATGGAAGGAAACTATAATTTACTTGCATTATAACTTCGTCTTAACATTTTTCCTCACAGTCTGGGTATCTGTAACAGAACTTGTAAACTTAAAATTTTTGACTTTATAATAATAATGGTAAGCAAATTAACAATATTTGTTTCAGCTGTTAATTGAAACTTATTTAGCGTTTGAAACCTGATTTTCTGTGCCACAACGTTCAATCTCAATACAAAGATTCACGAGTACTTAACAATGTTATAGGTGAGATTCTTCCATAATGCAGCACGCATCCAGGAAAAAGGACGCTTATATTTTGTGTTATAGTAAACGGAAGTATTGACTGCTACTGTTCCATCAAAATTCACATACAAAATATATTGTCTCATATAACCTATGAATGAAAATTTAGAACTAAAAGAATACAAAAACATTAAATTTTCCAATTATTTAAAATACTTATCACCACCTCCCACAACTCATTCCCATTCTGGAATGCGACTGAAAAGTTTTCACAGAAAAAACGACAGAACTTGGGAACGTAGCCATGAATATTTTGTAAATCCCTTTTCTACCCTATTAAAACAAATAACTTCTAAATACGAGGTGATATTAATTTTACATGACCCATCTCAACAATTGAAATCAATAAAAACGTTCAACTTAAAGAAATAGAAGAAACCATTGACAGGCACATAAATCACACTTATAACCAGAAAAATATTACAAGAAATACCCACAAGAGCGATATCATATATAACGTATATCTTTAATGCTATAATATGAAAGAACCACTATTTACGGCAATTGAAGTTTTCACAAGTTATTGCCATTCAAAAACTTGAAAACCCATTACGGAAATGGCGTCATACAGAAAAATAAATTTCTTACCGACTCTATCTTAGGTTACTGAAACGATTTAAGACAGCAACTCATAAGAGAAAAATTTCCAGAGTACAAATATTTATTTCGGACTCATATAACAGTGACGTTAATATCTCAGACCCTTGAAGGAAAAAAATGCTGCTTTTCTGTTTTTTGGACATCCAGTAAGAATTCGATAGGGTTTGGCACGTTGGTTTATTATACAAAATTAAACTACTAATTTCACACTAATATTATATCTTCTTCACTATACATGCACGTGGACAAGATATAAAATTGGACGAAGCAGTGGAGACCTCGCAAATAATTTTGGCCAATAGGGGAAAACAAACTCGACACAAAACCTAAAAACAACTGTAACGATATCAACTGGAAAGCCCATATCGTAACGTAGTGGAAAGAATCGTGACTCAAAGTAATCAAATTATCATGGGTGTTTTAATAAAAGATATAACCTTTCCATATACAATAAAATATTTCTGTAAAAACCAATAATCATAGAACTATGGCAGAAAGTCCTACCTAGAGATCCAAAGAAGACAAATACATTGAGATACTTACGCAAAAGTCTATACAAGGTCTGGAAATATGAAGTATGACAGTTATCACCAAACGAAGTAACAGGCTCCAGACGAGAATCAACATCAGGAATATGTTTGTCAATAGTGAACACGTATATAGACTAAAGTGCAAACATATCCTACATTTACCCTTTAGATTCTCTTTATTGTCATCTAAATCTTGTACATCATTTAGTAAAAGTTTAAAATGAACAAATTGTAAATTACCGGTGTAGGAAATAAAATGAAACTTCTAACTTAATATATATTCAATTATTTAAATATTATTCTCATCTTTCTATAGCGGAACATTAGTTAGTAACCCGGGATATACGCGACGTAAAAATAATGTAAGAAGATTCTAGCAATTGTATCACAGTAGGATTTATAATAAATTATTTCAAAGAACATACTTTTGATGAATATACATAGTCACGTATGTCTTGAATGTTTTAGGTATTGATTAAAAATTCAAATATTATTTTTCGCTAACTACATATAATTTATGACCCCATTATGTAATTTTTAGTTAAAATTTTGAGATTTTCAAATAAAAAGGAACTCACATAAAATTTATATATAACTTTTAATTTCCTTTAATGTAATTAATGAACGTAGACTTTCCCGGTGAATAATTCGGATGAAATCTTCACGGTTTACCAACCGGGTCAGGCATTTAAAAGAACACAACGTTTCTGCGGCCATCTTCTGCTAGCCTGAAGACGGCGGCAGTAGATGGCCGCAGAAACGTTGTTCTTTTAAATACCTGACCTGGTTGGTTAACCGTGAAGATTTCATCCTTTAATGTATTTAATATGATATTATGATACAACTAGCTGAAAATTTAAATGTTAGAAAAAAATTAATTGTCCAGTAAGTTGAATCGCTTTTTATAGAGAAATTTATTTTTTGTTAAATTTAAAATATTCTTGGTGGTTATTCTGCATACGCGAATATAAAAACAAGGGAACATTCTCATAAAAGAAGTGTAAAAATAGCATATTTCTTTTATGCTGTATAATGTGAGCTGTTATATTTCAGCAGTTGAAGCTGAATAAACACATGTGTAAAATGTGTGCTCTATGATGCGATGAAAACGGGCGCTTAATTTTGTGAATTCAAGTGTATCACAACAAAAGGTAGCATTTGTATCAATATTAATTACATGTACTTAAAGGAAGAATGAAATATTAAAACATAAATTACGGAAAAAATGTGTATTTGTGCATGCATATTGGTAAATTAATCTTGATATCAATCAAACTTTCTAAGTAGACGTAATATAAATAATGACGGATATTAAGAGAGGTTTATTATAAATTGTATAGTGAATAAAAAATTGTGAATTTAAATTTACTTATTTGTTATTGATATTCGTCTTAGGTAGGATGTTGGTTGTGCTAGTTATAAGGAAATAAAAAGGCTTGCGCAAGTTAGGTTGGCATGGAGGGTTGCATCAGACCAGTCTTAGTACCGAAAACCACGACAACATTAAAAATTTGATATGAAGTAAATCGCTATATTCTGTAATGCTGATTTGCCACTCAAAAAATAAAGTAAAAAAAACACTAGGTTCTATTACAATCCTCTGCTTTCTGTATGTGACGAGAAATAATTTATTATATGCGTACTGTTATATTTTGGAGTACATTAAAACAAAATAACCAAACATTTAAACTTTTATTTGTCAGAAGGATTGGATTTCAACAACATTCACCATAAATTATAATTGCATGGAAAATGCAACTAATAAGATGTTAAATATAGGAAATGTCGAAATTTACAGTAAAATTTTGAAAATAATAATTAGATTGATGGAAAACTTCCGGTGACAAATAGTAATTATTGTTTAATACAAAGGCGTTGAACTTTTTCAAGTCTTGTAAAAATGTCAGAATAGTAAAATAACAGAACAACGTTCAAAATAGAGGCATATTATTCATATTATAAAATTACACTTTTAGAAATATGAGGAGAAATAGTTGTAATAGAAACATTTCCGATGTACATATTTTGAAAATTAAATTCACGTCACTTTAAATGACTCGAGAATGAAGAAGTTTATACGAATAGTTTGCAGATAACTGATTTTGGCGCTTACTCGTGACACAGAGAAATTGATATATGATTAGGACCTTGATTAGTTGGGTTCCGGCGCATCGTGATTGATGTGTGCAATGTTGCGTGAATTAGCAGATTAGCAGTCAAAGCACGGCCAGTTCATGTGCAGAAATTATCAACTATTGCGAACGATGGCACTTCACAACTGTAAAACAATAATGAAATATAACACTGTTGAGGAAGAGCAGTTTTTAGTTATGATGCAAACGGAGAAGAAATTCCGAACAAATCTAAAATATACAGACAGATTAAATAATTAATTTATTTGTCATGATGATATATTTCGTTATTCATAAAGGTGAAAATTATTAAAATAAAAAATGTTATACACATTGTGAGACCAAAAATTCCATTCTTTAAAAAAGAAACTCCCAACATTGTAGAAAAATAAATATTAATTTACACATAAAACTGTTAAGAGAACTTTTTTGTTTATTTAAATTGCTGATTTACAATCTGCAGTACAATGCAATAAGTAAATTTTATAAAAGTATGTTAAAACCTTATTAGGGTAATCGTCCAATGACGATTCTCTAGACGTTCAATGGTTTATATATATATATATTATTTATTTCGGCTATTAGTCTATTTTTGTGTCCTTACATACCCTCAAGGTAGTGTGTTGTTAGTCTTTTGATTTCCTCAGTGATGAATGGGATCTTGAGATCGTTGTGTATTGTGAAATTAGAAACAAACCATGGTCGCGTTGGTGATTGGGTGATTGTGCGGAGTATTTTTGACTGTATCCTTTGTATTATTTTTTTATTTGATGGTTTGATGCATCCCCACAATTCTATGCCGTAAGTTCATATGGGTTTAATGAAACATGTATAATAAAATTTTATTGTCTAAAGATAATTTTGATTATCTTCCCATTAGACAAGGCATTTCCCTTAATTTTAGATTTATTTGCTGTCGTTTGTTTTGGACATGTTCTTTCCAAGTCATTTTTTTTGTCTAGATGTAAACCAAAATACTTAGCTTCGTTCTTTATTGGAATTTTGAATTTTGTTGAAGTAGACCAGAGGGCACGCTATACGTCTTGTGGTGATTGTGACTTGTGTTAATTTGTTCTCGTTTATCTTTATTTTCCATTTCTTGGTCCAGGTAAATAATAGGTCCAGGTGGTTTTGCAGGTTTTGTGTTGCAATGACGGGGTCAGCATTTACTGATAATAAGGCTGTATCATCCGCAAATGTTGCTATGGAAGTATTGTCTGTAGTTGGTAGATCTGAAGTATAGACCAGGTTGAGCAAAGGACCCAACACACTACCCTGAGGCACTCCTGATAGTACGGGTTGGTAATTAGAGTAGCTAGCGTTGACCTTTACTTGGAAGAGTCGTTCTGTCAAAAATGATCTCAGCAGGTGGTAGTAGGAATTAGGGAAGACTTTTTTGATCTTGTAAAGTAGTGCTGTGTGCCAGACGTTATCAAAAGCCTGGGCGACATCTTGGAAGACGGCGTTACATAATTAAGGAGAAAATGATAACTTTTTTGTAAATTGAATTTAATTTGACAACTGTGAAAATGCACCATAATTTTTATAGAGTAAGAATATTCTTTATTTAACGATAGATAAAAACATTGGAAAGATAAATACGCTACCTAACAACCCAGGTAGCAAAAATTAGAAAAGAATATAATAACAAACGTTTGATTAATTCAGATTTTAAATGAGAAGAGAGTCAATCTATTAGTAAAAATATTGTAGGTTTAATAAGCATGATCCTTTAAACGGATAATCAAGGCGGTTCGAGGATAAAAATGGCACATTAGCAATTGTGGAACACTGATGTATTTACTGCCGTTAACAAGAACCTGTAAATAAATAAATAAAATATTATATTATAAATCTACACATTTAAGAATGAACTCCAAATTAAAGTTTTCAATTAAAGATAATGTTCCTTTTGTTTAACAGCTCGTTCAGTTTTCGTCACTAGCTGACGTTCCCGGCGTTGCTCGGGTTCACTTAAGTAATAAATCAGATATGTAATTAAAGATAAGTTTAGTACAGTAATTAAGGGTACAGTATAATCTATTTCTGTTTCTTAAGTCCAACATATTTTCAATCCTAGGATGTGTGGATGACGAAAAGTCGTCAAAATGGAGGAATTTTACAGGAAGGTGACATTTTGACCCATTTGCAGTGGTCTGAGATAAACAGTCAGATGTAAAAAGTTTAGAGAATCGAATTTTCAATCGACAATGTGTTCTCAAAATTTTATAAAATCCACACTTTTCGAATTACAGGAGCCTAAAGTTGGAGGGGTACCAAAATTGAGTTTTATATTGTGTTGTAGCTCGTTGGGCTAGGGGACTTGTCTACATTGGAAATGAAGATATCTACTGATAGGTCTCCTTTCTTAATGTTGAGTACGGACTTTCTAGAGGCAGAAACCCACTGAAAAATAACCTTCAACATTTACATAAAAAACGGAAGTTTGTTGATAGTTTTACTTTTTTCACATATATACTGTATTTCTTCTTATTTGAGTGCCTGGGCCTACCGGGTCGACTGCGGGCTGTCATCTTGCATGACACATTCTGAATTAGGAGTGACTCGTGGTCAGCGATATACAGTATTTAGAGTTATTAAATTACTTAATTTAATAAATTAACCTGTGATAAAAAACTAATTTATACACAGATCGTATCGACGATATAAAGAATTTTATTATATCCACATGGAGTTATCTGCCAACGATAGGTTAGCTACGACGCGAAATGCTTATAATTTATAAAACATGTAGTACCATAGTTCAAGAATATTAGCAACCCTCATTTGCTTTTGGAGACCTCGATACGCGATTTGGACACGAATCCTTTTATTTTTTACATATACAGTATAACTTTAGTATATTTACAAAATTGAAAGGTCATGGGTAGCATCGGGCCCTAAGGTACACGTGTTTCAAATTTGATTAAATTAGACGCCTATAGATGGGACAAAGGTTTTTGGATATATAAAATTGAATAAGTTCATCACACAGCAGGAATCATAATTGAAAATTACAACAAGGAAGCAGTAATAAAGAAAGGAGTAAGACAAGGTTTCAGTCTATCCCTCGTGCTCTTTACCTTTTATATAGAACAGGCGATGAGAAAAGTTAAAAATGAAAGTGGAAAGGTAATTAAAATGCAAGGAAAAGAAATAAAAACCCTAAGGTTTGCTGACGATTTGCTGGTATTACGCGAGTCAAAAGAAGGCTTGGGTACCACGATAAATTACATGAACGTGATCGTGGAAGAACAGGAAAAAATAAAGATTAATAGAGGGAAAACCAATTTGAAATAGTGGAATAACGAAGTGTGTTATATTTCGAAGGAATTTTTGAATGAAGTTAAGGAATTATGCAAATTTGGTAGTATAATTGATAGGGATACTAGAAGACATAAAGAGAAGGATAGCACTAGTAAGGAAGGCTTTCACCAAAAAAAGAGGAATTTACTTAAGTCTAATATAAGTATGAATATTAGTAAATCATTACTAAAAATGTTTCTAAGGAGTTTGACGTTATATGGGTATGAAACATGAACGACAGAAGTCGCAGAAAGGAAGAGAATAGAAGCTTCCGAAATGTGTTACTGAAGAAGAATGCTCAAAATCAGTTGACTGGATCGAGTAACTAACCATAGACTTCTAAGAAAAATAAGAGAAGAGAGAACAATTTGGAGGACTTTAACCAAGGGAATGGATAGAGTAGAGAAAAGTATGCAGAAGAGGGAGGTTAAGGCTGGATTACGCTAAGCAGATTAGGGAGGATTTGGGACGTAGCAGCTATGTTTAAATAAAAAGGCTTCCGGAGATTAGGTTAGCGTAGAGGGTTGCATCAGACAAATTTTAGGATTGAATACCACAACAACAACGGATAAATTCATTAAAGTGTTGGAATCACACCAATTAATGAAGCATTATTGTATTTACTGAATGACATTATCCTAAACCCAAATTAGCTCTCAAATATTCCATTATTAATTATACTTTTAATCGTAATGCGATTAAAATATTTTTACCATTATTTGGCGGATGTATTCAAAAACAGAGAGAGTAATAACTGTGTAGAAGCAAAATAGTAAAACTCCGTACTCTTTATTCTAATTGATTGCGGAATCGGACATTCTTATTTAAGGAGACCATTCATTTATGTAATTAAAACGAAATGTATGCTGTATATATTGGGTTTGGCATACTGTGCCTCAATCAACTGCACAGAAACTTGTAAAGTTTGTTCCATGTGCTTTCCTATACGATTCATCCAATTGATACGAAATTATGATTATTTCCAGTGTTCGCCCCAAAGAATGTTCCTATTGTTCTTTTAAAGATTCAGGTTTTATTACTTTCCCCATTTCAGACGAAATCTTTCCTACCATAAAGACATAAAAAAGTTGCAACGATACTTTTTGATTGATTTCCGAAAATGTTATCATCGCCACTGTCACTCGCACGCAGCTTGTGGACGTGCGGTGGAGGCCAAAAATAGGTTGTGGAAAACAAAATAAAAGTCTAATTATATTTAAGCATTATTTCACGTTAGATAGGCTACGCAAAGGTATACACATTATTTAAAGCTAATCAGACTAACTATAAAATATCTATTAATCCAGAAAGAATGCTTAAATGGAACTAATATTCCATTTAAGAACTATTGAGACGCGTTACATACAGACCACGGAAGAGATGGTTCAAGTATAATTGCTTATATATATATAATTGACTATTTCTGCGTTTTTTCTGTATTTATGTACTTCTTAGGGAACCATATTTGGACTCGATTCAGATACAGAATAATCGCGGAAATTCAGATATCATGAAGGAGGCAGAGTTTAAATATGAATTTTCAAAAATATGACTGTCTCGCTGGTGGTTTTAATCAACTTCTTATAGAGAGATTATTGTCAAACTGAATAATAATATAAATGAATTCCCAGTCAATGACGGTCATTCGGAAGGGCGTGAGAATAGTACCCATTGCCCGACCTACCTGATGCAAGTTTTCTAGGGTTTTCCCTGCATCTCTTTAGGTGAAACACCAAATAGGATCCTTAAACCATAGCCCGGGGGCCCTAGTTAACCCTTGGCTACCTTGCTCTACCTTCCGCATCCCCCCTTTTCAATTCCCTTCCTATGCTATTAAAGGGGAGGTGCCTGTTTCAGGATCACCCTCATGTACCCAAAAAAACTGAACAATATTATAAATGAATCCCAGTCAATGACGGGAACCCGGTTAATTGTATTATATAATTATTTAGATCTATATGTTCTATTGTATTATATAATTATTTAGATCTACTTGTTCAAGTAGATATTTTAGAGATATGTTGACTACATCTTTTGATTTTGTTTTGGAATATTTAATTAATAAATTCATTAACGTGTTTAGTAAGTATAACCAAAATCTCAATTTACTGTTGAAATTGAAAGTTATTGCTTCCTTATTTTTCATGTCTCCTATCTATTGAACTAAATAATAAAATAATATTGATGAAGTGGTTTCTCAAAGAAACGGTTCCTGTTATGGTTCCAATTTTCATTCCAACCAACCATTATTTCAAAAAGTCCTATAGTCTAAAATTTAGTAGGCAAAGTTGTTTACAATTCCCACACACTAATAACAACATAAAAATAAGTTTCAGATATGTTTATTTTCTGTTTCTACCGGGTTAATTGTTTCAAAATAGGATTGTACTAAATCAAGTACCTAACCTTTTTTCCCATAAGTCACATTGTTTCTAAGAATTTTGTCATATTCCAGTTTTGAAATAATACAAATTTTAAATTAATTGATTTACTTAAGTCCCGCAATATTAATATCGTCTAAACATTAGATAAACATAATATATTTGATATTTCTTTTAAGGCCTGTTATGTTTCGTACATTGGACTAATAATATGCTCCTAATATGAATCAGTCCACCAAACATATAATCAACTCATATAATCTGAGTTTTGATTGGAATGACGTTACAATACTAAAAATAAATTTTATGTCAGATTATTGACTGAAATATAACACATCAAATCCAACAGTTCATCAACAATGATAAAGTGAAACAAATAATCTCAGTTACATTTATGTTTGTATTTTTATCTAAGTGATTTATTCTCTTTTCATGTGCATTTTATTTATATTGTTAATTCACTTTATTTATAATGAGCGTTCGATGGGGTTTATAGATTATCGATAAAACGCAGTGTTTTGAAAGTGTTTTGTTATTATATTGTATAAGTAATATTTTTTAGTAAATATCTAATTTCTTATTCGCCACTATATGGTAAGAATTTTCAATGTCAGTTTCGGATCTACAATTTACTATAAAAAAAATAAACTGCAATACATCAAATAATTACATTTTAATCTTATTTGCGATTGTTTTTCATTCACTTTGTTTTATTGTTTTAAAGAATTGAATTTATACAATTGATTGGAATACATTACACTAATATATTAAGTAACAAATATTTATGACACTGATTGTCGAAAGCTCCAATGTATTATAGTTTCAAAATTTTATATGTAAATATTACATACTTAATTGATATGCAGCGTTGCAAATTATTCAGATTATCAGTTTAATTGGCCGTGTATGAGTAATATCCTGGATTGTTTTTTATTTACAAATATCAAGTATAATTATCGACGCGTTATTCTGTCAATTAATAAATAATGGCCGTACGTTAAGTTTTCCAATACTGTATAGTTTAACGACAATTATCAAACAAAGAATGAAAAATAAAAACTATATTATTAAACTGAAAAATCATATATTTGAAATAAATTAGTAGCTTATAATTTTGACCTTACAATTGGTTAATATTTATTCTGAGTTTTATTCATTGTTGTAGACGTTCGCACAGAGCATTTAAATGATCTGACCAGGGTCCGCATAATTACAATTCCTCGTTGCGTGAAATTAGTTTCAGCCGCCATCTCTAACGCAGACCGAACAGCTACTGTAGAATGGCTTGCAGGTGAGTGACAGAGCAACGGCTTAGGTATTTATAAAACATTCGAAAAGTAATCTACCCATTGAAAGCAGGATTACTGTTGTGCTATCTATCTTTACGTATTTCCTATTCTTTTAATTATATACTCTTCTATGCTAGTCTTCCTTACAGTTAGTCCCTTCTCACCTTTGGTTGTAATTGGCTCACACAAAACACTTTATTACCTGAAATCGACTACAAACATCGTCTAAGACACCACCTTGGAAATAATATGACGTTCCCCTGGACACTTTAATAAATCTCCTGCCGAAAGGCAACACAGTATGACCTCAGCCACCACAGCGGATCTCTTTGCAATACTTATGGCCATGCAATACTGCATCAAGTCCCTACATCACAATTTTCATTATAATTAAGGATTCTATGGCCCCGACGCGTAATCCTACGAAAGTCTTTTCATGTCTATATAACTACCAAATCTCACACCCACCCTAAATACTTAGCACATTCCATACTTGGCTTCTCCCTAATCTGTTTTTACGCCACACACTTCCCTCTAATGCTATTTTTATAAATCGTGGCTTATTGATTTATTCCTTCTCTAGGTCAAAGTCCTCCAAATTTTTCTCTTTTTTCTTATTTTTCATGTAACTTATTCCCTCATCTGATTTGAAGTTTAATATAATCATGAAATAGGTTGAAGTTAGTTGACATATAAATAATATATGTTTTTCTTAAGTCATCTGTTCAAGAAGCAATAAAGAAACTATAATACAAGTAGAATATTTGTATACAAAGGTAATGAATTTAAATTTTAAATCATTATTTAAGTGCTTGTTGTAAGACGAAAGTCTGGAAAGGATGTTCAATTAGGTATTTACAAACTGCTTGACAAATATAGTTTTAAAGAGCCAGAAATGTTGTGCATGAATTACATTAGTTTTTAAAACCCTACTTTCCTTAAACTGTGAACAGTGAAAGAGAAACAGTTTGGATCATGATTGCAAAGTTTCTGTTTCAAATTATTTTATTAAAAGGCCACGTTTAGAGATACGAGAGTCTAGTAAAATTAGCATTAGAGTGAAATAAAGGATTGAATACGCTAAGGAAATTAGAGAGGTTGTGGTATACGGTAGCAATGTAGAAATTTAAAAGACTTGCGGCTTATAGGTTTGCGTGAATGGTTGCATCAGACCAGTTTAAGGACTGAATACTAAAACAAAAACAAAATTATTTCGTCCGCTGCTATACACAAAAATTTTGTCGACCGATTAAACTAGTAAATTGCTTTGTGAGTTTTAGATGAACTTCACAAATCGAATCTTGATAAGTAGAGATGCATAAGTCGTTTTATAGGAACATGTAAGATATTTAACTGCAGACTTTAGAAACGGTATAAAAAGATACGTTTTACTGTTTGACGAAGATAAATATAGTATTACTTGAAATCAGCATGTAAGAAGAGAATTGTAGAATTATTTGAGTTAAGTAAAAATCAAGCATTCTCAGCACGATATTATACTTCCAGGATACATCTTGTCTTTTCATCCGAAATTAATTACTATAGAAAAGTAACAGCTACTACCAAAATTAAAAAAGTAAGTAGTAATAAATTGAAATATATGCATTCTGTTTAAATAATTCTGGCATTGTTACTATAGTAAAGTATCAACTACTACAAAAATTTAAAAAAGTAAGTAAATATAAATTAAAATATACATACACTCTTTTGAAATACTGAAACATTGGTATCAGTATTTTCTTTGCGTTTTTGAGTAATTTATTTATAAGAAATTTTATTATTAGTTTGTAAAATAATAAATTAATAATCCTATTTCGATCGACGTCAACTACTTAACATCGTTACATATATTACTTGGTCTGTTCATAAAGCAGAACACTAATTTGTTTCAAACAATTGGCGAGTTTCATGAATACGCGACCAGAAATCGTTCAGCTCTAAGGTCGGACAAGCATCGCCTTGCTCTACACCAGAAAAGTATTCACAATACCGGGATAATTTTATACAACAGCCTTCCGCCAGAGGTTAAAAATAGTACCTACAAAAGCTTCGTGAAGCAGAGTAAAACTATTCTTTTAAATGAAACGTTTTACTCGCCACAGGATTTTCTTAATCGTCCTTCTAGTATTTAAATCAACGTTCCTGCAAAAAGTGTTGAATGAACTAGCTTGTAAAATAGCACATCACATATCTTTAAAATTTCTAATCAGTTTTTTCTGCTCTTTTGTTTGTTTGTTTCATGTATTGCCTGGAGCTACTACAGAGGGAAGGACAGTTTCCTGGTCGCAGAGCTCCAAGTAGTTAAAACTCCATTACGTGTTCCTCAGTGTGTGCTTGTTTGTGTTTTCCAGTGTGTGTGTGTGACATCGTGTGTCCGTGTTGTGTTTATATTGACTTTTGTCTATATACATTTTCTTTTATTAATTTATTTTAAGATTATTTGTCTTTAATTATGTACTTTATTTTGTTCATTTTTAATGTATGACGTATCCTATTTCCTCAATCGAGGATTAATGGAAACAACAATAAATCTAAATATTAAATTATAAGGGTAAGTTTTATCGTCTACAGTACTAATACATTTTCAATTAACATTTATAATTTTTTCAATAGAACATTGTGTCTCGATAGTTATAACTATTCAGTTATCAAAGTGTGTTTTGAAAATGAATCTTAGTTGGGATTAGGGGTAAAGCAGTGAAAGGGTGTAAAGTCGTGCTAGTAAGATAGGGAGTAATCTCCTGTAACGATAACGGAGACGACAGCTTGAGAAAACTGCGGCATTCTCCTGGAAGTGTTCACCAGAGGCCGCTACTGCAAACATATCCCCCGTTGCCAATCCAGAGTTTAACGTTCCTCAGAGAATTCCAGCTTCTTACGCCTCGGGAATTCCATCTCCTCCGGAATTCGTTTGGTTCTAAGATGCAGATCGATTGGCTTCACACGTCAGACTGTAAGATTGCGCGCGTGATTTTAATATTCTCTTACCAAGCAGTAGCCAGGTAACTTTTACTATTGTGGCGGAAATATATTTAGTCACGAAAGACAAAATAAAAGTTCAGTGTTATTTTTAATTTTAATATTGCTTAAGGTATAGATGCTAAGCATTTGAGTTATCTTACAATTAATTTTAATTATTTCTATTAGAGGAAAGAGAACTCTCATTAGTCGAGCTTCACGTTATCTTATTATATATACCGGGTCAATTCATTGAATTAACGTAGTTAAATTTCCAAATTATCTGAAATATGTTCTTCCCAGACTGTCCCTCAACTCTCCCAAATTTTATATCACAATGATAACCAAAACTTTGCTCCTCATATAGTCAGAATGGAACTTCACGTATAAGGTGAGTTAGGCAGACCTAATGAAATACTAGAATGACTCTTCATTAACACAAACTAACTTTAAACCCGGAAACTATTATTATGACGTATGACATAAATTTTGGTAAGTTACTATGTATATGATTTCTCTTAATTGTTGTTGTGGTATTCAGTCCTAAGACTGGTCTTATGCAACCCTCCACGCTACCCAAGTCTTTTCATTTCCGCATACCTAGCACATGCCACTTCCTCCCTAATCTGTTTAGCGTATTCCATCCTTCTTATCCTCTTTTGTTCTTATCCCACACACTTACCTCTCATACTAATTTTACAAGGACCTCATGTCTCAAAACGTGGCCTATTAATGTATCCCTTCTCTTTGTGAACGTTCTCCATATTGTCCATTCGTCCCCTGTTCTCTGTAGAATTTCCTCCTTAGTTAGCCTATCCACCCATCTGATTTTCAGCATTCTCCTATGTCACCACATTTCAAAGGCTTCTATTCTTTTCTCATATCATCCATGCTTTGCAACCATATAACGCCACGATGCATACGAACATTTTTAGCAAATATTTCCTAATATTCACACTTATATTACCCGTAAGTAAATTCCTCTTTTCTGTGAAATACTTCCTTGCCTGTGCTATCCTACTCTTTAAATCTACTATAATTCCATCATTCCTAGTTATTACGCTTCCCAAGTAGCAGAATTCCATAAGTTCCTTCAAAATATCCCTTCCCCCTTGTTTTTCCACTGTTTCCCAAACTACACTCCATTACCTTTGTTTTCCCTCTATTAATCCCAATATTGAACTGTTTCGCCAGAACTCTGTTCATGCCATTTATTATGGTTTATAAATCTTCTTCTGACTCCCCTTATACTACAATATCGTCGGAAAAGCGTTAGGTTTTTGTTTCTTCTCCTTGCAGCATGATTCATTTTCATCGCTTGTTCTATTTATAATTTTAACAGCATGGGCGACATACTGCATCCTTGTAAGTAATCATGTAATCAAGTTTTTAAATCCGTCCAACGATACAAATATTCCTTCAATTTCTTTTTTCGAGGGCAATACTTCGTTGTCGGTTTTCGTTAGGTATTAATTCCTTGTTCATAGATTAGCTTAGTTGCCTCTTTGATGGCAGGGAAAGTTGTAGGTAGATTTTTACACGAGCTTTTAATTAAAACTAAATAATTAAAATTTAATTTACCGTAATAGGCAAGTAATCTTCTGAATTTTAAAGAGCGTAATGTAGGAGTTATAATTGATTTGCATATTTACGCTAGGCGGTTTATCACTAGACGTAAACTGCTCCGGACATTTTATGGTTATGGCGATAGATGACGTTTCTCGTTCAGCACCAAATTTACAGCCTCCAGATACCGTTGTCTGACAGCATTTTACGATGTCGTAATTTTGAGCAGTAAACTATCCTCATCATATTTATCCATTTGCTCCGGCGTTGATTTCTTTCCTAGCAAACTGGGAACCTAAATTAGAAAGACTTTTCAATTTCCTGTAGGGGAAACCAGAATTGACCATAATTCACTCGACTTGACTTGACAGTCTCATGTCGTTTCTGCAATTAAATGTGTTAAACGTCGAATATAACACTTTGTCGTTCATTTATCCCATCAGTTCTCTGGAATTTGTTATGTTTAATATATTTAATAAAATTTATAAATATAAAGAATTGTCGTCTGTTGACTAAGTGTCTAGACAAACGGCTTATCATATAAGTGAGAGGATTAAAGCTGAGATTATCAATTAAAATCCTTATTGTATTTGATCGTAACGTATTGATTTCGAATGTTAAAAATACAACACTCAAGTTCAGAAGTAAAAGCCAATTTTTCTTGTGTTCACATTTACTCCATCCACTTCCATAAATTTAGTTAATCAATTCGATGGAACTTTTCTACATTTTTCTTGAAATCTCTGCTGTCTTTGAACCGTCTGCGGCAGAATGCCAAAAGTCTTCTTTTAACTCGGCCGCTCCGCTAATGCATTTCGACTTCTTTTGCAAGCAGGTAATATTTTATACAGCAGCACTCCCATTCCCATTATTGCGAAGCAATTTCAACATTATTCCATATATATATGTTTTATGAAATATGTGAATATCTCAAGCCGTCTTAATAATTTATTTTAAGAATAAATTTGCGTTAATAATTCAATAATAAAACAAAACTTTTAAAAACCCGTACCTGTTACAATGAATCCCGTTAATGAGTATACCGTAAATTATAAAGAAATTGTTCGAATGTTATATGAAGTTAAAGAACCACACTACAGTTATTATTTCAACTTAAGTATATATATATATATATATATATATATATATATATATATATGCACAGTGGAGGCATTGTGGGAAGACTTTTGGAGTGAGAACCCAAAGAGTAATTTTAAGGAAATGGAAATAATTGACAATGGTAGAATATTAATGGCTTGTCAGATAACTGTGGATTGAAACGTAGTTTCTCTTCCATTCAGTTTGAATTGAAAAAAAAATCTTGAAATCCATTTGCTGTTAGAAAGACTAATTAATTTAGCTGTCTCTATTTTACTCACAACCTGCTTTTGGAACACGAATAAATGTAATTCCTAACTAAATAACTAGACGAAAATTTCCTAGTACAGGCCAGTTTTATTAATAGTTTTTGTAGCCCCTATATCCCTCATTTTCTGTCGTATAATTATGTTTGAAATTTGTTTGCACAATATGTTCGTACCAACTAGCTAATAGATAACATTTGATTCCTTTTTGTAAAAAGGCACATGATTAAAACAATAAGAGTGATAATAATTTTTATGTTTCAAATTTAAATTCTCCTATATTTCAATTGGAATTGTAACATATGTAGAACAGTAATTAATTTCTACATAAGAGAGATGTTATGGTGATCAGACAACCATGGTCATTCTTGACTGTGACGAATCAATAACGTGTTAATTATGCTTAAGCACGTAAGACCACAGGTGTGTCTGATCGATATCACGCGTTTTGGATTCAATGGTGGTTGCAGGAATGGGAATTGTGTTGGTATTAGACGTAAATATCGACACATATTAATGCTGAAATGTCATAATTTTTATCTATTGAATAAAAGCCATGAAATAATTCTATTTTGTAGGAAAATTAATAATTTTAATAAAACAAATTTTTCATAAAGCTAAATTTTGCTACTATAAGTATAAGTATAGTTTTACAAATATATTTTTTGTGTCTCACTATCGACTACGTCATGAGCCATAGTTACATGGAAAAGAGTATGATTTCATAAATATTATTTGACTGAAATAGCAGAACTCTTAAATATAGTAGAGCAGTGATGGTCAAACCGTTGAACATACGCCAAATGTAGTACATCAGACGAATACATGATGATGCGGATTGTATCCTTGCACCCGCATATAGAATCTCAATCAGCGGTTTTAAAATTTCGCATATATACTCTTTGACGTCACATAAAATACTAAGTGAACATACGTCCTGAGTGTTCGCATAACTTTGTTTTCTATCTCATGGTTTTATGTAGTTTTTTTAGATCACTTTGTGTATTTGTGTTTTCTTTGTGAGTGATACGATTAACGTCCAAGACGATGAGACATATTTGTCAATTCATGTGTATTATATTGTATTAAAACTCATTAGTGTGTACTAACAGAGCACCATCGATGATAGTTAGCGTCAATGGCTCTATATCTTAGCTTGAATTTTTAAAAAATCTTTTTGTATCATATATCACTGGATTATATACTAAGAGGCACTGTATTGGAAAACTTTAAATATACAACATGTACAAATTTGTTAATAAATCTTTGTGCTATTTGTGATTATAACAACTTTCTGGATTATTTTTGGTGTAAGTGTATAAAACCCAACGCATCTTATGTATTTATATATAGGCATATTATATTGTATTTTATTCAATTATACTTATTTTTTGTAGATAGTTTTCTCACCTGAGGAGGTTCCAAACAAAGGAACGAAACATCGTGTTATAATTTAGCTAATAAATAATGTTTAATTCTGACCAATTTTGGCCGTATCTTTTTGCTAACATTATGCAACACGTTACGTTACTGTTAGTGAAATATACGAACAAAATTAGAGTTAGGGCATTACAGAGACAAGAATTCAGAAAATATTGTGACTTGTTACATTTAGAATAAGTTGACCAATAAAATGATAAATTATAATATTTATATAATTGATTTAAAGAATATTTTAAGGGAGCCGGCTCTACAGAGGGAAGATTACTTGTAGATCTTGGAACTGAAAAATAGCTGTTTCTAATTTTTAGAACATTAAAATGAGCAAACTGATGAAATTAGTCCAATATTTGACAACAACAGGCTATTTTATATGACATTTTAGTTGATACCTTTAGTCGTCTCGTTTATCTCAATTTAAAACTAAAAGGCAAGATTTATTATATTCTGAAATAGTAAATGGCAACCGTTAATTTAAAATAACAATGAAACTATTCGTGTCTCTGTTTTGAGTCATTTTCCGTGTTGTACCGAGCTATGTGAGTGAGCTGAAAATAAGAACCATTTGTTCAAATATATTGACAAATTTGAGATATTGCAAGGGATATTTGAAACTTGTTTCCATGATTTTACTAAGGAAGGAAACTGCATTCTCACCATTATAATACCATTTTCACATACTGAACATAATTCCTAATAACATAAAAAATCTTTTTGAAATTTAAAATTAAATTTAATGAGCTTTAGATATCAAAGTTCGTCTGAGGTAATTAACTTATCTTGTTCATTAATGTGTGAACACTTCACAGGAAAATTTGCAAAAAAAAATGTGTCGCTGTAGAATGTCTCACAGGTAGTGAATAATTTATTATATTTGAAGAATTCTCTGCTGCTATCAGTGAAAAAATGTAACTCAAAACATGAAAAGACTAACCAAATCCTTACAAGTAAAAGAGTTTCCATTAATAGAAAGTATTGTTCATGATCTGCAATAGGTATTATTTTAAAGCAAATAAATAATTTTAAACAGTTAATTATGTCGCAAAACATATTTCTTTTAAAAAAGTTTCTAAGCATACGCTAGGACCAGGACTCCTGGCAAGCAGAACTCGCTCTCAGTGCTAATAACTGTAGTCCAGAGTTATTTTCACCTAACGAGATCCTCTGGTAGCACCATGATAAAATGATCATTTTCTTGTACAGGAATATCATTCTTGACTGTTGTAAATTGGTGGCTTATTAAATTTGTGTAAAACCCTCAATTAGTAGGGGAGGGGATGTAAGAGGAATTAATAGTTATATGTTATCCTCAGACTGGAGGGGGTCAAAACGAGAAAGAGAAACTCAATTTATATCCCTAAATCTACACGCCTCATTGCGCTAAAAAGAAAACATTAGACCGTAATCTCGAGTGGGAACTCTACACACTCATATTTAGTTTTCAGATCTCTCCCGCCCCCTCCAACCGGTATGTGAAACCTGAAATGTTTTCACGACGATTTGACACTCTTATTAGATTGTACAACTTAAAAGAACGAGCGAAGGGAGACCATCCAGCCATTCAACTAAGTGGAATTTTACCAACCCGAGGACGCCATATATACGCCTAATATATTTTCTGGAAAAATCACTCCTACTTAATAAAATGTAATATCTATACGACGTGCTGTTAACAATTATGTAGTGACAGACACCAATAACCCCAGGGTTGACTAAATCGGAAAATAGAAATATTGGCATAAATTAAGTGAATAAGTTATTAGTTTTTCAGATCGAAGCCAATGATATTCTCATGTGTCTATTTACGAATCCCTAACCGTGAACTTAAGACGCTATGAAAAGTACTCTGGTTAAATTAATTCGTCTGTCAAAAATTGTTACGTCGTAAGGAATAGGTAATCCACACGTATATGACTTATACTTGACAAATGAATAGCTGTACATGCTCGTAACTAAAATATATTATACATGGTAAAGAAGTAGGCATATTGAATTTAACAGTTTGTTCAAATAATATATTTCCCAATATTATGTCTATTGACCATTACCGCAATAAATCGTTTAAAATATTAATTGAATTTTCATTCAATAAGCACATAAAAGTTAAGTAAAATCGTATCAGCTCGCAGGCAACTTTATCTGCAAGTTCGCACATGCATGGCACTTCAATTTCAAGAAATCGGTGTTGAATGTTTGAAACTATACAAAACAGTCAGACGGAGAAATCTGAGTGACAGCCAGAAGCATGTAATATTCATGCAGTCTCTCCACATCCACCCCATGTCACAAGTGTCAATAAAAAAATAAAATGTAAAGAGAACACTTTTACAATGCCAAGAGCAAAACCAAAATTTTTGACAAATATTTTTTTTTATTTATATGTTAAGCCTTTCTAATATATTTACGATATTTTTCCTACGTTCTGTTCAGTAGAACGAGTGTCTATAAATTAGTTATCATAGAACACTCCGTATGAAGCGTATTTAAAGAGATATTCGTGATAGAGATCTTAACAGACAATTTATATTACCTTCGCTGAGTAGAAAAATAGATTTTACACACCTAAGTACACATCATTTAAAACTTCGCCTAATAGACATTACTGATTTTTAATTTGAACCTAGAAAAAAGCTATAAGAATTTATTTTTTTGATACTTATGAGGTATTTGTATCGTGCAAGTGTACTCACTCATCGCCTAAATTTTAAAACTGGTCATGAACTACGTAAAAACCGTTCATTTAAAAACATCGGTTGGCTTTGAAGAGACACGGCTCCTTCCATTTCAAGGTGTCTAACAAGTAATGCATGAGTCACTCATTTTTACATATATTACATATACTTAAATGAGGCTATACTTCGTCAAAGCTGTACTTCTTCATAAATCTATATAACAATTTTTCGTCTTACTACGAGGAAAACACAGGAAAACAAAAAGGGGTTGACAAAGTGGCTGCAAATAAAGTAAATATCCTCTTCTATGGCTCTCCTTACAAAAGGAAAACAATAAATTCATGTATTTCTGATTTACTCGAAATCACAGTTTATGCTAAATCGTCCATGCAAATGTCACTTGTCATTCCTCTTGCGAGTAATCAAAATGCGGTTTATTATAACTTCCGACTCTTATTACATTCCTTATAATTCTTTATCCCCGCCTATCGCTAAAATATTAACTTTCATGTTATCAGTATTAATCTGCTATTCGAATTCAATTAAACCAGGGTTTGCGATGGAATTAATCGAACAATCCTTCCGTACAATTTACCGCAATCTATTTATTGTACCGTAACAAATTCTCGTTCCGTCGCTACAACATAGTTATTTACCTTGGTTTGGACCTATTATTTAAGACAATTGCATAAACTCGCCAGTGTCACAGGAGTGCTGACGAACGAATCAGCAAATCAGCGGTCCTACTTAATAGGACAATGACATCCACAACGCATCTTTAAAAACCGTTTCACTCCACGGAAGACGATTAACGGACAGCTTGGCCGCAAACTCTCGTTCGCGTCACGGTTCTATTTCACCCTAACAGCATTCATTTTCCTTATCACATTGCACAGTGTATAATATTGACTGTAAATTATACCCATCTATAAAATTACACATACCTGTTTTAACTGGTAAAAACGTCAACCTTCCGATTCTTACCTGATGAGACTAGATCTAACCCAACCCATACTACCAATCTTTCCTGATCTTTCTTGTCTACTTACAATCCTTGGCGGGAATCCTCACATCTCATTTACTTTCTATATTACGAACCAACATCTAGGCCAGATTCTGCAACATCGAGAAGCTTCACAGGATCCCTTCATTTCTTGTTTAAAGCACCCTGGTATCTACAATATCAGGCGAACACATGACCCCAACAAATTTTTATGATTCATATTTAAAAATAAACTAATTTAAAATGAAGATGGCTACTTAATTACTGATTTATGCTACAATCAGACAAACCAAATATTTCCCTATGATCATGTCGTTTTATCCAGTTATACTAGTTCTTGAAACGTGAAATATATGTATAAATATCCGTTTCATTTGCGTGTGTTGGAGTTGTCATTCACAATTATGATTATTTGGAAAGTACTCAAACGGCTCACATAATTGATGTAAATTATGTGGAAAAGTATTTTATTTGCAGTTTAGCATTTAAAAAATAATTTTTAAGTTTTAGAAAGATATATTCAATTTTTAGTCTGACTAGATTTATATCGTCTTACGATAAAAACTATTCAAAACTAAATGAATAATTACATGCAGTAAAAAAATATTTTTCGATAAAGGTTTCTTTTAGGTTCAAAGTTATTCGAAATTATTGGAAACAAACTGTATAAATAATTAATGCATGTATAAAACTTATATTATTTTAACCTGTCAATGGAATTTTGTCAGACAAAAACAAACTACAAAACATGCCTAGTAATCAATTTCACTTTACCAAGTTTCAGCCCATGGTACTGCATAATTTAACGTCATAACTTTTAAATTTAATTTATCACGGTTTATTACTCAAATATTATAAGCTTCCTTCAAAATATAATTATTTGAAGACCTGACAAGATTACGACGACTTTTTTTCATGAAAATTTAATTTAATTTTTGTTGTTTTGAACGTATATTGCGGTGGGAAAATACAGACATATGGCAAAGACGAATAGTTTGATTAAATTTAGAAAAAATATAAGCGCTATTTTTGAGTTTGCTTTCACAAACGCGATAAATTAATCTGTAAAAAACTTTGCAACTGTATGTTATGTTTATTACATTATTTTGTTTCACTTGTCTCCGCGCTTATAATTATGAAAATTTCGTTTTTAAATTTACTGATTTTAGATTTAAATTTAACGCAACGATGGTTTAGCATGAATTTTTTATATATTGTTTCTTTTCTCATAGTCATTCAAGTCATTATTTACATTAAAAACCACAAACAATGATAATCCCCCCTTTTTCAATTCCCTTCCTATGCTATTAAAGGGGAGTTGCCTGTTTCAGGATCACCCTCATGTAGCCTGTTAACCAAAAAAAAAATCACATTCATATTTTTGTCTCTGCGTGTTCTCTAATTATATATTCACTGTAGGGAACTTATTCTATATTATGAAATTATTATGATTTTGTTTCTTAACTTTTTGAGTGAATGACTACTTTAAGTAACTTCACACAGTTCACATATCTAATTATTTTCTTATTTATAGTTATTATTTTATTTTAGATCCTGTCAACAATCTGACTGATTTAAATGTTCTAGAGTATAAAATGACATTTTTGGTGTATTATTGTGTTCCAAATCTTAAATTTCAACGTCTTAAAACAGTCTGTAGTGATTTTTTATTTATATTCTGTGATTATTCTTCCTAGGTTGTATACCAACCCATATTTCTTTCTTTTTGATAAGATTTTAAATCCGTTTAATAAAATTTTAGTTCCATCAAGTTTTAGATCCTTCTACTGAAGGGTTCAGCAATTACAAAAATGATCATTCTTATTATCATCATTGTAGTGAAATAACAATCTTCAATAAGTCTCTTTCTTTATATCGTGTGTTACACTTCATTTAATTTTGTTAATAATTAATTATTTAAAATTAATATCTCCCAATATTTCAAGTAAACATCCGGTTATCTTATTATCCAGCTTTCCCTTTAATACTCGCTTTTGTTACTCTGGCTTATCTTGCGTTCCAATAGAAAATTCTTTTTCATTTCTTCTGCAAAATCTGACCTAATCTCCGCATTGAGTTGGAGAGCCAAAATACTTCCTGAATAGTCAGATTTCCGCAGAATTACTTTTATAAATCTTACTTCATCTCAACAAAACCTCGACTATATGCTTCTATATTAATTTCTTACCTGTACCTCATTTCTTCCTTTAACGTTTCTTATAATATCCTATTTGTTTCTAACATTTACAATTAAAAACATTATTATAGACTTAGCCCATCCTACTTGCAACCTACAATTATAAACCATGTAGTACATACTTCTGTAAACTATTTACGTTCGAGAACGCCATTCTGTGGAATAGCTATAACAAGCATAAAAACAGATGAAATTTATATTATTTACAGAACCTATGAGCTATTAACTTTACATGACATTCTATACTCGAATAATTAATGATTTAATATCATTAATATTTTACAATAATTTTGATAGTGCATGGTTTAGAGCAGAGTAATTTCTAGTTTCTCTTTCCGTTTCATGCATTAGGGCATCTGAGTTATTCTAGTCTTAACTTCGGTATGCCTACAATTTGATATTTTACAAAAGAAAACGGTCGGAATAATACAGACCAAACTTTTCATAATTATAGAGACGCGTGAAAATATTTTGTATACTATCTTAAAATAAAACCGCTGAACTTCATTGTTTTATTTTCGGAAGAAATGGACCGGATGGAATTTAATAAACTTTTTCGTTGATTTACAAATCTTTAAAAAAGATTTTTTCAATATTTGATCCTCATGGACTTTTAAAACATTACATTTGTTCGACTTTTAACGGAAGAAACGATCGCTCCAATTTGTAATAATTAGTTTCCGTTATGGCACAGATACGACAGTTTTTACATATATAATAGTAACATTCTCCGTGTTCAAACGAAATATATAAAAATGCCTAAACGGCTCGTACTGATCGCTCATTAACAATGAACCTATCCAAAATTGAGAACTGCCACGGTTAAAAAAATTATAGTTAAAATAATGGTTGTACATTATGTTTATTTTTCCATTAATTTTTCTGTAAATCTAACAGGAGAAGGAATGAAGGAATGAAGTCGTCCGCGAACCCTATCGATCGGACTCCAACCGGCATCTCTACTCGTAAGACCCCGTCGTACATCACATTCCACAGATCGGGGCCGAGGACCGATCCCTGCGGGACTCCTCCTGTGACGATGTGTTGTACTTCTCCCAAGGCTTTATGGGGTGAAAGCGCATATATGGCGTACAGAGCCCCGGAGGGCCCCAGCCGAAGGTGCTCAAGCATCTGTTGAAATCCGGCCGAGTGGAGTTAACCAGGGATTGCACCGGGGCACTTCTCCACCCGACCGGTTCGCGATTTGCGGATTATATTGCTCAAGTTGCGTATGGCTCCCACACCCAAGTTTTTGACCTATTGGAGATGCACTCTGCCCGCAACAGTGGAAGTGCCCTCGGAGCCGCTGCCTTACCCAAGGGCTGGTCTGCCGCCTACTCTTAGGTTACACATGCCCAGGCACCGATGGGGGCGAGTACCCCCCTACGACTGGCCGGGTTCAACCTTAACGGTAGCGCTGGCACTTCCAGCCAAGAGGAGCCCCAGTGCAACACTCCACTGACGGGGAGCACCACCCTAAGACCGGCATTCGAAACTTCCCGCTTCTTCCGGACTGCTGCACCTAGTTTCCGAGGCAAGACGCACCCCGTTCGAAAGAGGAAGCTAACAGCTGTGGATGATCTGCGCATTCCAGTAATAGGGGAATTACACCCAAACAATTTCATCATCGGATAACTAAGTATGACTAGCAATTTCCGTACTCGACACCCTAGCCCGAGGGCTTGATGATTGTCTTGAGACGGACTCAGTTACTAGTGTCACCGCGCGATGACTCTAACCCGTCTTAGTCCATCCCCCGTGCTCATAAAGGATACTAGTTCCCACCGAGCCACCCTGGTCCGCCGTCTACTATTAGGTTTCACATACCCAGGAATGACAGGCTGGACCCGACACCAAGGCACATGAGAGATGCACCTTGCTCCCTGTTTACCCAGTGACCGATGAGAAAACACCGCGGGTAGGTTCGGTCTCCGACTTGGTGATGAGAGGCTGTACCCTCATCATCCCCCTTCCGCAAATGTCAGTTTAAAGTAGAAAAACGCTTTGTTTAATTTATTTTAAACAGTATAAACACTGACTGACTGTATAATTATTATCCTTCAATACTTCCTTCGGCCACCATCACTGGTCTCAATAATTTAGAAAAATAATGTGATGGAAATGACATCATGCACGAGGAACAGCACTGTCCATGCATGTAGTTTTGCATCCAGCTATAGGATAGCTTTTCTGAATTATTGGCAAAGTGACGTCTCCTGAAACACTCCTAAAACAATATGAGCACCGTGTAATATCCATCTGCCTTGCCAGAAGAAGCCATTTTCATTTGGATGAGACATCATTCTACAAAGGACGTACATTCAATCGGACACTAATATCCGTATTATGTAAATGTAAATATTTTCTGTCGAACCACATGTATTTTTTGCCATGTTCGTCTGTCCTTCTGTTCTTAGAGAAGGCTTTCGCAAGATAGAAGAATTTACTTTCGATTATTAGGAAATCATTATTACGAAGGAGGAAGGCAAAAGCTGACATAGCGCTTCTCATGGGCTACAGCGACGTAGACACGGTTCTCATGTTCCGCTACTCAGCGTCTACTGTCCGGCTCTTAAGACCTTAACTAACTTTGAAATTCACTTTCCCTATTACACCTTTATTATTGCCTTAATTTACAGATATTAGGAGAAGGGAGTGGGCAAACCGTTTACGTAACGGAAGGCAAAGAAGCAAAAGCAGCAGGGATACTTTTTAATTAATGTATGTATGCATGTGTGTATGTATGTATATAATTTACACTGTGTTGGGAAGCCTTTATGGCAAATTTTACATGTTATGTATGAGTGAGCGTATCAAACAATTACAATATTAGTAAAGACAAAATATCAGTATGTTATAGGTAATAATTCCAAAAGTCATCGTGGAGTAGATTCCGCGAGGAAGGAACTCTGACCAATAGAAGAGGAGGCAAGACCTCCAGTCAGATGTCACAATTGATGCTAATAGTTGGAATTAATTTTCCTGTAAAAGTGTTGAATGTGTTCCTTTGCAAAATTACCTATTACATAATTTTAAAACATTCTGTATAGTTTTTTCTGTACTTATGTTTGTTTGTTTTCCAGGAGATAATATCGAAAGGTTAGATCCCTCGTCATGCAGCTACAAGAAGTGAAAACTCCTTTGTTATTACGGGTGTTTGTACTTCTCAGCGAGTCTTTGTGCTGTTTAGTTGTAGTGTTTCCAATGAGTTTCAGTAAATCCAATTTATGTATGTATGTATTTATTAAATCTACAAATGGGCAGATGCCCGGTGGCAGATACATAGAACTTAAACAATAATTAATAAACTGATCGTAAAGATTATTTGTTGTTAATTATGCTATTTCTTTTCATTCTTATAATTATTTGTCACTTGATGTAATGTATGACGGTTCCCATTTTCTCAACCGAGGACTAATGGAAACAACAATAAATCTGAATCTATAAGCTAAACGTTATTCAAACGATCGAAGTTCAGTAGTAATCGGAAATTGTAATGCGTAGAATAAGTGTGTAACATACAATTTGGACTATTTATAACATTAATTTAGGCAAATAAATAAAATTATTTTCAATAAAACGAAAATTAGTGTTACTCTTTGAAAATACTTCGTAAATTATTCATGTTATTAATTTTTCCTTAGCCAGGAAATGAGCGTAGTTAGACGCACTGCACGTCAAATACAGATAAGCCCCAACATACAGTAGTATAAATCCTGGAGATAGGTGTCCCATGGGCGTTTATATACTGCGATGCGGCGTGGCTGGGTTGCGGAGCGGAGCGGCGATGTTGAGGAATGTTGAGGCGCACGCGCACGCGCAGAGGAGAGGAGAGGCGTGTGCTTGGGAGAGCAGAAGCGGCAGGCGCTCAGTCGCACGTGGGCTCCACGGCCGTACGCGAGTGACTCAACCTCAAAACAAGTCAAGTATTCAGTTCTTCCTGTCGTGATCGGCACCATTTACCCGCTTTCTTCATGCTGAGTTCTGACAAAGGTTAGTGTTCCGAGCACTGTTGCCGAGTACAATCTACAACTCTACGAACTCTCACCAAATCAGGAACGATACATATTCTGACTGTTTCGTTCGTCATAGTAGGTGGAAACGCTGTTCCCGTAAAACTCTGCTTGCATTACTAAGCACTCTCCTTACAGCCATTAGCATTTATTTATTGAAGTATGCGCTCCGGATCCAACCAGGCGCTTGCTTAATTTTGAGTGGCCTTACAATCTTAGAACCACGCGATTGTGAGGAAAGGTATAAAATAATACATTGCAAATGAGGAAATTTTAATAAAATTCAAAACATATTCTATAATTTTTGTCTAATAAAGTGAAAATATACATTATCTACTTTTCCAGAAGTACAACACACTACAGTGTTTCCATAATATTCCTGAACATGATATTAAATTCTGTTAAAAATCATTGTTACATATTCTATATCCTACTAATAAATAGAACATCCTCCAAATTTTTTTGTGCGATTATAAAGACCGTATTGATATAGACGGCGCGTATCATACCATAAAACTATTATTCGCCTGCTTATTTTCTGATAAAGATAGGCGAAAACACTTCTGGCGCTGGAGATTACCTTAAATTTTAATTGACAAAGTGGAACAATTTAACGAAAACAGGTTCAATTATTTGTTAACTTTACAAGAAAATTTATTACAATAATAATTTAGATTCGATTAGCCAAGGCTTCTTGGAGACACCGCTTAGAATTTACAATTACATGAAAATAAGCGTCTAAATAAATCTGTCTTAAATTGACTTACAGCATCAAAATTTCTATTTTCCTTTGGTGACTGGTAAAATTATTGGAACACTTTTAACAATGAACCAATGAAATGTTTTCAAAAGAATCTCTCTCGTATATGCGATAAAATTTATCCACTAATAATATATTCAACATTTAAAATCCTATGCTATTAAAGGGGAGTAGCCTGTTTCAGGATCACCCTCATGTAGCCTGTTATCAAAAAAAACCTTATTTGTGTTGTTCTTTCTAAAACGTCAACACTGTGAATAAATTAGTTACTATGCAATCCTTATTGTCATATCGATACATAAAACGCATAATATGGCTGATATATTTACTCAAAGATAGTAAGCCACTGTGGACGCTTTAAATTTAATAGACTCCGCTCCCTCTCGAAAGCATATTTACTACTCTACGTGTCATTGATTAAGTTTTGTTTTGAAAAATTGAGAATATATGCTGTAGAAAACTGTGCTGTGTTGAATAATTAGTTAAGATGGTTTTCATGGTGTGATGTTAAAGCAACGTGAATAGTCTGCGGGTCTTGTAAGGTATCCGACTTTTCTCCTCCGCGCCGACTGGCGTTTACTTTCTAACGATTACTCCTGATGCGGATGTAAGTATATTTTCTTAATAAACGTCGCATTTTAATTGCAACTCAGGTTTGTGTAGCTGTCCTTTCAGAGGTCTCTCCTATGGAAATTGGTGTCTACTTTCTGATCATCTGAAGAACTCACTTCGCTGCTATATTTATTTCAGTCAAGTAATGTCTAATTTTAAATTGCTATCGGGGAAAATGTCTCTTCTACATTGGGTTTTCGTCAGATTTGAGGCTTTTTGTTCTATAATTTTAAGAAAAGCTTGTTCCACTTTGGCGCAGAGCCTTTAGATTACTATTACAGCAGTCCTATAGAAGTAAATTAATTAAAGTGTGAACTTTCCATATCGAAATAAAAATCGTTTGGTTTAATATCACACATTATTTTTGCCATTATGACGCAAATCACAAGGTTAGTTAGCATTTCGGGAGTTATACTTTTTGAAATTTGTATTCAGTTTTGCCAATTATAACGGTAATTACCATTTAATCGAAACCACTTTCTGGTGTAGATTGTTCTGATCGGATTAGCCGGCCATTAATCCATATTCGAAGCGTTAAATTGCGGTGTTACATAATTGCCACCGAGGTTGCAAGGTTGACCCCCCCCCCTTTCCCCCGTAAACAATGACTTTGTTTTAACCGTCTCCTGAAAGCTCTTCAATGCATCCATCTTTGGAAAGACCTGCCGCTAAGTTAATTATGTCCTCAGGCTTTTGGCGACTTGAAAAGTGCTGACGTTGCGAGGCAGACGGTGTGGCAAGGGGGAGGGGGCGGGGTGCAGATGCCCTGGAGCTTTTCATTGCATCGTAAAGTCTCGGGATTGTTCCAGGGCGTCTCCAAACTGACTCTCAGCACGGAATCGGTTCCTCGTGTGAAGAATACGCTCAATATTATATGGACTTCCCAAAAATGTACACCCATTTCCAACCAATCAACGTTCTTTGTATAAACAACAGTTTCTGTTTTCTTAAATATCTAATTTCGTTTTATCCAACTTACTTTCATGTTTTAAAAAACTGTTCTTGGCCTTTTTACAGACAAATCTATTTTTATTATTTTACAACAAATGTTAAATTAGAATTTTTACTTTCATTTTATATTTATATAGTACTTTTATGAAACGTCAATGGGCCGAAGGTTGATGTTATAGTGTCTCAACATGAATAATAAAATCGAGTAATAAATAAATATCTGAGTTTCGAATGAATTGAAAGATAGTTAAATTGGACAATGAAGTTGCCATAATAATTAATTACACTGAAAGAACATTTCAAAAGCGGGTGTCCGGGATCATGTAACAGCTGAGAAAATCGTATTGACTTTTTATCATTACGAATTCCGTTAATGTTTTCAGAATCTATATTTCTGTCCAAGATAGTGAGAATTAAAAATGATATGTATCAGTTAGGTTATTTAAATAATTATAATACAATATTAACCTCAGAGAAAGGTCAAGATTCACCGTAATTATTTCAAATTATAATTATTATATTCATAGATATACGTCTGAAGTGAATGGATCAATAAAATAAACTTAACAGGAATAAAATGTTAAATCTCAATTAAAATTATAATTGAATGCTAAAAAAATACGAAACGATAACACGGGATCGTAATCTATAAAAATTGCGAAACTATTACATCAATTATTTATCTTAAATCAGGAAACCACCCGAGAAGAAATAGAGGGTGTCCATAAAAGAATCACCCATTGTAATGGTACGTTATAGCAATTTATTTAGATTATTTACAACAGATTATAAATGAAGAAAACCTAACCTCTTTTTCTTACAAATAATCAACATGATCACCTGTAGCTATGCGACACACATCCCATCTAATATTCAATGGGAACTACACTTTAGTTAACAAGTCTGGAACAAAGGAAGCTGCACCTGTTCAAATTTGTATCTCATCTCAGAAAAATCATTAGGTAGAGACGGAAAGGAGACACGTATTTTTTTAAAAAGCCCCCTTTTCCCTTAAGTCAGGTGAACAAGGAGGGCAGAGTAAATGATTCTATCGGTTTCGTTTTGACAATTAGGACCAATCCAGCGATCAGGCACTTCGACGTTCATCCACTCCTTTACAAAGAGATGCCAGTGGGGAGGGACTTCATCTTGTTTTCTTGTTCTTCTTTAAACTATATAATATATCTAGAAAAATCAGACCTGTTACTGTAGCTTCAGCGAAAAAATAAAGGCCCGTACACATGTCTTCGCGAAACAGCGTAAAATCCTTAGCTTTGGGTGATTTCGTGGATATTCCACGAATATATGATGTTCTGACTCCCAGATTCGATAAAAATGGGTTCTTATGTTCCCACTCGGATGAAATGTTGACCAATCACTGATTGTCAAACGATGAACAGTTCCCTTACAAAGCTGTACCGTGCATCATAGTCATATGGCTTTAAAGTACCAACTGTAACCAGTATTTACACACGTGCAAACGTTTTCTTAAAATCTTCTAGAATCATTTTCGACAGTTGAAGTCTTGCTTACCAAACAGGCTTCTAAAGGCCTTAAGGCCTTCGATGGTGAGATGCTCTGCAGACACTTTTGGACATGCCGAACTTGTCCCTGAATATCAACTTCTGGTCGTTTCGGATTGCGGATACTTTTCTCACATAGGTATCGTAATTAAACTTCAAACGTTGAAATGAAATTTCAGTTTCACTCTTTGCTAACTGCAGAACACAAAACATTCCATGCTCATGAGTCAACACTTTGCATATCTGGCGCTGCAAGCGAGGAACCAACATGTTCTTTTTTAAACTCTTCGAGTGACAGTTTAATTGTGATCTTGAAACAGCACTCTATAACGATTGCAGTTAGTACTATTAACTTTTATGACTAGAATATTCTTATATGGACACACTATAATTTGTGATGATAAAGAACGTATGCTATATGAAAGTTAAACAAAATATTAAATTAAGTATTTGATACACCTAATAATCAAAATTTTTTAATTCCAAAACTCTTATTTCAACTTCAGTCTACGAAAATGTTTTCATATTTATTTATATTTGAACTGAGTTATTACTATTAACTAATTTAAATTATTTTGCTTATCTTAATATCGTAATTACACTGACTGAAGATTATTTGATTTTTGTGTTGTTAACCAAACGTTATTCAGCCGTTAATACACTTTCCTTTCTTCAATCTTTGGTTCTACACCTTTCCAAAACTTATGATTATGTATACAAATCTTGCTGGAAGAAAACCTCATTATGACTCAATGAAAGTTGTTTTAATAGTTCTGAATAACTAACGACCTCTATGTTTACTTCAACGCCACAAAATATTAATTTGTGGCATTTATTTTATTATTTAATCTGATTATCATTATTACTATATATAATTCTGTTTTTAATATGACTACCTATTACCCAGAGTTTAGGATATTTTAATTATATACATTTTTCAGTAAAGAAAAATTTCGATTAAATTATATTTACAAATATGTTAAGTAAATTTCTGAGTTGTATATCAATAATATTTATTTTCAGCGATTGATCCATTAAATGATAATAAACTTAAATTTTAGTAAATAATATAAATATTATATACAAAACAGGAGATTTTAAATAAAAATTTGACTTAATATTTTCTATTATTTTATCATATGGACCACAGTGCTTCATTAACTTCATAACAATGGTTTTTATACGTATATCTGCATTATTTTCTCCAAATAATGGCGAAACAAAGAGCTCGATTTTATGGGCTACATTAGTAATACGATAGGATAAAATTTTAAAGCTTTCTATAGGGACAGCATCGATTCACCAAAATACTGGCGCCTTTGTTGTACAGCAGTGAACGGAAAGCGAAATGTATAAAATTGTCTGCTAATGAACAAGCATGTAATCGTTCTCTATGGTCTTAAAAATGTATTTTTCTCAATTAATTATTGTGTAATAGCCTCAGTAGACAATAATTGTACTATTTCGTTTTTATATTCTTTTCTCAAGCTTTATTTGCATAACAAGATGAAATAATCGGATCTTATCAGGCATTTTACATTTAAAAAATGTCTGCGAAAATAAACGTGCCTTATATGTAAACAACTCTCGCTTCGTACTAATAAGAGCAATTATTAACTCCACGTTAGCATATAAATGACACTTTCTAAATTAAGTTTTGACTTCGTTTGCAGTTTGCGGGTGTATGTGTTTATGTTTTGAATTCTAATACAACGACTCAAATAAAATATTCATCCGCGCTGTCCGTAAATCCTAATAGTAATATTTCAACTATAACGTAGCTGATTCGTAAGTACAATTATACTTGTTGTTTTACTTGTTACATGTCATTAATAAACTTGTAATGACATGTATGATTATTTTAACGTCATGTTTTCTCACAATCAAAATTTCATATTGTAGTATTTATTTTATAACTACGTTATACTGATATTTGACTACTTATTTGTCTAATTAGGGTTCTTTTAACATAGACGTTAAATATTCTGAATAAAGTATTACTACTATTCACATAAAATGGAATAATGTAAAACTTTATGAAATTTAACATAATAATTTAAAGGTATCATAGTCATTATAGGAATTTTACGCATCATGACTAAATACTGCTAATACTTTCACTCTTTACTTACAGTTTCAGAACACTAACAGATTAATTTTTCCGTCAATATAATATAACAGATGTAAAACATATTAATTGAATTACATATATCAATACATTTGTTTTATCCAGATTCTTAGAGCGAATAAAAGTATGAAGCTTCAGAATTTACCTTCTCCTTCCCAGTGATTTAACCAACGTTGCGATTTTTTTGTGCGCATAAAAAAAACTGGATATAAAAGTTAATAGTATCAACTATAGGCGTTTGTTTCACAGACTATTGAGAAGTACAAGAAAAAAGTCACCAGGGGAGGCCTACTTTCAAGGCGTCCGACCACTTACACCAAAGATCTTTTCCCGAAATTACTACGCTCACTACCAATTTTCCATTGTGACTACATAATAGATTGTGTCTATGTTCCACCACTATCTAATGATTATTTGCCTGAGATCATACACAGAATTAGGGAGCTATAACGTCCATTTCTCCTGACTTGTCAATCAAAGTGTATGGAGAATTGTATTTTAGGATGAACTGAAAGTGTAGGTATAGAAATTTTATAAAAAAAACTAGGCTGGCAGACCTACCATTTTATATACTGATTATTGTAAATAGTCTAAATTATACTCGTCTAAAATATATTTAAATCTGCACGAATTTTTAACACCATCTCTTGTTTGTGTGAAGTAGAACAAGCATTCAACTTTCATAAAACAAACGTCAAGCCAATTATAGAGAAGATCGCTCGCTTTGATAAAATAACGATGAATATTTACAGTAAAAAGAAACGGCATATAAAAGTGATTCCGCGAATATTTTTACATTAAATAAAATCTACTTAAATTTGTTTCAATACGTTCGTGCACTAATTGAGAAACCGAACAACCTTTTGATCAGTTATCAATGGCCCTTGCTAATGATTCATGAGGTTTTTATCTCTACTACTGATAAATATTGGGTGTTGTACATAAATAAATTATACATAAAACCTTTTTCGCACTGGAGAACCAACAGGAAATATACGTCCGTTTGAATTACCAGTTAAGACTTTGGTTTCCATGTAGATTACACTCACGTAGTGGGACAATTACCATAAACCCGACCTTGAATATTTACTTGGTTTTTGTCCTAGATCAATTTTATTCTAATGCTGGATAAGATCCCTAAACTGTAGTTGGAGGTCATAGTAAAACCTTTACTCCCTTCCTCGTACTTCAGAATCACCCTTTTCATATCCCTTTCTACAGTTTTCAGAGTAGTTGCTACCATCATATAGGCTGATACTTAAAAAAGTTTTCAAATTTGATTCAATACTTTAAGTTCACGGAGAGTTCATTAGAAAACATGAATTAGAGCTATGAAATAAGAAGAATATAAGCTAATTTGCGGTAAAACTAATAAAGTATGGCATTAGAGTAAATATCCGTGTCGTTAGAAGTGTATGCAATGTAAAGTAAGAAATTAAACAAAAATTAAGACGATACATAAAATTATAGCTACGAACCAGCGACTTTACCTTTGAAAAAATATTATTAGGATTCACGTAAAGTGCGAGTGAATATTTTCTTTCAGTTTTTTTACGAGAGTAAGAAACATTAAGTAACACCACCATCTAAAATATAATGTTAGTGTGTTACGATTTCCATCGAAAGTTAAATTAATTTTTAAAATACAATTTATATACCCGCATCGATTTGACAATTACTCTTCATAGTGTTAAACAAGATCTGATGGTGTATAACAATTATTTAATTTTTCACGTTTTCTTCGAATTCAAAATACGATTATTTCCCACTGTTATAGGTTAGCATGGAGGGTTGCATCAGCCCAGTCTTACGACTAAATACCACAAAATCATAGAAGTGAAGCGTGGGTAAAAAGGAAACTAACTTCTAGAATTATTCAATGGTCAAACTTAAAAGAATCAAAGGAAAAAATATTTTTAAGTTTGTTTCTTTCGCCGTTAGTATAAAGTGAAAACTTTTTGTTTGCACATTAACATAAAATTCTATACATCTCGATTTCTGTTCTCTGCTGCACAATAAAAAAGCCCACAATTCGCTGAAAAGGTGCTTCTGTTATACAAAAGGTTTATCTTATATTTCTGATGTAGACTATAAAAACAATTCTTTGTTTAGTTATGAACAAGGAGAAATAATTTATATTTCCGTAGGTAAAGCTACTGTTAAACGAATTTAATGAAGCGACATGGTTAGCTTAGTAAAATAAAGGAAATTATAACCTAAGATAACATTTATTTAGGATATAAAAGTTAAATATGTAACTATATCAACGTTATTTACTTTCACATTAGTATTTTATGGGATATACTTCTCTACTCATTGCAAATCAATAACATTAGAGATTATGTGCGAGTTTGTTTTAATTGATGGAAAGTAAGAAAGAAAATTGAAATCTATTGTAATTAATAATTTTATTTTCTGTACTAAAAACTATGAGATGCAAAAGTGTGTTTAAACAAACATAATTCGGCCAACACAATTTAATACTGGAGCTTTTGAAAGCTTAAAAAATTATTTTTGGAAGTATCCAGTACATAATGACATTGAGTTAAAGGGTTATTTAAATTCAATAAATTTTCTTTCAATTTATATAAATCACGTATTCATTAGACATTATAAGCATGGCCTTTAGATAGACTATATTATTTTAGCCCTCTATTAAGAAGTAATAAGGTACTATTTAAAATAAACATTTCCATGTTTTATAATGTAAATATGACTATTTTCACGTAAAAAAGTTGCTTTAATAAAACAAATACTAATTTAGATCAAAGACATGAATGTAAAAATGTCGAACGGACGCAGGAATCGAATACAGGACCTCCCGCTTTCCAGGCGGGCACTCTACAAGTGAACTAGTCCGAGTCGACATCATGAGGGCTGATTCAATATCTCTGCATTTGTGAAAACATAAGCTACGCCCACTTACAATTTACTAGTCACATTGTTCACAGCCTAATTTTTGGGAATTCAGTGAAGAATCCGCATTGTGTAGATTGGTCAAAGATGCATGGACCCAGAAAAGTGGAGCTCCTGGGTTTGAATCCTTGGTCTTGCCGACATTTTCCCATTTTCCCCCGTCTAAATTAGCTATACGCTCTTACCTGAGCTTCTATTGAAGAATTTCTACTTCCTTTGACTTGTCTCCAAATGCTATAAAATTCTTAGCACGTTAAATAACATTTTTTTTGTGTAGAATGTGTTTCCTATAATCACAATATATTTCTTTTTGGACGGTTTCCTGATTTCAATCCTTAATTTCATTCAATAGTCAAGCTATTTTATGTAGTACGCATTCTTGTAAGTTTACCTTCTTTCTTATCATTCGGTTCTCATTTTGGATTAATTACTCCTTTCCCTTCCTTAAAATTTGTATGAGAATAATACTGAGCGAATTTGAAGTGCTTTTCAAAATATATTTTCAATCAGTCGTATATTTTATTCCAGAATTTATTGAATATAACCGATTTCATTTCAATGTAAATAAAGTTAATTCCCAATTTCTCGGACTGAGATGTATAGTATTAATCCTTTTACATGGGTTAGATAAGTTTCCAAGTGACCTAAGTGAATCTTGTATTTTCAAATGTTTCACGATCGTGGAATAAATCTTTCTTCGTATTCTTTCATTTGCCCTTAACACTTTAAAAGTTCGGGTAATAAATACGTATGGCTGAGAAAATTCGTAGAAATAGTTACCGTAAAAGGTGATACGACAGAAAAGGACATTAATATGAATTTTCAAGAAATGTACACGCTGACTATATTTCTGATATGGACGTAATCTGAATACTATTTGTAATACAGTAGAACGTCATTACCAGATGTATTGTTGATAATGAGATATTCCTGAATTTGGAGGTGGTGGCTGGCATAAGCGACATTGAAAGTATTGGTAGAGGTCGGCGAGCAGGCATCAGAAGTATAATATATATTTAAATTGCAGAAGGCAGATGGCGTAGGGAAAAATACGCTGTGTGGGTTGGTTCTACAGAAAGTGTTGAAAACTATTGGGAAACATATAAACTAATAATTAGCGAAGGAATAGCGTGCTAAGTCCCAGCTCCGACCCGGAGCACTGCTATTCTAAAATTAGGAAACTCAAAGTAAAAGTTCGAAACTTTTACAGTAAAAGAAAGGTAAATAGCTATCACAGGAATAACTTCTTCACCTTAACAAAACGTTAATTGAATCCAAGAAAATAGGCCAATAATTCTGTTTAATAAACCTGTTTGAGGGGAATGTAATGAATGGGGAAAATTCTATAAGAATATACATATGCGTAAGATTAATGCGATCATTGCTCTGCACTAAAATGAATAGGAAATACCCCAGAAATAGAGGAAGTAATTATAGCCAACAATTTCGCTAACTACTTTGGCACGGTATTCGTTGAAAAGGTAGATTTACCCACTTGGGAAAGCTGTACATCAGCATCTGTCTTAATAATCAATGCAAGAAACTTACGAAGAAATATTAGAGAGCTTAGGTCTTAGAAGTCAGTTGTCCCGGATGTGATTTCAGGGAATTGCTAATATTAGGAGGGGAAACAATTATTAGGTATGTCATACGTCTATTGAAAATATCTATTAACACTTCTGATGATCCAAACGATTGGACAAAGACGATTGTAGTTCCCACATTTAAATCGGGCGCGCGATTGGAAACTTGTAATTGCAGACCAGTTAGTCTCACTTCTGTGACATGCAAACAATTTGAGCGCTTGATAGCATAACATTTGCCTAAGCACAGGGATGAAATGGGTGGATTTACAGTGGGCAAGATGGCTTCAGACCTGGATTCTCTTTTGGAGCCAACTGACAAAGGTCTGCCAAGATATGTCGGACGGGGTTGATAAGAGAGGGAAAATAGACGCTATAGTTACTAATTTTTTTAAGGCATTCGATGTCGTGCCACATGATCTATTATTAAGTAAGTTAAAAAATACAGGTATAGATTTTCGGGTTCGGGCGCGGATTCGGGAATTTTAAAAGAGTCAGATTTTATGTGAATGACACATTGTCCAACTCTATCAAAATCAAGTCAGGGGTCCAGCAGGGTAGTGTGATAGGCCCACTTATGTTCTTTGCATTCATTAATAACTTATCAATCGGTATAAAATTAAAATGTTTGCCGAAGATTGTATGGTCTATAGGAAAAATGTAAAAGTGGAGGATTCGCAGATTCTCTAGATTGAATGAGACAAAAATTACCAATGATCACATAGAAATAAAATACATATAAATGAAACGAAGAGTAAGGCAATTGTTTTTACAAATTGAGAAATTTTTCTCCTGTTTGGTAAAAAATGGGGAACAAAGTAATAAGGGAACGAAACAACTGTAAACTTCTTGGGATCACGTTTAGTAATGATTTAAATTGGGTCAATCAAGCGAACAAAGTCACTGGTAAAGGGTGGAGGGCGCTACATTTTATAATAGGAACTTGAGGAAAAGCCAGCAAGATTTCTGCTTATAAAACGTTGGTCAGGCCAATTTTAGACTGAGTAAAATGCTGGGATCCATATGGAAACACTCTAGCGTTGGAAAATATACAAAAACGGAGTAAAAACTGTATGGGGCGTACAATTCTCATAAAAATTTGGAAGCTCTCTGTAATAGGAGGAAACATGCGAGGTGGGGCGTAATATATAAACCATATACGGGTGAACAGGCCTGTAAAAAATTATCTTACGTTATCACACGTTCAAAATTAAAGGAAAAGGTATCTCAAAGACATAGGAAAGTTTTCGTTTGTAAATAGATCGATACGCGATTGGATTTCCTTGCCTGCAGAAATACTGCCGACTTTTCAGTGTAGCGCATTCAGTTTATGGGTAGATTAAGGAAACTAAAGCGAATATATATATATATATATATATATATATATATATATATATATTTCTTAAAGTCAGTGAAGTACTAAATTATTTCCTAAACGAAGCATTAAAACATTGAAGTGAATTCTGAGTGTCTCCTGACTTCTCTGCTTCTTTCAGGTCAAAATTTCATAAGACAGTACAAAATTGTTCGTTATTCTAAATTGTATTAGTAATTTATTTTATTTGTATACTATTGTGCTTACTTTGTACATAGTTGCCACGGGGTGGATACCCAATAGCAGCTAAATATTAATAAATGATAACAATAGATAGGACCTCGTTCTAACAGAGAATCCTTACAGAATAGAGTAAAAATTGACGAATTTAGATATACGGACATTTTGATGTTGAGTTAGCATCTGCAAATATGGTCGTGTTTAATTAAATGTAAACTTTGATTTTAATCAGTCGTAAATTTATTGTATTTAAAAATTCTTATTGTATCATTCAGGCTTATTCCTTACTTGAAACATAATGTTACGCTAATATTAATGAATAAACGGTTATTGAAAACTAATGTGGCGAAACTAATATAACTCTACCTATTGCAATATCGATATAGCTCTCACAATCTAACTTCTAAGACTAAAATTTATTTTAAATACAGTTTTTATTGTTATTATTAACAATAGCTAATTTTTTATTAGTGATATGCTCATATTATGCGGATAATATTTTAGATGCAGTATCGCTCTTGGTTCTGTGTTAGTAAAATATGGCTTACTTATTTTTTTAATCCTGTTTTCATAGTTACACCAACATCTAGGGTCATTAGTGACTTCCTAATTAGATAACTTATTTTCTTTTGAGTCATGTTTGCTCAGTCAAACAACGTGAACACACACACAAACGCCCAGTCCCTAGCCACGAATCAAACCCGGGACCTCTGTGGTGTGACGCTTTGACGTTAACCACTGGACCACTTAGGTGGCCACTTATGTATTAGTACTCAGTTTTAGTTCGAATAAATAAAAACGGCAACAACTCCGTCAGTGGTTGATTTGGCAAGTAAATTCGACGAGAATGAAGTGTCTGTTCGAATCTTGCGTGGCGTGGATTTTTGTAAATGATTATGGCTATCTCGGACACGGCAGCTAATGAGAAAGCGTATGAGGAAGACGGAAGGGTACGCCTCTGGGGATGAACTTATGACGAAAAGATAATAAGTAGCCAGAAGGGAAAAGCAGTGGAAGTTATTGGCAGCTGGGAGTGGCGCGTGAAAGACCGGCCCGTAGGCTTAATGGATTGTAAGTCAGGAAAAGTGGTCGTTGTCTAGACAGACGATGAAGAGTGTTTCCAAAACCAATTTTTAGAGGTCTTGGCGCCGTTTAAGATAGGCGTGATTTATATGTAAACTCTCTTATTTCGTAATATACGTACATGCGATGAGTTACTTGCTAACCCAAAACTTTATATATTTAGAATTGGTCGAATACGTTCAACAAAAATTTATAGATAAAACCGTTTCATTGTATGACGATCGAAACAATTGTTAAACAATGTTTAAATACTTGTGTAGTTAAAAAAATGATTTATTTCTTTTCTAGTTTATTCTATAAATATAGTATATTTTAACCACTTTAGTACTTGAACTCATATGATAAAGGGAGGATGAGAATGGAAACCTGTTGACCACGCCCGGATCTCGAACCCAGTACCTCTGACTCACCGTGCGACTAATTGCGACATATTTCTGTTCTGATCCTCAAAATTTCTACATTAGTAAATAACATCACAAAGAATTCCCAGTCTTCAAAGAAGGTCCCAGGTTCAAATCTCAATAAGGTCTTGGATGTTTATGTGTGTGTTGTTCCACAATGAGAAACCCCAACAAAATTTCTAAAGACTATATTTCTAAGAAACTGCAAAAATTAAATTATTACTAATGTTTAAATTATAAGGCTATAAAATAAAAAAGTAATGGCAGAATTTCAAGTTTATACGAAACAGGGCAAAAATATGGTCACAAACATGCAATTCGATCGTCTAAAGTTTCTGCAATTTTATATAGAAATACAAATATCTTCCACAGATTATTCAATTCCCCCATTTTAAATTCCTCTCCTATGCTATTAAAGGGGACTCACCAGTTTTTGAATCACCGTCATGTAGCCTGTCACCCGCCCGCCCTCTAAAAAATTAACTGATTAGCGTCAGACACATACTGTTTTAAAATGTATACTTTAAAAGTTCCTATATTATAATGATGTACAAAAGTTACAACTAGTCACCACGGTGTGCATTCACATTATAAATAAAGTACTGGCAAACTAAAATTACTGTCAAATGTTTATAATATTCGTCTGTATGTTAGATACTCAATTTATTATTTACTATTAATATAATAAATTTGAAAATAAGGAGAATGTAAATGAAGAAATAACGATATTAATCTAAGTGCAAACATCTATTTTAAAATAAATGCCATTCCACAAAGTTAAAAGTCAATGAATATTTTAAACGTTATAAATTTTACAGAAAACAAAAATTATTTAAATCAACTCTTTCAACTACAGGTTCTTATATATAGAGCCTTCAGTAGACTGATGTGGCGATGAAACAAATTCTTGAGAAATAATATTATTTTTATGTGAGTATATATATGAAAAGTTACATTGAACAATGCAGGGCAGCTTGTGAGTTGCAATTGTTGAGGAACTGACGCAAGCCGGGCCAACAATGTGGTCTGGCGAGACGTTGAGTCGTCAAGGAGTGATGGGAGAAGCAGGTTGTGTCGGCGGGATGACGAGAAAATGACTACGCCCTGCAGATATAATTTTTTTCATGCTCTGATTGGAATTAAAACTATTAATACCAATTTTTGGTGTTTTTTATGAAAAATACTTGGCGCTCTAAAGGAATAAGAAATCCTCGAATACGGAGGAACGGCGGATCCGCTACAATATATAAATGTTATTGAATTTATACTAATATCGTTATTACAGTAAATAATAACAAGAAAATAAACTTTAAGTTTCTGGAGAAAAGTGGCAGAGTTCTGTATCCAAACGTCCTGGCTTAATCCTTCTTTAATCCGGGTGGAAACTAAGAACTGCGTATCCAGAATAATCACAAGGAAAATCTATCTTTGATTTAAAATTTCTTTCAGCGTAAATGTTAATGGACTACAGGTCCAAATGATTATGTTTTCTCATTGCAATATATAAGCAAGGTGCCTGGCGTTGGCCAGGAATTAAATTACATTAGCAGGTTATAGTCTTCAATTCGACAGTAATCTCTTTGTAAATATGTGTTAAAACATAAGAGAGAATGTTACATTTTAAAAATTTCCCTTTTAACGTTCTCTACTTTCTGAGAGTTGATTTTCATCATAATCAAGTCAATGAATTTACAGATGTCTTAAATAAGACCATGCATATGTCGGCACAGTCGCACGCTGCGTACAATGACGGCGACAATGTGGTTACCATGTATAATATTCAATTTTTTAACATCTTTGAAAGTTTCAATTCACAAAATCATTTCACAAGACCTAAGAAGCTATGTAAAAAAGAATATGTGTTCGAGGCTTCTCTATTTGAGTTCTAGGTATGGCCCAAGATTCACAGGGGCAGTACAAAACTATTTAATTAAAATAGCAGAAGGGAAACAATTTTTATAATTTTATTAAGAATTATTCTATGTGATCATGCTTTTATAAACATTGGCGCACTAGTGTGGTAAAACATAAGTGTAAATAGTATAGAAAATAAAGGAGCTTTAAAACGAAAATTTTCACTACGTTACAGCAAGACTTGGAGTACAGGTTTCATTAAAAAATAAAATGTCAGTTATATTTAACATTTATAATTATCTCGCTTGACAGGAAAGAAGGAAAACCTTGTTATGTTCAACAAATACCATCTGTGAAAAGAACAGCACAATACAAGAATATTTCATGGCAATCTGATGAATGGTGGAAGAACACATAAGGGACAAACGTTATAAATCGCAAGGCATTCCTTGAGGTGGGACATTTTTTGGCTTGAACTGGGGAAGAAAGGGAACTAAATCTTCGAACGATCTACTGAGACCCCTGATATGACAATCGGATAAATGTAGAGAATTAAATGCGGGTCAAACCTTTATAAGTTGCAGTATAGTTGATTCATAAACATTTTATAAATTCCAGGGCGTACAATATACAATGACTTTTAACTGTAAATGAAGCAATGAGTGTAAGAGAAATTTGTCCTTTCGGAATGAAAATGTTGTTTCTCAGAAAAAATAAGATCTGCACCGCAAAGTCACATACTGCTTTACAAAACTACATGATTGTATCAAACAAAGAGAAGCTCACAATTAATTAAATTTCATTTTGTAAACTAGTGTTAATTTCCATCGACAGAATAATAATTTCTAAAGTATCTTTTGAATTTAACGATAAAATTGTTGCTGCTAATATTTATTTTTATTTGATATTTAATTTCATGTTTTGTTGTTGTTGTATTCAGTCATAAGACTGGTCTGATGAAACCCTCCATACTAACCTATTTTGCGCAAGCCTTTACATTTCCTCATAACTAACCTTTGCTACTAACCCACATCCTCCCTAATTTGCATAGCGCATTCTATCCTTGGCCTCCCTCTTCTGTTCTTACCCCGCACAATTCCCTCAAATGCTAATTTTACAAGACCCTCATGCCTTAAAACGTGGACTAATAATCTATCACTTCTCTTGGTCAACGTCCTCCACATTGTTCGCCCCTCCCCTATTGTGCTCAGAACTTCCTCGTAAGTTACTCTATCCACCCATCTGATTTTCAGAATTCGCCTACAGCACCATATTTCAAAGGCTTCTATTCTTTTCCTTTCCCGGACTCCTATAGTCCACGTTTCGCACCCATATAACGCCACGCTCCATACGAACATTTTTGGCAGCGATTTCCTAATGTTCATACTTATATTACCCGTAAGTAAATTCATCGTTTTTGCGAAAGCCTTCCTTGCCTGTGCTATCCTACTCTTTATGTCTACTATACTTCTACCATCCCTAGCTTCTACGCTTCCCAAGTAGCAGAATTTCTTAACTTGCATCAAAATATCCCTTCCCAATCTAACATCCTTTGTTATTCCACTGTTCCCAATACTACACTCCTTTACCTTGATTTTTTCCTCTATTAACCCTCATATTGAACTCTTTCTTCAGGACTCCGTTCATGCCATTTATTATGGTTTCTAAGTCTTCTTCTGATACCCTTAATACTATAATATCGTCGACAAAGCGTAAGGCTTTATTTCTTCTCCTTGCAGTATAATTCCTTTTCCATATTCCGTTTCAACCTTCTTCATCGCCTGTTCTATATATAAGTTAAACAGCATTGACGACAGACTGCGGTCTTGTCTTAATTCTTTCTCTATTACGGCTTTTTTTCCTTGATCTTCTATTCTGATTATTGCTTCCTGTCTTATGTATAAGCCTCCTTTCTCGATATTTTAGTCCAGTGCTCTTTAAAATCCTTAATAGTGTGTTCCGGCATTTAAATTCATAAAAATATTATTTTATTATACCTTTATGTTTGTTATTATATTCCACCATGATAGTCTGCATATTACGATTTCTGATGTAGAACAGGACATTGTAATCTTTTCTCATCTAATGTTTACCAAATTGCTAAAATACAGTCTATAAGTTCAGAAAAAGGTCAACGAAATGATATTACGATGCATTATTGTACATGAAGTCATAATAACATTGGCGGAACTGAGATTCTAGTTGAAAAGCTCTCGACTAGTCCATTAAAAAGCCTTGAAAAACATTTCTTCTTCCCCTTTGCTACTAATTAAATTGAAATTATAGGAAATAATTTAGTTACGATAGATAAAACAAGCTCCTGCAATGAATGTGATTTCTATGATTGGATTCCTAAGCTGAAGAACCGCACCTAGTTGGAAATTGAATATCGCAAATTAGACCAGACCAGAATATCAATTATTCTGCTAGAAAAATAAATTTGCACCCTTTGAGATTAAAAAACTAACTGTGTAGTACACGATGCACTTAATTATCGCTTGTAATATTAATTTGGAAATTATGGATAATATTCATTGAAAAGAGTATTCATCACTTACTGTTTCTCCAAGCTCTCTGCCTCCATTTCTCTCTCTATATATCTACATCTTAATACACACACTTATACATGCGCGCATAAATGAATACATAACTCAGAATTTGAAAGTCAAAGTTTGTTAAATAATGCCAAACTTTGTTTTGTAGCCAAAATAAATTAATTGTTTAGTATGCTGCAAATTTTGTTATATATTCTAAAGGTTGTTGATAATTTTCGTAAAAACTAATCAAAAAAGTAAACTATTATAAAATTTCAATAAAGATCGCGTAAACTTAGATAGGTATGAAAAGCAAAATTAAGGCTTTTACTGTGTGAAGGGTGCAAATGAATAATGTATGTACATTTTGAATGCCATTTAGGGAACAGGAAACATTTAATATCCTCAGTAACAAGGGATCGTTAATTTATTTACATGTTTATATTTTCATGGGCTACTTTTAAAAGACGTTTTCTTTAAATCCTCTGATTTTTGTCTTATTGGATTTAAGTATATATAAATAAATAAATACAGTCCATTAAGTTAGTAGTGACAGAAAATAACGTTCAATTAAACTAGAGTGCCTTGTATGCATCCGAGAAATTAAAAATAATTCATATTTTATTTTGCAAGCTCTTTCCATTAGTTTCAAACGTTAAATATCCAGACTAACTAAATAAAATTATAATAGTGACACACTGTTTTACGTTTAAGTTTTTTAAATGGTGAAATCATTTCGGAATTCCATCATTTCATTCAAGCAATAGATCCAACATATAATCCCCTCAACGTCCACCAGTGGGATTAAATGTTCCATTTATGATTTATTGTTCGAATAGAATTCGTTAATTAAAATTTATTTAGCAACAAAAATAAACTGAAAAGTGCTCTACTGGTTAGTTTCAAACGAAACACAAGAATTAAAATGGAAGCTGCGCGTTAGGTACGAATTAATAATAGGTGATAAATATCAAATGATTTAACTTTTCATATTAGGTTATTCCTCTTTCAGTTGAAGAATAATGAATATCCGAATATTATATATTAATAATATGCTCCCTAATATTAACTTCACTTTAGAAACTGAATCTGACAACAAAATCAACTATTTAGTTATATGAATAATTAGAGATAAGAATAAAATTTTAACAAAATTGTATTAGAAACCAATGACAGCCAATACACTAATAAATTATTTCTCAAATAATTCACTCTCTCATAAAAAGAATGTTGCTAATAATTTAATGCATAGAGCTTTAAAATTAACAGACATAGTATTCATAAAAGAAATTAAAACAATTATATATGAGATACTACTTCATAATTCTTACCCCCAAAAATTGATAAATAATTTATGGTATTCTAATATAAGTAAAAAATAATAATGGAAACAAAAATAAAACAGATAATAATACAGTTAAGGAAGTGTTAATTAATGAAGAACGAATTGAACACAACATTAACCCCAAAAATAAACAGAACATAAGTCATTATTTTAAACCAATAGTTAGTATAAATCAAATAATATAAATGATAATGATGTAGTTGGACAAGAAAAAATCAAGAACACAGATAACATAAGGTATTGCTCCTTAACACACATTGATATATTAACACACAAAATAATAAAAGTTTTTAAAAATAATAGTATTAATGGAAATAAAATTTGGAATAAAGCCTGAAAAAAAGATAAAAAATTATTTAACTAAACTTAAAGATAATATTACGAAAATAGATCAAAATAATGTAATATATAAAATTAATTGTATTGATTGTAATAAAAATTATATTGGACATACAGGAACCAACCTAAATACCAGAATATATAACCATAAAAATAATGCTAAATGCAATACCAAAACAAATACAGCATTGTCTCTACATAATTTAAACCTTAAACATAAAATAGATTATAATAATGTATAAATTATACATAAAGAAAGAAATACAATTAAAAGAAAGATTTCAGAATCCATCTACATTTTTTAGAACAATAATGGAATTAATTATAGAAAAGAAAGTGAGGAAATATCAAAACATTACTCCAAAGTTTTAGAATAAAAATTCGATAAATCAATTTAAAAATTACGATTATGATTGACATTTTGACAATTAAATTTGACGTGGCTAAGTTTTAAGACTCATTGAAAGAATTTTTCATTGTAAAATTCGACGATTCATAGATGTATGTTGCCGTTTGTGTTTGGTGAGCACACGAGCAAGAATTTCTTGAACTCCCAAGTTCGAAAAATGCTCTGTGTAAGCCAGCACAGTCTGGAATCACATACTAATTCAAATTTTATATGCTTTCGAAATACATGAAGGTATGCATAATATTTTAAACATTAAAATTTTCTCATATTACCGTAACTCTAAACAAGTTTCCATAAATATGTACATATGTACTTTTAAAAATTGTAATGTTTCACATTTTGTAATTTATTTTGTAGATGAATATGGCAATTGCCTATAGCTGCTTCAGAATAAAATTTAAAAATCAAAATTATTATTATTATTCAATCCATTAGTCCTCGGTTGAGGAAATAGGATACGTCAAATATAATATTACAAGAAATATGCAAAATTTTACAACTAAGAATTGACAAGAAAGGTAAGATAAAATTCAATCTTCAATTTTCAGTCGACGGAGAAGGCAGCAGAATGAGGGGAAAATTATCATCATAATAAATCAATTATCAGTCTTCAAACAATTTTTTTAATAAATTACTTGAAGAAACTATTTAAATCTATTATATTACTATAGTGACGTATATTAAAATAGCGCGAAGGAAGTCTGAACACCTGTAAAATATATTGGTGTGTGTGCGCCTTACCTTTTGTGACTGTCAGTGCTACACCTTCTTTGGACAATGGAACAGCCAATTCTTCACACAACAGGCAACAGACCATTCTTTTCGTCTATTAAATCAATTGCAGATTCATTCCTAATTCAAGAAAAATTTGCTACTGTCAAATTGAAAGCTACACTTCGATAATTCGAAACAGCAATCTACGATACTAACGCCAAAAAAAATGAGCCGGCGGCTAAAATTTTCCTATTGGCTGTAATTTTGTAAATAACATCCAATAGATCTTATTTATAATTGCAGCTGATTTTTTATTAGAAAATGGAAGAGGGGAAATGGGAGCCATACGAGGCGAAATGGCTAGAAGTTTGGTGCAGAGCAATCTTTAGAAATGCGGGCCGCTGGCAAAAGCAGAGATGAGCCCTTGAGTTCTGAGAAGATATAAAATTTTGGCCAAAAATTCGATTACTTTCTGGCCCAAGACGTGATCCATACAGTCAGATCATCCCGACGCAGTCAACAAGAAGCGCTCCGAGGATCTTCAACCCGTTCAGTACGTCACAGCTGCCACCAGAGAAATCAGCTGCAGGCTTCTGTTGGTACCGTTGATATCAAATTTCAAAAGATCACATTCCCAGTCCTCTTTGTCGAAGAAACTTTGTTTCAACCATCAAGCGACCTCTTATAAAGAGTTTCAGCGTAATTTTATAATTCGCTACCGTTTTATGTTAATTATGTATATTTTATGTTTAGTTTTCTACTGGGTTTTACGAGTTTTACTAAGTTAATAGTTTTTTTGTTAAAATAAATGGCTACTCTGATTTTAATTTCAAGTCTCTCATTATTATTAATATATATATATATATATATTAATTTTATTAATATTAATAATTATAATTCCGCAAAATTGATAAAAACTGTCTATCACCACTTCTAATTAATCATAATAAACTTAATAAATTAATTTCACCCTTATATTTATATTTCCAATGTTTTTTTGGATCAATATGACTTAATATTCTTTAAATCTGTAAAAAATAAATTTGAGAAGAACCATATTATGCAATGCAACTGGGAAAAGGATAAATTATATGGAAAAATTTTGAAACAGCCATAATACTGTAAAAGAACACGGGTAAAGCTACTACTTGTGCTATGAGTATATTCAGGAAAAAAGTTAAATAACTAATTAACCGATAGCTTGAACCAGCATTCAGTAAATGGCTGCCTAATATGGAGCTTTAATTTTATACACACAACCAGGTAAAATAATGCGTCAGTTACCCGTTTTTCTGTTTTTAGTGGGACGTATCATTTCTTTTCATTATTAAGTCTCATTTATTTTACGCATTCTTTTAGAAGACATATTTATTTCATCAGGTTTATTGAACTCTATTTACTTCTTCATGCTCCTTTGATTGGTTTTGTCGTTGATAGTGTATTGACTTCTAATTTCTCCGAAGCAAGTGGTTTTTATGAAAACTGAACTTTTCCAGATATGGCCACCCTTCTGGCCAATTAAGTTCACTTTTGATTTCTCTACAAATGAAAGCAAGCAATAGAAACCTAAAATATGACTTAACCACAAAGGAATCGTTTTCCCAAGTTACAAAAAATAAACTTTGGAAACCCTGTAAGAAATAAATTCAGGCTACACTAGAGACTGAAACTCCGTTAGCCTACCCGCAATTAAAAAAATCATTATAATACCACATTGGTTACGAGGAGGAGTCCTTAACAACATGAGCACCCACTTTTTTAACGTAATGGAACTGAAATTTGTTCTGTAAAAATTTTTATTTTCACTTTTACTTGAGCGAACGAGTTAGACGTATCATTGATTTTTTCAGTTTTACATTTAAAAAAAGTGAAAAATATGTTTTCTAAAATATTTTCACTGTTTCTTGTTTTGATATATATTATATATTTTTGTGTTCTATTAATTTCAGTCTATTAATGTCTGAAACCGATCTCTTGTCTTTCAGGAATTCAATTTTCTTTAAGATGTGATCATTACTTTGAAACCGCCCGCTCTGTGAGTCAATTTACGACTTTTTAAAATATTTGCAAAATTTAATGGTGAAAAAATTTTTTATCTTCGTCATTCGGTCTCTGTATTTTCAATTAAGAACTATCAGAAACCATTTTACAGTTTTCTAATGAGGTATAATTTTTCCCCTTGGTAGCACCACCATGGATGGCTTCTGAATGTTTTATGACTCTAAGGACGCTTCACCCTGTTCCGTAATAACCAGCTCCTTTCAAGTTTTCTTTAGTCACACTTCCTTCATAAATGTTTTAGAAAACATCTGATCCTTGGTGGTAGCACGATTTTTCGTATTCAGCCATTTTCTCCTCGTCGCCCTTGTACTTAAAATTTCCATCGTATTGCTTTTCCGTTAGACATTAAAATATATTAGCAGTAAATAATTAACACGTAAGGGATGCTGGATACTAAATATTTGAAATAACGTATTTATTTTCGATTACAGTTTATTCTACTTATAAAAAAGTGTTCCTCACTTACCTATGCACTCGTTATCCCCATTATTAAACACAAATTAATTATTTAATATATTAATAGACTGTGCAATTTAGTCAGAATCAAACAATCAGAAATTTAGACTGCACAGTATCTCATATTTGAACAAATCGAAATCAATTTATCATTAATTTTATTAATACTTATCTGGGTTCGTGGCGATGCCCGGAATTTTAATGATTAAATGTAACAAACATTTTACTTAATTTATGATATTTTTGTTTCTTGCTAACATCGCCGCCGCCGCCGTCGCAGGCATGCACTCAGGCAACGTAATGGCATAATGTATCCTGTTCTGTATGTCAGTATCGTAGGACGGATACAAATAGTGTCGCGGGAAACACCGTAAAAGTAATTGACCCCGAAAACTATTTACTCTATGGAAATATCGGCCAATTTTTCATATTTTAAAATTTCCGCCCCCACCATCCCCGCTCCTACGTGAGGTAACCTGATCTTACCCCAACAGTGCTGATTTACGAGTCTCAAAGAACGTTAACGCAAAATTTCAGTGACATTACTCCACGCGTTTAAATTTTTATCGTAACATACATACACACAAACGTAAAAATTTTCAAGCTCTTTATGCTATGAATTTATATATTACATATTATATGAATTTCACTTATAATAATAAGGAAGTTGATCCATTTGTTTGGTCTCTTTCCCAAGAAAAAAATTATAATTTTAATAATTTTTTTATTTACGTAAAAATATATTTTATGTCCATACAAATGTTTTTCTCTCAAGTGCGGTGTCTACCATGCGCCATATAATAGCGACGCGTTGGTTCGTTCACAGTTTATTTTATTTTATTTAAGATTAATAATAAGCAATCAATCCAACTCCCTTCCAATGCTATTAAAAGGGAGTTGCCTCTTGCAGATACTTGTTACATCCCACATTCATATAGCAAACTGAATATTTTTATTAGTAAAACATTTACAGTCTTATTTTATTGGTAGATAAATCGACATCACTCGAGACATGACGATTAGTTATTTTGCCACCGTTCGAATGATAGTTCTGCTGATATTCCACTTTTGGGGAAGAGTAAAATTTTATGAATAACATTGGAACACTTCAGCGGACTTTTAAAAATTTTCTCCACATTAATAAATATTTTCTTGAAAATTAAAATTCTGAACTTTTATCAAAATAATAATGAACTTTCACTTTTAAACTATTGTATTAAAACTTGCGAATAGAAGCCTACAATTTTTCCTGCATCTATTTAGGTGAAACAGCGGGTAGGATCCTTCAACTACAGCCTGAAACCCTAGTTAACCCTTGGCTACCTTCCACATCCTCCCTTTTCAATTCCTTCCTTTGCTATTAAAGGGCAGTTGCCTGTTTCAGGATCACTCTTCATGTAGTCTGTTACTCCTCTACCCCTGAAAAAAAAACAGTTGGGAAATGTGTGACGTGCAGTATTTATTCTCTTATAAAAATATCCTCCTAACTCTTTTATAATTAAATTCTTGATATGATGTTCCTTCCCGCCATTTAGGCCTGAAGTCATAATTTATGGCGTTTTCAATATATACCGAATAGCAGGAAATATAGATATTTGAAACATTCTCTCCAATCCCTTTATTTGTTGCAAAACGTACCAACTCCAATTAGATATATGCTAAGCAATATGTTTAAATAATGTTATCATGTAAATTAATCGAGTCTCCGATTGTCAATGTCAAGTAATCCATGTGTAATGAATTTCATAAAATCTTGGCATAGCCTGAATTTTTAATCAGTTCAAATGTGTCTACAACATTTAATAATATAAATAGAGAATCTTTGGCTAACCAGTTTCTTATAATACATACAGGTTTTTCACTAAATAAGTGACCCAGTTCGTACGTAAATAATAAAGAAACAATTTGAGAAAAAATGCGCCATTTGCGGAATTGACGTTAGAAAAAAAAATCAATTTTGAAACATACTGGCCAAATTAATAACTATTTGAACAGCCTCTTTTTATGAAAAAATATTTCTTGCTTTTTGAAAAAAAAATACAGTAAGTGGCACATTTTTTTCTCAAATTGTGTTTTTATTATTGAAGTTCCAGGTAAGTTCAAACTCGCCAGGTGGTAATTAATTTATAGTTACAAAAATAAATTTTAGTTGACATTACTCTAGGAAGTGTTCAAGTTATTCTACTTGATATTTCTACAGAAGGCTCTATTTAAGATAAGATTTATTCTATAAGGCAACCTTTTCAGACAGTTGTGATTGATGGGTTGAATTCAAACAGGCATTGCAGATAGTGCTAAATACGTTTATTACCAACTTGGGGTGAAATTTGAAAGTGTATGGAAACAGTGTAGTTTTTAAAAAGAAACATGGCATTTCGAATAAAATTTTAGCAAACAGAGCACTTTATCTAAAACCCTGTAATTTTTATTTAAGTACAAAATTGGTCAATCATTCAGTTCCTGTAAATAATATCAAAAGTGTAGTCGAAGACCACTATCAGTCTGATTAGGTGTTGGTTAAACTGAAAATTAGATGGAAACACCGGGAAGGAACACCAAAGTAATGTAATTAATAGGTTTCACTGTAAAGATTTCCCTTGGAAACTCTTGTGATGATATTAATAATTAACTAGTGCAAGCATTTTAATCTGACTTTAGAATTAAATATATAATTTAAATTACAAGTAATTAACATAGAATGAGTACTGATCAGCTTAAACTGCAGTTCCCGAGCTTGCGTCCTGATTTAGTTGCCCCCTCCCTGAAGAATGACCATTTCTGGGGCTTTTTGGTATTCTGGGAGGAGTGAAACGACCAATCTGGTGGTCCCAAAAGAAGGAAAAAACGCCTTAAAAATTTCAGACGTCGCACTGCACGTGCCGTTCCCCTGCGATCGACTCTGCATGCAATTCTATCGGATGCTGAAAATGTTAGTGACAGCTTGCAGATTCCGTAGCGATCACGCCACGGAAGCCCGGTGTCAGCTTTCACTCTGTGAAGCTCAAAAACAAATTTTTAAAATACAATAATAACATATTAAAAATTAAAACATTATATCACCTTATGTGCTACTACGCTACAAGAGCAATCGCAATAAAGTATTGCTAGTGCTTTTCTACAACCACCAAATGAGTTTCTAACTCCAATAAAATGGGAAAGGAGCAAAATAAATGAATGTCTTTAGAAGTTATAAATATTGCTTAAAATTAATCACAGACTGTAATTAATATAATTCTCGGAATGCTTTCTACAGTTTAATGCATTTATAAAGGCTATATTCATCTAATAAAACCAGATAATTTGAAACTATGCAATTATATAATTTTGACAGAAAAGATTTTAATCACCACTCCATGAATGAAAAGCTATTTTCGATAGAAAAGCGGCATGCGAATCCAATTCGCAATACATCACCAGAACGCGGTTATTGAGGTCTGGTGCGCAGCAATTCTTTAGAAACACCTTCATTCATTTTTACAGAGCCAATTACCACGAAATAAATAACAAATATAATGTGTAAGATGAAATATTGCACTGAGTTTGATATATGTAGCACTACCAGTAAAATTATAAAGTATCGCTACTAGGTAATTGGCAATTAAAGGGATAACGTTTTTTTTACGCCAAGGGAACACATAATAACCATCTTAAGGAGCTTAAGTACGAAATACCTCTTAATTGAAGATTACTAACACAACGTGATGATGATTACCAACAATATTTCCAAAATGAAATACAATTAAATAAAGAAACAATGCAGGCCCATTCTTAAACTCACACCTGAAATTAAATTCTGTTTATACAACCATGAACAAAACATAATAAAATCATTCCCTTAATATTTAACACAGAGGAATATATAAAAGTCAATGGAGGTATTTATAATCAGACATTAAAATATTAATAACAATCTTGTAATACTGCACTGTATGAGATCACCCATTTTCTTTACTACGTTAATACACATAGAATCTCAATGAAGTAGAGTCAAAGTAATGCAATGATAATAAGGTGGACGGTTTTAAGATTATTTAACTAATATTTGCGCTTTTAAAATATATAATAATAATTTTATTTATGTTAAAAAGCAATTTCTTTCGTGGGCCCAGAGCACAATTACAATTATATATTAATTAAAGGGGACGATTTTTAAATTTCAACGGGTTTCACAAGGCTAATTATTATTGGGGATAACAACGTACAGCAGAGATTTCACGTTAGTGGCGAAACTGTCTCTTCCTCTCAGCAATTCCAGAATTTTCTGCGTGGTAGTTTTCCATTCTCACACTTACAGGTTGACTGAAGAAGACTCTAAACCGGCGATTGAGGAACACCCAGTTTTCCTCCTTCTACACTCCAACATACAGTTCAAAAAAATCCGAAGTTCTGGCCTTCCTTGCTCACTCTTCCTTCTAACTCAAGAGCAACACTCCTGCTTCTCTGCTTCCACACCCTTTCCACGTCTTGTTCCACTCTCCAGCTTCATCTCCCTTTTAAAATCTTGTTGCACTCTGACTTATTTTTCGTGTTATCGCATCCCTGCTAAACTCTTATTTTCCCCTCCTCCACGTGACGGGTGTTCGCCAATCCTATGCGTTCTTCGTCCAGCGCGGGAAAATTTCCCTGACAAATAAAACACTGTCCTTGGGAAATTTTTAAGGGTGAACGTTACTTCAGCAAAAGCCTAATCTTCTAAAGCTGCAGACAGGTACATTTAAAGCCCGGCACCCTGGTAACGGAAAAGCCATCCTCTTGCCTGCCTGACTCACAGTTAAAAAAATTTTGTTGGATTTCAATCATAAAAAAATATAAAAATTAGGAAGGGGTCCTACTGCGCTGTAGTTATATAAAAAACAAACAATAACAATAACTTTGTAAAATTATGGGAAAAAAATTTCTTAATAAAAAAATAAAACATTGGAATTTCTAATATCTAATATCAATGTAACTTAAACAACGAATACATATTTTTGATGTGCAATAAATATAAAATTTAATTCTACTAATCTCCAGCCCTATCCTGTAAAAAGGGGGTATCCCGTTCTACCCCGCTATCCCATTCTGCGACGAGACTAATATATATTCAAAACTAATATATTGCGAACTAAGTCAGAGATATTATCATTATTTCTTATTCAGACTGTATATTTTGAACCTTAGTACCTTTTATGTGATGAAATTGACACTATTGAGTGACTTACAGATATTACCTGTAGGAAGCGCTCGTTTGTGTGCGGAAGTTGGGTTTGTGACCTGAGCCTGAGAGCACGTGGACTGACCTAAAGAGTATGACCGAGTATTCTATAACAACTCAATACAATATTCAGTGTGCCTAAACCGATCAATGGAGTATTTGTTTTGAAATTTGTGAATTTTTATATTACTCCTTTCATAAAGAAACTAATCATTATTAAATAAAAAAACAGTAAACGAACGACCTCTATCGGAAAAATTTCCTCCTAAAATTTATTTTGTAAGCAGATTACAAATATGTGATAATCTTCATGCAAAAGTACTAGAAGCTGTAAATATTGAAAAGTTTACATGTGAACTTAAAACGCAAGTGGCAAATTTGTGTACAATTTATAATTTTACCAAAACAGTATTAAATATAATTAAAATGAGATGTGAAGTGTTAATGAACGTATATTCTCTAGACTTGTAATAATAATAAGAGCATAAAACGACTGCACTTACTGGAAAATAATACTACAGAATTGTGAATCTCCCAAAGTTACAAGATGAAAAAGACATTTAATGAGTATAAAAGACTATTATTTAAAAGAGTGTTGAATAAATACACTGCAGTACCAAGATAATTGTAGCTTAAATTTAAAATAATTTGCAAATAATTCTGTCTATTTGCAAGTAAACAGTCGCAGAACTTACAAGTGACTATAAATAAAATTAAAAAATAAACTTCTTTGGTTTAGTAGCAAATGAAGTCTCGTGTCGCCACAAATAACCCAGGGTATATCATGAAAAGCTTGACAAAACAAACATTCATATCATGTAATAAAATAGAAGTCGTTTTCCCGTGGATGGAGAACGTCATAAAAAAGAGAGAAAATGCTCTCGTTAGGCTTCCTTCTCGACATTTTGGAATGTACGCTGTTTTGCACATACTTGTGGTAGAAAAACAATTCGTAGAGTGAACCTGGCATACGTTAATGTATTGTAGCTCTGTAGAAGAAATAGTGGCTGTAACAGTGAAAATGGACATTGCGATTAGATGATCATCAAATCGGAAAATGTCTCGTGCTGTTTGCTGAAGTAATCAGTCCATGGAAAATATTCCACCAGCTTGTCGATGTTGTGAAGCAAACGCCGTGAATTATTAATTCATTACATTTCTTAGGAATGGAAGTTCGAATGACGCTGTATTAAATTATTCAAATACACAGCCGTTTTGTACCAAAGATAGCACTAGATATAGTAATTTTTATTTTACAACAGTGCATCACTATTTAGAAATAAAATAAAACTTATTTTATAACTTACTGCATTTGATATTTAAATTTTGAATTGTAACTTATAATAATTTTCAAATAAATTAATTTAATATTTAAGGCAATTTATCAATCTTCATACCAATTCTACCACACGTATATAGAATCTTACAAGGCCAAATCTTGAAAAATGATTTGTTCTTTAAATTAAAGACTGATGATTAATTAATTATCACTGTAACTAATTCATTAAACAAATTAAGTATATTTTAACAATGTCATTTTATTTTCTTGCAAAAAAAACTAATTATGGTTAGAAATACTATATTGGAAAGGGGATACCAACACGCTTCGCTACAAAAATTTAGTGCTCCATTCAATGCAAAAATTTATTCAAAGATCCTCTCATGCCAACATTATCTCACAGATTCTCAAATCCAAAACTTCACCCACTTTCTTATACCCAGAATATACTATTAATAAAAAACGTCGGCCATAAATGGTTACCAATTAATGATATTTGCTGATAATACTTTCCGGTGCGGCTAAAAATAACGTGACAATTAATTTACTTTAGTTTAATTCAGTTGAATATACGGACATGTGTTACCCGTTCATCTCCCATAACGTAGGTGCTTTAGTAACAATAGTTTGCTTGAGATATTAACTCTTTCCGATCCGGTGGGTTCATATAATTTTGTGTCCTTCCAAGAATAAATATACAGAATATAGCCAATGTATTTAAGAACCAATTTTTTTTGCTGGAAAAGGGTAAAATAGTTATTGTTTAAACAATATATTTAAAACCTTCTATTGTATTTAAAACGAACTATATAGTTTAATTATTTATGTATGTGGCAGAAAATAATATTTTATTATGAAATAAAAAGCCACGAGTGATATTAAAATTAAATTTTCAATTTTATTAGACTTATTGTACCAACCACGATTCGTCGTCGTGGGATACGGACTTTCACATAAACGTGCACAATAAAAATGTAATAAAGCTATGGCAGTAGCATTTGAATGTCAATAATTTCCCCGTGGATTCATTGACTGGAATAAATTGTAATTAAACACTGATTGTTTCGATATCATTTCGTCAATGGAAGTGATACCACACATTTATGCCTGCTGTTTGAGAATAGAAAATAGAATGATACGCAGTGATATAGTCAAACGTGTGGAGCATTGATTTAGACGGTATTGCATATGAACAATCTGAACCACTTACGGAGATTGAGTTTTAACTGAATCAACGTGTACGTTACATTTTAATGCGATCACATGTGTGAGACCATTGTTTTGTGACAATTACTCCACTTCATCTACTCAGTTCTGTATATATTATTTACGTACTCAGAATATTCCATTATTTTCTGCATTAAACTTTATATATTTTTACCGAGGGCATGGGTCAGTCCCACTGTTTTGGAAATACGTCTATTAAAAAGTAAATAGAGGGGAGAGATAGATAGATACTAAAGGAATGTAAAAATAGCTCGGCTCATTAAGTGTGTGAAAAATACCCCAGGTATTAAATGGAAGTGACATAAACTCCAAATAGACTCAAAAATGTTTCCGGTACCGAAATAGTGTTAAAAACACATGTTATAGCTAAAGACACACAAAAAGTAACCTTGGTACAGTACGGAATTCAATGACACTCTCAGTTCACTTAAGTCAAGAATACATCACGCATATAAGAAGATCAAAGAATGGGAACGCTCCTAAGGGAGCGGAAGCATCATTTTTGTCCTTAGTGTCAAAGAACCCAACAAATTTGACATTGTATTCCAACCAAAAGGGAATTGGCTAATGGTTAATGGTTTAGGCCGTAAAAGTCAGACTGGACGGTGACCGAGAAAAAAACGAGCCTAAGGAAAATTTGGTCTCAAAATTTCAGAAGGAAACAGCGAAAATAAAAATAAATATTAATGTTGAAGAAGGGTCTAAGGTTTTATCATATTTTGAAATGGGCCTAATGTGATGCTGATATCGATCAGAAAATTCTTTCACAATTCATGTACGCCATTTTACCTTCAGCTAAACTAACAACAATTCTGTATTTCTGAGTCCCATTTATCCCGGATGTAGTCTCTAAATTCAACATTATCATGAGACGGGCGACGCTCCGGAAACGTTATTTGCAGGAACGGAAAGAGTAAGGACAACGTGAAGCTGACTACAGTTTCAGTAAATAGAAGGCGGCAAGATGGAAGTATTGCTATTTACCCTTGTATGTGAACTCATTGTATATTCTTACTGCTACCAATTCTACTTAGGTTCAAAAAACCGATGAAACACATTTTTATTAAGTATAAATATAATCATGAACCATTGCGATATTTTTCTTATCTACAGCGAGACCCTGATTAATGCAACTCCAGGTTTTTAGTCTGAATCTCATATTTAAAAATTAAATAGAAGGGAATTTATATATATATATATATATATATATATATTATAAATGCCAAATTTTGTTATTCATCAATGCAATCAACATAAAAATGTTGTATTTATATGCATGTACATAGTATGTTTTTATATTATTCATAAATATTTTAACGGGCGAATAAATTACAAATAAAAAATTGTTACACACTTTCTTGAAAACCAGAAGGAGAATTTATGATTTGGAAATATTCTACGTGTCAGCAAGAGAAAGTCTATGACGTCACCATTAACTGTGAAAGACAGAATGCAGAAATTCCGCCGTATTTAATTGCATGCAATATGTCGTTTATATGGTAAATTTTAAATTGAAATAAAAACACACAAATCTATAGTGATAAATGATACGATATATTTTTTTAAGTTCGTAATTCTCTATTGACAAATTATATCCTGAAATACAAACTTCAAATAAATGTAATATAATCACTAAAATTTAAGAGACTTGACTATTGAAGAATAGAAAAATTAATGTAAATGATCACTCATTTGTAGCTTATTAATTTTCGGTATTTATAATACAAAATATTGACAAAATAATTCTATTTGCTATTCTTGAGAATCCTAGATTATAATTTATTTTTGAATTTTATTTTTCTAACAATAGTTAAAGTACGAAATACAATTCAGTGGCTGTAACATTAAAAAATAGATGCGTAAGGTGTCACGAAATATTACGAACTTATGACATTGCATGTAATTATTATTTGGTCTATTGAAGATTTGCCTAACGTCGTTACGTCCTTACATTATTTTCGTACTCTGAGCCAATATTCATACTGATTTTCTATTACGGTATTCAATATTTACTTTCATGGCCTTTGGCCGGTTGAGCTTCAATTGAATCATTTATTTACTGTTTGAAATCAAGATTCATACTTTAATCATCAAACAATTTGCGCGTGCTGGATTTCAAAGTTCACTCCACGGATCAGGTATCATATAAATTGACGTGACGATAAAGGTAGTGTCTTAGGAAACACATTTAGATTTGTGACTGCCATGACAATTGAGAAAATTAAATAAATAACTGCATAGGTACCGCGAGTATTTGTGGCATCATAAGGATATGGAATAGGTTTTTATTTCTTTACAGATAATGTTTTTCGCCACTAGTATTCTTGCCTCCCTTATGCCACGGAGTCGGCCAACTGCGTCCTTAAGCTTTTGGAGACACGGAGAAGGGAATGCTGCGACCCCACAGCAAACTCTTCTCCCGTCATTCGGAAGGGCGTGAGAATTGTACCCAATGTCCGACCTAGCTGATGCAGGTTTTCTATGATTTTCCCTGCATCTCTTTAGGTGAAACACCGGGTAGGATCCTTAAACTATAGCCCGGGGTCCCTAGTCAGCCCTTGGCTACCTTACTCTACCTTCCGCATCCCCCCTTTTCAATTCCCTTCCTATGCTATTAAAGGGGAGTTGCCTGTTTCAGGATCACCCTCATGTAGCCTGTTAACCCAAAAAAAGCTGACTCGCTTAAAACACTGTGAGCCATTATTTCAGTTATTATAAATTGAAGATATCGCCGTTCAAGAAAGTGACGCACTTGTTTCTGGTTAAATCACATGTTAACAGAACAACCCAGGTAAATTCGGGATACCATTCAATATGACTTCCAAAATTGTGTTCAATATTAATAATAATTATCATAAATTCTCTCTCAGCCCAGTATTTTCACAACTTTTGGGTTCCAACAGAAGGACACTCGCAGATTAAAAAATAATTGTACCAGTATTTTCGTTACAACTCGCTTCATGTCATCGATATTACTTTTTTATACTTATATTTTAAGCCATGTGATTCCGCATTTTCCAGTAGCTTTCGGATCCTAATTTAATAGTGTGTCAGCAATACAGGCCACTTTGGGAGTTATCCCTCTCTCCACTTTTCGTCCTGACATGTCAACAGCACTCACAATACTTTAAACGTAACGATTGAATTTTGTCATTTACTTTCAGCCATTACATGCAACTCTGGTTTAATAAATCATTTGCATTGCCACTATAATTTTATATTATACTTGTTGCGTTAGTTCTAACGATGTGGAAAAATATAAATCCATGGATTTCTGAGGTTATTACATGTATTTAAATGTATTGGCTCGATTAATACTTTTGTAATTCAGACAAAGTTGTCTTTTTTGACATTTTCTTCAAATGTATGGGATTACTCTTATGACTTCTACCTGGTGAAATGACGACATTAAACTGTCCTCGGGACCTATATTAACCTTTAGGAGTCTCGGGAGCAGTATTCTTTCATAAAGTCAACAGGGAATCTGAACTTAAGTCAAAATGAGAAATACGTGTGTCAAGGTAAGGATAGCCGTTTTCTTTTTCTCCTTATTTCTTCAGTCCCTGTTTAGGACTTTGGCCTACAGGGACAATGGCCATACTGTCGTCTTACATGACACATTCTGAATATATACAGTATTAACCCTATTTTCGTGAGCATGACAAGTATAAACATCCATGCCCCCTCCAGGATTCGTACCCAGGCCGTCCGTGATAATAGGTGGTGCAGCCGACTGCTTCACTACAGCAGATCAGCAGTGAAAGAAAATAAGAAGTTAAAGAGCAACCGGTCGCAGGTCGCCAGACTTCGTGTTTCAAATGGATTATTAAAACCAATTTCAATTGTTGCAAAAATTTTCATTCTATTCAATTATGTGGTACTGGCTACCAAGAGTCATGAATAAGATAGTCTACAAACCGAATTAACCGATTTAAAAGAGAATTTTAAACAAAACCGTAACGCTATCCGGCAAATTGTGAACTTAATGGAACGAAAAACTTAAAACTTGCAAATAAAAAGACTGCAGTTCTTCAGTTTATCTATCGTACACAGTAAACACAACGCTGGGGATTGGTATGTTTTTGCAGATCACTAGATTCAGATTTTTAGACCGCAAATAAAAATACGTGATATGATAAAGACCATGAAAGAAAAGCTTGGTCTTAAAATTAGTGGTGTTTATGAGATTCCCTGTGATTGCCGGCTCAAATACATCGGGCGATTTTGAAACAACTGTTCACAAGAAAATTGTTCATATCTTCTTCACAATATACATTAAAAAACGTGTATATTTCTTTTATTTAAATTTTAAAATGCTGTCGACTAGGTGACGGCCTTTCCTCAGAAGGCATTCGGCAATGCACCGATGAAAACTGACCATGACGTTCCATAATATTTTTTATATTAACATGTCGTTGGTGAACGAGGGGCCATGCAGTCACTCCGTTTCGAGGGATTGAACTATTACGGCTACGTGTCTTGTTGCCCCGCCTTGTTGAAACAATAATTTTGTCATTCAGGTCGTTCAGATGTAAATGAGGAAAGAAAAAAGTGAGCAACATTTATAAATACCGCTCAGCATACAAAGACACAGCTTATCGAAAGAAAATGTTCTGATAATGCCTGACGAAGAGGTAACACCCCAAACAGTAATCTTTGACGAATGAAGTGTTAGCTGAATAAGTTGACGAAGGTTAGTGTCGTTTTAGTAACGAAACATGTTTGCTTTTATCGGCGCATTGATTATTATCTTGTGAGAGAACAATGTCACCTAGTCGACGTCATTTTTAAAATGGAATAGTATTTTAAGTGAAACGCCAATACTTTTTTATGTGGGTTATGATGATATGAACAGTTTTTCATAAACAACTTCAATGTTTTTTGACAGCTATTTTAAAATCGCCCGATTTGCTGCCCCACCCTGTACATTGGGATAACAATTTGCACCATTGAAACGACGCTTTCGGAAGCATGAGAGGAGTATTCGCCTGAAACAACACACCAAATCAGCCGTGTTGGCGATCGCTCTCATGACCCAACCTAAAATTGTTTTTGTAAGACTAGAATTACAGACGATACTAAAGGCTGATGGAACCAAATGGTATCATAATATAGATAGAGAGGAAATAGCAGAGCTGGGAACGTGACTGTTATCCCCACTCCACCCAGACGAGCTGGCTCCAAGCTCTACTAGCAGCAATGAAAAATAAGCGCTATTTGAATCCCGTAAAATCTATCTAAAAGCAAAAGAAGAAAAACTAAATTGGGTTATTTATTTACAGAATAAGTATTTTAAGATATGTAATGTATAAATATAAATTTATACTGAAGATTAACAAAAGTAGCTGTGTTTTAAAAGTAATATATCCAGATACGAAGCTTACATCAGAAAATTTCTCAAAGTGAACATGAAAATAAATATTATTTTATTAGAAAATATCGGAGGATAATATATATTTTTTTCTTGAATATAAATTCTCTACATACTTTTTTATATACTTGAACCAAATGAAATATAAAAATGAAACAAGTTCGATAATCTAATTTTTTTCGTTTTTTTTGGTTATTGAGTTAATTATGTATATTTTAACATTGTCGAGAGCACACATAGAAAAATTGGGAGGGACGCAAGAAGCAAACAAATATTGCTGATATTTTTGAAAGAGTAATTGAAATGATACAAACTAACCCTATAAATATAATTTTAACATCATTAATGAAAATAATTGTAGTTTACAGAGAGGTTTTAGAATTTAATTGGCCTTAAAAGACCCTTCAAAATACTTACTCTAATATTTGAAACACAAGATACTGTAGCATTAAGATGTCCATGGCTTAACCGAAAAAGTTGTTGTCGAAACGCCCCCCCCCTTTAGTCGAGAAGATAAAATAAATTGGAAAAAAATAAAGTATGACAATATTTCAATCATAACTAAATTATTATATATTCTTATTATTATTCCTTGGCTATGCAACCCACTTACGGCCTTGGCCTACCGGGTTGACAGCGGACAGTCCTATTTCATGACACATTCCGAATTTGCAGTGATGTGTGGTCAGCCTATCGATTCTCCATAAATCTTAATCCGAGTCTCCGTGACCATGACGGCACAAATACTACAGCCCATAACAGGATTCGAACCCGGGACCTCTGTGTTGTGAGTCAGCGTCGCTCGCTACTGGATCACAGGAGATCGGCAATTATATATATATATATATATATATTACAATAAATGTAAGTATATATAATGTATTTATGAAACGGGTTGTTACATTTTATGTTGCGGGTTAATGACAGTGCAGGTAAATGCCGGCATGTATCACTTATATTATACCAGTCCAAATAAATCCCTAACAAATACAACGATACTTGAATTTTGTATAATTCCACGGATTAAATTATTAAATTCTTACTTAAAAAGTAATAATTTATAACAGCATTTTCAAGTGGTAAAATATAAGAATAGAAAAATCCGAGTACTGTGAAAAACTATTAAGAAAAAGTAGTGTCAGTTGGAAAAAGTAGGAGGATCATCGGCCTCGGGAACGGAGCAAGGCGTAGAATTATGGAGCATTCTCTCTGCGTCAGTAATTAATTAATTATAACAGGTTTTCCAAGGAGTTTATTAACTGGAAGATCCACTTTAACAGGAAAGCGGAGATTCGGTGACGTAAACAACTTAAGAGAACCTAAATTAGTTGCATAACATTTAATGAATATATGCATTCATTATTATTATTATTATTAAATATCATAATAATCTGACATTTAAAATATGCACATAAGAAAAACAGTTAAAACGTCAGATTTTTTATTTAACACCATTTATTAAAGATTCCCCTACGTTTCGTATGAATGTTTGGACTCCAAGAATAGAAAAAATAATCTGAGGGAAATTTTATATTTCTATTCCAATAATTTTGAAATCTTTGTTTTAAATAAAACATTCACATATTGGCTGTTTTGGTAATGTGTACCAATTATTATTATTAACATAATTAGCAATTCTTAACATTTAGTAACTTGCGTAGAGGCATTACAGTATAGGCCAACTGCAAAGTATATTTACATTTTGGACCAATATTGTAATCGTTATCCCTACGTATTGTAATAAATATTTAACCGAGTCGAAACACGGTAACGTCTTATTCATAATTCACATCGAGAAAGTCATTTCTAGCTTAATTCAAATAATGAGAAACTTCACATAAACTAGATATGAGTGATTGATTTTTCTGTCGAGTCGTGTTTCGTCTAGTAGAGGCTTCAGTTGCAAATTATTACGTCAAAGGTATTCTGTTTACGTTGAATCTGTTAAAATTAAATAACATGCTCGTAATAAATGAGTTTATGAGATTGTATTTAGCATATGTGGAATTGTAAACGAAAGACTTTTTATAATGTTTCAAATGATAAAATATGACCCATTAGGATCAAATTAAATAAGCTTTATATTTATAAGTAATTGACCATTTCCACGAACAGATTCAAATTTATTTCAAATATCTTGAAATATAATTTATTTTATGTTCAATGAATTATTTTAATGTATAGAACAACTCCAATAGGTGAAGTGAAAGTAAAATATGACGAGCAATAGCGTTAAAAGAAATACTTGTCTTGTAGCTGAATTTATAACAGACCCAAGAAAAGACACTAATCAGAATGTATTAATCATAAATAAAATTTATATTTGGGGTATATTTTTTACATTAGTATCATTTTTTTCTGAATGTGTACAATTTCACTTGTCGATCTTGATTAATGCTTACTCTTTTCATCCAGAATGTCAACATAGATAAAATTATAGTTGTGGTTAATCATTTTTTGTATAGCTTTAAATTGGAGATATATTCCTTAATAAAAGAGTTAAGGAATCACATTTGTCACACCAATATAACATAATTTGCTATTCAAAAAACGTTTTATAAATCTTGTTATTTTGTGGACATACTGTATTTTTCACCACATTATATTATTACGTAAATAATTTTTTAATCACTTTATACATGTAACAATAATGACATCTATGACCAATTACTGATCTTTAATCATGGAATGATATGTCAACATTACATAACTTTTTTCCGTGCTAACATTAATATTTATGTTCCAATACATTACGAACATCACTTTGATGTAAAAATTTTATTTTATTTCTTATGTATTAGAGCCCCATAAGTTTTCAAACAGTTTCCATAATGTTCAATATTCCATTAAAAAATATTTATATATATAGTCAAAATATATAAAATTAAGTATTTAGACATAACAGAAATGAGAATGAATAATGTTGTTTAGAAATTGAATTACGAGTGACATGATACTAAAATATTATTTTAAAAATTATTTTCGTAATAAATATATGTGGCTAACAATTTAATGCATACGGCATTACCATTAACACATGAAATATTCCTAACAGAACCAGAATCACCTATTTATAACTTATAATGAAATCATTCGTCCTTTAAATAATTGAAGTATAAATTGGGTATTAAATTACAAGGAAATAAAAAAATTAATAATTAAAATAAAACGGTTAGCTAAATAATTTAAGAGAGAAAACAGACTGTAACTAAAAAAAATAACAAGGACAACGAAAATATAAATTTTAAAATATTTAGTAAATAAAATAACAAAATTCACTAATTTAGGTAGCAGGAATATTTAAAAAGATAGTAACATTTCAATAAAACATATTTAATATAATTTCACTAATATAAAATTTGATTCTTTATCTTATACAGATAAAATGAGACCAAAAGTGGTTAATCAGTTATAAAATATTGGTTAAAGTAAATAAAATTCCGTTTAAAACTAGTTAATGAGAATAAATAACTAGTTATCAAAACTAAAAACCACATTCCAATATGTGACCAAACAGATGTTGTTTTAAAGATTGTAAATACTGCGAAAATAATTATATGAGAAATACTGGTACAACTTTGTGTGTACTACGATACACAACAGGCTCATATTTTTCCTGTTCACGAGATTTGTCACAATTTTACAAAATATATTTACTATGTAAAACAGTTTCGTTATTCAGTTATTAATTATTAAAATTATATATTTTATTTGTTGTTTTGTACGTACCAACCGAAAAATAACAAGTAATTTCTTTAAATCAGAAGTTCTATAAAGATCCAGCGATCGTTTGGTTCAGATAATCGTCTAGCGAAGATAATACTCAGAGTTGGTAAAGATCAGCTGACAAGCGCCTTTTCAGTCTTCTTATTGGTGGGACAGAAAGTATTAGCTGGATCAGAATATTGGAGTGACTTTTTACTTTTTTCAAAACACTTGGAGCTGCTTTTACGTATAACATCTATGATAGATGGTATTTTAAGATCGTGAATCTTTTCATTAGAAACGTACCATGGAACGTCTAAAATTGTTCTTAGGATTTTTCATTGGCTACGTTGCAGTATATCAATATTGGACTTGGTAGCACTAACCCATAATTAAAATACATATGTCCAAATAGGTCTGATGACAGTTTTGTATACTGTGGGTAGTATTACTACGTTGTCAACGAATGTACTCAAAGTGTATTTGTTGAGGTCGGTATGTCTGACGTATACAGTAGGTACAAACTTGGTTCCCAGACGCTGCCTTGAGGAACTCCTGATTTTATACCATGAAAGTCAGATACAGTGTCTTTTACCTTAATTATAAATTTTGGTATGATTAAAATAGTTTGTAGTAAGATGAATAAAATGTTTTAGTTTAAATAGAAGGCCCTCATGCCAGACTTTTTAATGGCTTGATTGGCGTCCATAAAAACTTCTGGGCTACATTTATTGTTCTCCATGTACGAGTTTATTACGTAGACAAGTCTGTGGAACTGCTCGGCAGTTGAGTGAGAATGGAGAAAGCATATTTAATGGTGAGGAATGTTAAAGAGAGGTTATATTTGGAGAAGAAGTAATTTTTCAAGTATTTTGGATCGGTTAGGTAGGATGCTAATAGGTCTGTAAGATGATACTGGGTTGGGTTCTAGCCATGTTTAGCAATAATAATGATTTCGGCTGTTTTCAATTGGGTGGGCTAGTTTTGCAGCCTCAGCATGGCATTGAATATGTAAAGCTTTTCTCGACCGTTCGTAAAGAAATATTAGGTCAAGACGTGTTTTTTTTGTTCTTTAATTTTCGTATTTCTGATTAGATTTTATTGGCTGTGAATTTGAAGGTACCTTCGGTTTCTTGGCCTATGTTGTTAGTTATATATGTTGCGATTTCTGGGCCAATTTGATCATTTATTATTAAAAAAATTCTATGTAAAAAGCAAACACGTCTGCTCGTGTCTTGTACTTTTGTGATGCGCAATTGATTGTTGAAAGCAGATCGGTCTCTCAGTTTCTGTTGGTTTTCCGACTTCGTTTCATGCATTGTGACGGCAGTAACATACTTCAAACAAAAACATCCAGGCAATACAACCCATCTTAAATTATAAATACTTTCTTCCCAACTCAACCTACACCTGATAAAAACTGCACCACCCAACTTAGTCCACGGTTGAGAGCGAGGTGACAGGGTCAATTCTACCAAGGATCAGAGTTATCCTTAATGAAAACTTAAAAACCTCTTGAAGCCAGACTACTAGTGACGTGGTATACTTCAGTCATATCAGATGGCAGTAGTCGTGAAAGATATTTACTACGAATTTGTAACAAGATTGACTTGTTTATGAATGACAAGAAAAGAGCTGTGCCCTTGAAGAATGGTTTCTGATTTATGGCTTTTAGTTGATATCGTCGGAAACTGAATCATTGCAAGGAAAAGATAATTTAATAATGGATACAATCAATCACCTCAAAATATTTCCGAACAAATTGTTTTTATTTGATTATAAGTTGAATAATAATAACACTCATCACTTTCCACTGTTCAAAGGAAATAAGATATCAAAATTTTACAAATATCACATCAAAGGTGTAAAAGAAATAGAGAAAGTTACAGCTGCAATTAAAAGAAAATTCAACAATTTAAGCAAATATAGAAAAAACTTTGAATTATATTTATCTTTCCCTCATTGTGAAATAGAATGACCCTAGAATATTTACACTTGGAACTTATTGATTTACAATGCAATATTAAAGTAAAACACAATTTGGAAACATCGCAGTCAAAATAAGACTTTTATAACACGTCAAAGAAGAGAATTTTTTAAATTTGAGAAATCTTACACAAAACGACGTGAGCGCTTTTGGTTTTATTTAGATCAGCAAGTAGGTATTCGTTTGTAAAATAAAGAAAAGCAAAAAAAACACTGAAACTTTACAGACGATTACCTGTTACTTCAATTACGATACAAAAATACCCGCCTTGAGATAGATCTAAAAATGGTAAGTAAAATAGTACAGAAACAAATGAGTCAGTAATAAAATAAATTGAATATATTCAATGATTTCATTTTATCACTTAATTTAAATTTTAAAAAACTATGTTTCACTTTTATAGCGTTATATATTTCTTTACATTGTCTGTTTAGTATCATTATTATATTATCTGCCGTGGGTCCTAATCTGTTTTTATTTGTTTCCATTTTGTAGGTAAACTGGAGATGTTTATGGTAATTATTTATCTAACTCTTGAATGTATTTTTGGGGAAGAATGAAAAATATATAGCTTAAATATCTGTGGAAGAAGAAAATTTGGAAATTTAATTTTGAAATGAAAATACTTTCTAAATCCCTCATAGTTATTTTACCGAAGAATGGGGAAAGGCTGTTTCCCATAATGGAACCTCTGATATGTTGACATAATACTTTTTTGAAAGTGAAAAAGTTGGAATTTAGAATTAAATTGATGAGGGATAAAATGTTATTGAAGGGTATCGAGGTTAAGGGATATAAATTTTATATGCTGTGATGCATTTCTCGAGTACCTCGTAAGATCATTACGGCTAACCAACCCTAATTATAAAATACTAAAACTAACAATTCATAGCTATAGGTTATTTAGAAGAAAACCACTAAATAGATTATGGCAATGTTAAAATGGATAAATAATCCAATAACCAAAAATGAAAACATTGTTAGCAATATAATATATAAAAAGTAAGTATAGAACTAACTCAAGAAATCTATCAAAACATTATTCTATAATTTTATAACAGTAAAAATTTAGTAATCTGATGTCAAACAACACTTTTAAATAAAGACACGTAGTCAATTACTCTTACCGAAATACGTATTGAAACCGATTCATGGAGATTAAAATAATAATGCACATAGAGAACTATTGGTTACAAATTATTGACAAATAATGTACGTAAATTGGAATTTTGTTTTATTTTAATTAATAAAAAGGAAGTTATTTTGCCGACGCGTGTTATGCATAGGATTTTTCAAGCTTAAAATATTTTTCGAATATAATTATTATTTTGTTGTTGAGATTATTATGGTTACAATTTTGTCTATAACTCATGTCTTGAATTTTTTATGTATTCGATCATGGGGGTTTCAATATTGAGACTGATTGGAAGCTCATGGGAATGTAACGTAAGTATTAAAATAAAAGTCAGTCATAATAAATTCATAATACATTAATAATATTGTTTTTCATTGTGTGTCTGCTTCATTAGCCAATTTTATCCCATTCTAAAATCAAATGTATGTTCACGGGGCTTGGACGTTTTTCCATAAATAGTTTCGACAGAAGTTGAAATTCTGAAAGAAGCTTTACCTGCCCAATCAAATTGATTAAAGTTTATGTTGTCGCATAAAACTAAAGGAACTGTTTTTAAATTTAATGAGACGTATTCGTGTACGACAACCCTGAGGGCAGGAAACCTGCTTTCCGCTTCTATGAAACCTGTAATGTGGCATTGCCTCAGGCGCGGCGTGGGAACGTTAATGGTGTTGAGGTCTGCAAACTGCTTGGTCTCTAGATTCCAGGTCACGTCAATAGCGAATTCGTTCTCTAACTCTCCAAGCGGTCAGCCAATTTGGTCATTTGCGATTCCCAGGCTAAACACGTGCTCCGGAACGTTAATCGTAATGACAATTTATAACAGGACCAGGCGATTCTAGATACCTTGACGCACAACATTCCCAGGCCAAAATTCCTTGAACATTTACGGAAGTTCATATGACTCAAAAATTTTACTTAATACATTGATGATAATTTCAGTTTCGTTCTTAAAATGGCGATGAATTAGCGATTTATCACTCATTTACAAATACTCACGTGTACGTTTTTCATTGTCGGATTTATATAGCAGAGCACGTAGGAATTAATTAAGCATACGAATAGACATAATTAAGTTGTCATGTGGCTGTATAATTAACTGAGTGTAAACGTACAAACCTCGTGTACATACGATTATTGTCAAGGAACCAGTGGTAATAAAATTGATACAACACAAAATATATGCACTCAACTGACTTCGTGTTCTGCTGTTGGAAGTAACGAAAATCCTGTTTCATTGTATTCGTATACTGGGTTCGAATGAATTGTTAATTATTTAAAACGTTTTCAATGTTGACAGCATTCAGATTTATCTATTCGTGCGTAACTAATTCTCATTACTATTAACTATCACGGCGGGATGCAGCTTCTATTTACATAAATAATGGATGTATATGTGTTATTGTTTGTCACACAATCTCGAACTCATTATTGACTTACAAACAAAGGAAAATTAACGGTGCGGGAAATACACCTCAGTAACGGATATTCCTGTGGGAGTTTTCTCTCGTAACCGCGGGGCTCACATGACTATATTGGGGATGCCTCTTACTTTCTCTGTTTTTTATTTCAAAGTTCTCTCACTCCGAAGCACATTCACCTATTTTCGGAGATGTATGTACTGGGGTCGAAGACCTTTGGCATACGGTTAGGAGTTGTCCGCTGATCCCATTGAATCAGTTGGAGATACGGGTTTTCTGATGACGGTTTTCTAGGGGTTTCCCTGCACCTCTTTAGGTGAAACACCGGATAGGTTCCTTAAACTATACTGTACATCAAAACGACAGGTTACAGGAACAGTCAAAACGACGATATGTTATAAATTCCTGTATTATTTATCATTATGTTTATATTTTTCTTACAAAGTGTGAAGTAGTAGCTTCTTAACACACATTTTCACCGCCGTTAACATTACAAATTACCGCGGAAATTATTCTAAATTAGTATCACGCCACTGGTTCAATTACTAACTTTTTTCTAATATTTTGTTCACATTAAAATGATATTTCTTTGTTAATTATTTAACTGACTTATTGTCGTTGTTGAAATAATTTTGATATATTTTATTTATCGGATCATGAGACCGATTTCTGTCCGAGGAAACTACTGCTTTTCCCCGAATACATACAACAAACATTTTATTGAATACTTCTTTCTGTAAATTATTTATTGCTTGGGACTTAAGTAACATTTACTGTATATGGCTTGTTTACACTTAAAATATGGACCTAGAAAATACACTTACCCTAGAGCCATGACCATAGTTCCATGTGCATGGTAGATCCTGTACAATGGATAGTGAGGCAGAAAAGGAAGGACAGTTGACAGTGGGTTCACAGCCCATAATCAATTTCAACTCAGCATATTCCAACAGACCAAGGCATAACTGCACTCGCGTTTCGGGAGGTACTATAGATATTTTCCCGACCTGAAAAAGGCAAAAGAAGATTGGGGTGAACTGCTATTAGGACAGGGAGACGAACATCCAGCAGCTATATAATCTTAAGGGGGCCTGAGAGACTAAGCCAGATGCCTGAAAAGGCGTAAAGCGTGAGCGTTTTTGACGTGTCTTTCTTACGTATTGGAAAAATTCGCTTCGCGTTGCGGAAAGTTTCCGTGGGGAGAAAACATTGTAGTTGCTGACAAATAGACTCTTACCTCTGTGGTTTCCAATTTTTAAAAACAAACTGAAACTATCATTACTCTCCTTGCGCTTATGATGATATATCTGGTATGTAAGGACTGTTAGCATAGGATTTTGGATGTCGATTCTTTTTTTATTGTTTTATGAACAAGTAAGAATGCAGAGGATTCTAATTATTTTTACTATTGTATGCATTTGGCATGCTGTTGGTACAGACTTTTGTTTATTGTTTTGAAGATAGAAAATAATTCATACACACTACACATTTCGAGGAAATGTTAAATTATGATTCAGATTAATTATTGGCCTCTTTTAAAGCGTTTTTTAGTGTTAAAGATAAGAAACCAATGTTTTTAGAAAGAGAAATAGTTTTTTCCACTGAATGTCGTCTTAAAGCTGCGATTTCCAACTGCGACAAGAAGGTAGAGTCGTAAACCTTGGTTTTTATGTTTCAGGGTATGAATAGTTATATCCAGGGGATAAGTATTAAATTAAGGTTTCCTTCCAAAGCTTATGGGATGATGGAAAATGGATGGACTTTTTGGCATGTTGTTTTCTATGGAACAATTACCGTCGTATGCAGGGACGTAGACAAGAAGTAGTGGACAACGTGGATTCGCCTTTCCTTTACGAATGAAGGTCACATAGCAGAATATGTACGATGTGACTATAGCTTTTTATTGTGTGGATGAAGTTCTTTTTGTTTTTGTAGGAGGGGTGTAGAATAACTTAAACCAATTCTGAAGTATAGGCTTTCGATAAGGTTAATTCTTTGGGTGACGCGTTTTTGGGCTGTTTTTCATGTTGGATTAGGCTAACAGTTTTGCTTTGGAAATTCCCAAGATGGATGGCTGAGAGGCAGGGGCTTATTACTTGGTTTCTAAAGAGAGACGAGACCCGATTCTTCCCCGGTTTATTACGGTACTTTCAGGTTGTCCCAGCCCGATTCCTTCCCGCCTGAAACCTCAAGACAGTCCCTATGATCCCCCCTCCCCTCACCGTTTTCTCGTCGTATCGATAAGACCAGCACATCTTCATAACCTTGTCACCAAGAAGAAGAAAAATTAATAATATTCCCAATACCCGAAATTTAACTTAAAAATTTTAATGATGAATTCTTTTCTCACTCTCGCATTGCCGCCGCTTCCTGAAAAGAGAGTTTAACCTTATATAGACTTGTTCAACATGTTACGTAAAAAGTGCGAAGAAATAAATGTGAAACAGGAATGTGACGAATGTGTGGCCTTTGAGTTCGGTCCGGACATGCAAATTTACTTAACATAGAGCTGATAGCAGAACCAGCAACGGGCTTTCGAAGCCCGGTCTATTTTTACATTATCTGTTCGACCTACAAAACTTGAAGACTGAGGAAGCTGGAGAGCGTGTTACGGAAAATTTAATGTTTATAAACCCACAACCGGACAACCGTAACCATTTCTGTGACTATTTGGTGCAAAATTACATCTAGAGAGTTCACAATTTTCTCCAATCTTGTTGGCGAAAATTTAGCCAACCTAGAACAGGCAACCAACGAATGTTTAAGCGCTACATCCTTATATCTATAAATTCCTTGAAATTTTACTTCAGATGCATGTTGCCCAAACATAATTCATTCCGTAGCCACTGCAAACGTATGAATGAATGCTAAAATTTAGTATATGTAACAGGTAATGGAAAAGTTGGTGAAATATCAAGAATATAGTTTATTCAATCTGTGTGGTAATAAATATATTTTGCTAACAAGTAAGTCTTAAAAGTTTATCATCGCATTTTCTTGTATTTTTAATAAATAAAACGTATCATTAAAATAAAAAAATTATTTGAAAATATTTTCAACATTATTTTACAATGCCTTATAGTCGAGAAGTGATCGGGTCGTTTCCATTTCATTGTCTGTGAACGGTCGGGAAGGAATGAGGAATCATTACGACCTGCGAGTAGCTCTGGAAGGAATCGGGCTATGCTGCTAAAACCTGATGCAGGTCTTATAGGGTTGCCCCAGGTCCTTAAATTGTAAAGAATAGTCTGGGCCCTAGTCAACCCTTGGACTGTCTTTCTCAACCCCATTTCAAATTCCCTTCCAACGCTGTCAAAGAGGAATTAACATTTACTGGATCGCCTTAGTGTAGCCTGTCATCTAAAAAGAAAACAATAAAAAAATATGAATTTGGAAAAGAGTCTAGTTGCGAACTTATTTGGGTCTGGTGGCTAGCGTCGCTACCTCACAACACAGAGATCTCGATGTCCAGGTATGGGAATTGATGTTTGTGCCGTGGTTGTCACGAAGTCTGTGATTATGATTTATTATTATTATTATTATTAATTATTTAGAACATAATAAGCTTGTTTTCTGGTACATCTATAATAGACCTTATCTTCATAAACTTACAAAAATTTTGTCACAGAAAATTCTTTACAATAATACTAACTAATTAACAAAAAACTAGAGGTATGATTAGAGGGGTATAGGGTGAAGGGGATAGGAGGATGAAGGGAGAATGCAGTTAGATCACAGATAGATGAATATGGAAGGGAAGAAAGAGCGGAACTGTAATGTGAAGGGAGAGGAAAACTATGGTAAGTAGTAGCTGCTTCCATCCTTTTTAAACATTAAATGGGATTTACAAACTAAGATATTACAATTTTTATTTTTTATTTATGTTCAGATATTTTTATTTATTTATTTTTAACATCAAATAAGGAAGCACTTGCCTGCAGGGAAACTGTTAAGCAGAATGTGATTATGACTGCTGACCACGTATCACTCCAAATTCGGAATATGGCCCGTAGATGACAGTCCACAGTCGACCCGGTAAGCCAAGGCACTGAATGGGCTGCAGAACCAAGCAAGAAGATGAAGAATAGCGTCGGAAATTTGCGTCACCCGTTGACGGCATGGGCAGTCGTGGAAAATGGATGATGCGTTAACTGAAATATGTTGCAGAGAAAAAGGAGCGAAACCAGATTGCTACAGTACTGCTCGAATCATATTGTGGAATTATGTATTTAAGGAACTCATTAATTGAAAACCGTAGGACATAGCTTTGCCTTTGACGAGATATATGTTGTCCGATATAGGCGGAAGGGTTAATAAAAGAGACTGTTACAGGTCCGGGAAGGTGACCGTTTCCCCAAACGATCGATCTCTTAGTTATGGTGTTCGAAGAAGGAAGAATTGAGTAAAGTTGAATTATATAGTTGATAATGTGGATATTGGCCACGTTCCGGACGTAGGACAAGGGTCGGTAATGAAATGGTGATATTGAAATGATTCGTATAAAGCTTTTACGACTTAGATATATTACACAAAAGGTAGTCTCCACGGTGAATATACGGATAGATGAGATAAAATACAAAAGCAGAGAACTGTGTTTTAGAAGTCCTTGAAGAAATGATTTTCCATAGGCTCTACTAAGTCCGGATTCTCGTTGTTCTTTTTGTCATATAAATGAAAAAATATGACATTTTACTTGAAAAGCTTCACACACTAAAGAACCACATTCAGTAATGAAAATAAATTTTAATATTTTATTATAACAATTATTCACATTTTGTTTAAAAATCTATATTATGTTTCTAGTCTAGAGTCGCAACTTTACTATGTATACCACTACGTTATTTAGACACCAAACAGAACTAAATTATTTTGGCTTCAGATTTATCAATTATTGTGGAAGTAATAGTAATATAAACGACTAATATCTATGCTTCCTTCCCATGCCCACACTTAACACCAAAAGCTTTATTTGCATTTCTGTCTCAGAACTTTGTGTCCCATTCCTAGGCCTATCGACGCTTGTGTACTATTTTTACCCATACGTGATACACTCGTATGTTCTCTTTTATCGCCATAGGCGGCTCGTTAATTTTTATGTATGGATACTGCAGGGCAAACAGTTTCCTGCTGTGACGCATCATTAAATCACATTTTTCCTATCACCTGCTTTTAAGGGAGTCGTTTTTGCAACAATCGGATTTAAAGCTTTGGAAATTTCAGTGTACTACATAGATGTTTTAAAAATATAAAATTGTCATATTGTTTAAACATGTCGCAAGTAGAAGTGCACACTATGTTTCAGTTATCCTTATTTTATATCATTAAAAAGAATATTAGTGGGTAAGGTGTTGTATACTTAAAAAGAGTCGTTGCCATAGCGTCGCTATTCTAACAAAAATTTCAGATAAGATCGTGGACGAGGTTTAGAAAGTTATAATTGTTTCGATTTGGAGCTTATGAATTTTTGGATTGCAGACTATTCGTATTTTATTTGCGAGTTAGTTGAATGACGTCTCTGAGTAATAAAAGCAGCTCTTTTCTTTATGAACCGAAGGATCAATTATAAAACTTTATCCCGGTGAGATCTTTATAAGAATGTTTTAAGGTTTTAAATTTTCAAACACAGTTTTACAGCAATAATTGATTCTACTGTACCATTCAATAAATAAAAAGGCAGCTAATAAGTCAGCATTAATATACACCCACATGTTAAAAACTTACAAATTTAGCAATTCATGTTCCTCGTCCGAAAAGATTATTAAATATATTGAAGTATTTACGTGACATGAATTTGGTGTCGCAGACTACCTCCCGCGACGGTTATGGCCGAAATGATATGGTAACAACGAGTTCTTTCTTTTAAATTTTAACAATATAAAGAGAATTAAAAAAGAGGATCATCAATTTTGTTCAATTTACTCGAATATTTTTTTACATTGAGTGCATGACGATTGCACCTGATATACAACAATTCACTAATCATTCTCAAAAAGTAATCATTTTCTTCATCTAAAGTTTTCATATTTTGCCTATCGAAATTATGATTATTATGATGTATGAGTTTGGACACAACTGTAATTTGATGATGTTTTTATGTCCTTTAATGCGAGTTTTTAATGCTCTTCTACTTTGTCCGATATACAATGCATTACAATCTAAGCGAGGAAGACAACTAGTGAAGAGCATAGGAAACGTCGCATTTATATTAAAAAAATATCAAATAAATTATATGCTGACTTATTGGCCGTCTTTTTATTTACTGTAAACTTAAATTCAGGATAATAAAATCAATTACCAGATAATCAAAAGTGAAGCACTAAGTTGTAAACAGGATGGCACAAACAGAATTGATTACCCCAATTTCACCAGAATCTGGAGACCCTATTTTATATGATTTCCTGCAGTAGCGATGTGATAACCACTTGTTTCCTTGCCTGTATTTTGTTATTAAAAGTGTAAATTAATTCAATGTCGTAGCTTCGTATCCAAAACCATACTATAACAATTTCATTTTAATAATCGACTCTTTCTACAGAAGAATACTGAAAATCAGATGAGTGGATAGAGTAATTACTGAGGAAGTTCTAAGCAGAATAGGTGTAGAGAGAAGAATTTGGGCGACTTTGACCAAGAGAAGGGGTAGATTAATAAGCCATTTTTTGAGACATGAGGGTCTTGTAAAATTAACATTAGAGAGGGTAAGAACAGAAGAGGGAGGTTAAGGATGGAATAGGCTAAGCATTTTATCGATTTGTTAGCTATGTAGAAATGAAAAGGCTTGCACAGGATAGGTTAGCATGGATGGTTGCATCAGCCAGATTTTGGACTGAATATCTCCGCAACAACAACTCGTCTCTTTAATAACCAAAGAGCGTACACTGAATCGATACACTCTAATTTCACTTATTCTTTTCCAATGAAATAAATATGAATTTTATTAAGTTAAATGCGAACTTTTGAAATAATATGTGGAACCTTGATATATCTGCGAAAAAGTGCCATCACATTCATATTCCTATTCCGTAATGATAAAAATATTATGTATATACACAGTTATTTTTTTAAGTTCAATTTTAAAGATTTCAACTTAAGTCATAATCGTTCTGTGAGTTAGATATACGCGTGAGAACTCTGTTTGAAACTACATGAGCCATTTCTTACCGTTATTAATTGTGTACATATTTTTAAAATTAGGAATTTCTTCAAAAGTATGTTTGAACATTTCTTCAAAAAAATAAAGGGCTACAGTTTGTTAGTATAATAAGAAAAGAGAGAATAATATGGACGACTTTGACCAAGAGAAGGGATAGATTATTATGCCATGTCTAGAGATATGAGGGTGTTTGAAAATTAGCATTAGAGGTGGTATGACGGAGGTAAATGATGTAATAGGCTAAGCAGATTTTGGAGTTATGAAGTAATGAAAAAGCTTGCACAGAAATTTTATCGAGAGTTGTATCACACTAGTCTAAGGTCTGAATACTTATTAAAGTAGATGTCACGAGTTTCAAATTGAAGAAACAAAAGTCCTTTAAATAAATACACTAATTACAAATTTTAAATATATAGAAATACTTTTTATCAACTCAAATATAACTAAGATAATTTTTTTTAAATTAAGTCTCAAGAGTAAACGCTTTTTATTCTGCCGTAATAAATAAATTGACTATTAGTGCAAATTTCCTGCATTTGATATTAGTTAATTTATAAGTGTTAACTCATTGTGCTTGTCATTAGATTTAGATCTAATTTTTGTGAAGGTGTTTTGCAATAAGTGCGGGTCGGTGATGAAATTTTTACGTGGAATAAAACAAGCTGTGTTCGACATTAACAATTTTTTTTTGAAATGTAATACTTTGGCCGTTTTAAATATTAAAAAATATTCTTTAATGCTTTCACGTAACTTGTTTTTTTCCATTTCAACATCCACCCGCCTTCATTGAAAAGCCCTAAAAATTTAAACAAGTTAGATGGGGTTTGGATGTGATTCTCCAAGTAGGTTGCCTGTATTGGCACTATTTTTGTATTATTGACATCTACTTCGTATTAAATTTATAGTACTTTATTTTATTGTATTTTTAAAGGTATGTACATAATTTATAGCTGTAACAAATATTTCATGTACTATGTAAACAAATTTATAGAATAAATATCAGTCAGTCAAAACCTGTCAAATCGAATATACAAATAAAAATGGAATCTGTATAAAAGGTTTCTCATTAATACTTATTAGTAGTCCAAGGCTACTGAGTATATAAATTCCTTAAATGATACCCTCCAAACTTTTGAAAAATCAATAAATTTATGAGCTTACTCTTAAGAGAAGTAATATAAGTTTTAAAATATTAAAAGAATTAGAAGGAAATGTGTGGAGTAAGAACAAAAGGTGGAGGTCAAGGATGTAATACGCTGAGCAGATTAGGGAGAATGTGGTAGTTATGAACTAATGCTTTCGCAGAATAGGTTATCATGGAGAATCGTACCCGACCAGTCTAAGGGTAACAACAGTTTTTATTAAAAGTTGAAGTCACGAGTTTCAAATTAAAGAAACAAAAACCTTTGAATAAATACACTTAAAACAAATTTTAGATTGGATGAAGAGTTCTCGGGATTCCAGTCGGGTGATGTCGTTTGTAGTCCACAACGTTTCTATGGCTGACACCGCCATCTTATTCAGGTGAAATTTTAGGTTTATGGAAGTACTTTTTACCCCTTTAAATAGAACTAAGATAATTAAAATCTAAAAATTAAGTCTCATAAATAGACGTCTATTATGCTGTCATAATAAATAAATTGACTACATATTAGTGCAAATTTCTTGCACGTGGTACAAGTTAATTTTTAATATTAATTTTATACGTTGTACTTTCAACTTTGTGAAAATAAAAGTAAGTTAATTATTTGCAGATTATTCAACGTAAATTTAACTTTCAAACAACAAATTGCATGAACTACTTAAAAAAACTTTTTAGACTGTAATTACATAATTACTAAATGTTAATTTATGTCCTCCGAGGCTATTGCTTAGTCACTCAGTTCTCTCTATTAAATTTTCTTGCTTCATTTACATATTAATGATGCGAATGTGTTTCTGTTGAATTAAACGTGCACTAATTATTCAACAACAATTCTATGCCCAAGTCTGAATTATTGTTTCATTATGTTGAATTAATAATCCTGAATGTGTTGTATCTACATAAACATTATGAAATTCATGTTGACAACAATAGAGTCCATATTCTTGGTTTAAATTTTTTTCAGCCATACTTTTTACTATATGTACCCTACTTTAACGCATGTTTAACGCAGAATAAAATTGGGGATATGTGTGTCTTTTTGAAGCTGTAGGAAGAATTCGTTGGCAGACTGGCGAATCTATGGCGGCTGTCCCCGAGGTCCCGTCGAAAGTTTACCGTGCCTCATATAATATGAATCCAGGAAGATTTGAGAACAGCTCTTCCCTTTATTGTCTCTTGAATGCCCTGTCAGATTGAATAAAATAAAATCTAATTCTAAAAAGAAACACAATGATGTCAGCAAAACATGTTTACGTTTTCAAAATATAATTACCCTTGATGTATTCAAACTGTTGCGTCGTATCTATGGGTTTCGACCTCCATTCACTTACTCGCCAACAACGCTTTTTCTAAATTTTGTGGAGTCAACGTTTAGAATTTTGATTATTTTTACAAATTTATGTATTATTATGAATTCTACACCATAATTTAAATGGTACATTTCTTGCTATGCAGCAGGAAGTTGGTCATACGCCATTAATAATTTCAATACTTTCAAACGTTAAGTAAATTTATGATTGTAGGTAATTAAAATTTCATCTATTGTACACTGGGTGTATTGAGTTTAATCATAAAATATTTAAGATAATGAAGATTTGTTTAGGTTATCTACATTATTATAATGATATACAGAGTGTAACAGAAGTTCAAAAACTTAAAGGAAGGGATACATTGGATTAATAAATGTATGTTTCCTCTGGCTTTACAGACCCAATGAGAATTTTAAAAAAAATGAAAAATACGATTTTAATCATGCCTACACATATTTGTGAATTTATTAGAATAATATACCTCCATTTATGTCTATATAAAAGACAACGACGGATCATTGCTTGCGAAGTTCCTGGCATACCACGAATTGCTTGCACTGCAGCCTCAATTTGGTGACGGAGCTCTGGGTCGTTGTTTACAGGCGTAACATAAATATTTATTTTAATTTCTAAAGTAGATTGATGTATTTGTCTGATGACAGTTTTCATTTCTGCAAATAGTCAATAACGAAAGAGTTTCTTACAAAAACGTCATATGAGAAAATGTCTGTATGGACCCACTTTATGTCATCCCTTCAAGTTCACGCACTTGTTACAAACTATGTTCATGCAATAATATAAACCATAGTTGGGACGAGTATACATTTAAACCAAATTGTAGGCTTTCATTGAAATTTACAATCCGTTATTATACATAATATCACCCTTAAAGCGACGAAATATTACTTTGAGTACTAAAGAACTCTATAAACTTCAGACGCGACACAGTTAAAATTAGATGACGTAATCAGCATTTATATTTAAGATAATCTTTGATATTAACTCAGTGAAACAACATAGTTTAAATGCCAACAACTACTTTCGAATGAATTATTAAGATCCAATGTCTTTCTACTTTTACACAAACAAACAACACATGGCCGGAGTGATGTAGGTCATGGATCGGCCGTATCTAATATATATGAAACTGTTATTGAACTCCACTATCAGACATAAGTACAAAGAAATGAAATCACCAGACAAAATTCTTAATGCACTCAAATTATTTTACAAAATCAACAAAGAATAAGTTCCAGAACATTTAATGAAACGTAGTGTTTTTCAATTTTTGTTAATTTCGATGTCACTGCATCCATTTTAGTAAATATTTAATATTAAACTTGTTCTGAACTATTGACATTACATTTATTTATCTTGTTACAATGTCAGATAAAATAATTTGAAAGTGTAATAGTCCAAAAATTTATTCGTATACCGTTGAATTATATCTTATCAACACATTTGTCTATCCTGAGTTGTAAAATTCATTTGTACTGTTTAATCCAAGTAACATCTGCAGCCCAGTCAGCGCTTTGGCCTACCGGGTCGACAGCAGACTGCCATCGTATGTGACACATTCTGAATTTGGAGTGATACGTGGTCAGCGTATTGACTATCCAGCACTCTTAATCCCAGTCTCCGTAACCTTAACGACACTAGCACCCAAGCCCATAACAGTATTATAACCGGAGACCACATTGTTGTGAGAGTGATGCTAGACCACAGGAAGTCTGGACATCAGCAATTCCATAAAGTATTTATTTTAGCGAGATCATGTGGTCTTGTTTATTCTATTCTTTGTTACTTTAGTTTGTAATATTTATTTATTATATTGAATTGTTTAGGAAATTATAATAATAATATGACAGTAATGAATTTAAAATCAAAATTTATTTGAATAGTATTGATTAATATAGTCCAAAAACAAATTAATCAAGATGAAGACGGTTCGCATTCATAAATGTATATTGAAACTCATAATAGTAGGTGGGGTGATCCAAAGTGTGGGAAAGTTTATTTGGCGTATTGGCTTGGCAATGTGAACTTTTTAAGAGTTAACTCAACGATACCAACAGAATCCATCAGATTTTTTCTTTGTTGCCGGTTTTGACGTTCTGCTTTTGGTTGAAAATCATCGGACAGGTGCCTGTTGTGATGGTGTGCTTCTCCTCGATTCTTCGTCGGGCATAGATGGCCTTATAAGGTTCTGCCTGCTGCGTAGTACCATGTAGGTGACGCCTAAGTGGCAGGAATAGTCGAGATATCTATCAACGTTTTACCATCTCCTGAATATTAACTCAGAACACCCACTTCTTCTTTGGCTCTACAGTTCATTGAGGGCCTGGGCCTATGGGGTCGGCTGTGGGCTATCAACTTGCATAACACATAGCGAATTTGGAGTGACACGTGTTCAGGATATCGATTCTTCGGCAGTCTTCAACCCAGTCTTCGCCACCATGACGGCACAAACATTCAAGCCAATTCCAGGATTCGAAACTGGGATCTTTGTGTTGTGAGGCAGCAACGCTAGCCACTAGACCACAGGAGGTCGGCTCTGTTCCCACTAGCGGCCCGCAATTTAATAACGCCCCCACACCCAAGCGTCTTTCCATATCACCTCTTATGGTTCCGAATTTTTCTCCTCCCTTTTCTAATATCCAATCAGCTGCAATTATAAAAAAAATATCCATTGGGTGGAATTTACGAAACTACAGCCAGCGGGCAATTTTCAGCCGCTTGATGCGAGCAAACTGTCTTTGCACATGTTTTACGTTCGTTACGCAGTAGTTGTTTCCGATGAATTACGCGAAGTTTCTAACTTGACTGGACTCAATTCTCTTGTAATTTATCACGGACGTGCCATTCTCCGTAAAAAGGGTCTTTCACTATTGTTCGAAAACGCGCCTGCCTCATTGTTCCAACTAAGAGATTCCTGCTTTGACCGTCACACACAAAACTTCGCAGCATTGATCGTATCACTTAATTTTAATAACGTCCCTGCACCTTAAACAGTCTGTGAAATAATAGTTAAAAATATTATTTAGTTGGAAAGAAACATTTAAATAGTTTCATTCAAATACCTCTGCACGTAATTAGTCTCTCATCTATTTCTTACGCTATGAGTGACATTCAGACCTCTTTCTATTGCAAATATAGTAAATATAAGATAAATTATAAATATTCCAATCACCATAATTTCAATGAAAGTTTTGATTAAATTCTGATGATAATTTTAAACTATCAGAATGAATGTAGTGATTGTGTAATGTAGTAAATGCAAAGTATGAAGTACACAACGCCAAAGTGTCATATATAAAATATTTAGGTGTAAAGATCTTCAGTTTTACTAAACAAATTTTAACTGTATGGGTCGGGAATTAAACCAGTTAATATGTATTTATTTTTTAAATTAATACATCAAATAGGATAATTTTTTAAAAAACTCCCTTTAAACTTTACATTTTTCCATCGGAGGAAAAGGGTCATTTATAAAAGATGATGGTCCGCTTTAGAGGTATGAGTAAAGTTTTAGTGACGCTTTTTAAAATTTTAGAAATGTTCACAGCGGAAGCTGATGATAATTAAAGTCTATGCTTATGACGAGTCATATTAGCCACTCACTGAGACAGCTTCAATGAGAAGTGATTGGCCACAGTCAATACTGTTTACTGTCCTAATAGCGAGAGACAATAATATTGGTGCATCCGACACACCTGTTACTGACTACGACATCCAAAGCTTCTGCTTGAGGCTGATTGCTTTGGACAGGAACTTGCAACATGTTCATAATAACAAAGTGGAACGTTGCCATTATTTTCTTCAAACGGAAAAGTATATATAATTTGGTCAAGTGTAACCTGCATTTTGTAATGCACATAATTTTCTTTGAGATGAATTTTAAATTACATATATAAATTAACCAGAGAGTAGTATCGCGTGCTTAAGTTACACGAAAAGTGGCCCCTAAGTGAAAAGGACCCAATTTACTGTCAACTTATATTTTTCTGAAACTTTTACATAGCCAATTTAATGTTATAATTAGGAAATTCGTTTTGAAAATTCCAAAATATTTATGTACATATATATATATTGAAATACCAAAACTTAATTAAAGAATAATTTAAGACAATAAGTTTAAAATAGACCTATTTAAGAAGTTATGTTACAAAATACATGGTAATCTGACTGTAATATGTTTTGAATATGACACTTTGTTTGGCATATTTTCTCCGCAAGAAAACTGTATTACATTAAAAGTACGCGAGTTATGTCTGCAACGCATTCATTTGTGTGTGCATGTTCACACTCCCTCGGATAATGGAATTGAGCCTTTCTTCAGATCTATGGAAGGAGGTCCAAGAACAATGAGTGTCATCCGTTGGTAGTTAGACGTGAAAAATGATGAATCACTGCCTTCCGCAACTAATACCAAACATATGTGCGATCGCATCCGCCCACATCTGCGACTGAAATTTTTCTTATTGGCTGCAATTATTCAAATGCAAGCCTATGGGTGGTATTGGAAATTAAAGCAGATTGGCTACTGGAATTCAGTAAGAGGATTTTGGAAACCTACCGAGGTGACCTGGAGACAGATTTTGAGAGGCAAAAAAAATTGTGAGCCGCTGGCGAGAGAACATAACGAGAAAATGATTATTTAAATTGAGAGCCGCCGTTAAGAGCTGGCTAGAGTTCTTCAAACCTCTGCAGATTTAGATTTCCGTAGGAGTTTCCGCTGTTTTGGCCCAAGGCATGATCAATGTAGCCAGGTCATCCAACAAGAATCCAAAGCAGACCAGAGCAAAAGATCGTCAATCAATGCAGCTGCAGTCATAGGGGGTATCGTTAACTTTGATATTATAGAGTTCAAATTGCCAGACCTATTTAAAATAATTTAAGTTCCTACCTTTCGGTTCACCCCTCAGGTCCCCCTGATTTTTAATGTCTCAACATAAATTTATTATTGTTACCGTATTGCATTTCTATAGCAATCAATACAATTCCCTTTTTAAAATTTTATTCTAATTAAATCATATTTATAAATTAAAATCTTTATTACATCTGTGTGCCCAACGTGGGACTCATTAAAAATTAATAATAAATAAATTGGCTTCCGTCAGCGTGGGGCATATTAAATAAATAAGAAATAAACCTCATTGCCTATATAATTATTACAAAATTGTAGTTTTACTACAATCTTTTTGATGTAGTTGTTATTAAATGTCGGAATTTTTTTAAATATTCGTCTCCGTAACTTATAAATAAAACAAATCTTCCGTACCGATTGTAATTTTATTCTTTTAATTTAATATGCACAGTTCCGTAGCTAAACCTTTTTTATTCTTCACATCACTTGCAGTGAGACTCCAAATTGTCGTATTATCTTTTCCATGACGTATTTGCACCAAGCTAAACAAAAGTGTCCTCATCAATAGTAGCGTCGTTGTTAAAATCTGTCAAATAGTAAGATTCGGGTCAATTGTGTAAAAATTGTCTTCACAACCGCTGTCTTCAGATGACAAAGTATCTTTATATTCTAATAAGCACGCCCCCATGTCATTTCGTATTCAAATTTTGGAAGTCGTTTATACACCCCGCATTGGGACTTATAGGATACAGAGTGCGTGAGAGCGAGTGTATTGTGGCAGAGGGGGGAAGAGAGAGAGGGAGAGAGAGCGAGAGAGAGAGAACCGTAAATGGCCGACGAAAACATGTTAACATTAAATTTATATTATATAATATACCTGTATGAAGTATGAGATTATTTGTGAATACGTGTGTTGAAATATAGTAATAATATTTAATCGGCGGAATTGAGATTTATAATTGAATAATATGGAGGACGTTGGCCAAGAGAAGGGATAGATTAATTGGCCACTTTTTAAGGCATGAGGGCCTTGTGAAATTAGCATTAGAGGGAAGTCTGTGGGTTAAGAGCAGAAGAGGTTAGCCAAGGATGGAATACTGCGACTTCACAGCAAACTCATCTCCGCCATTCGGAAGGGCGTGAGAATAGTACGCACCTAACCTTTCTAGTGTTTTCTAGGTGGATCACCGGGTTCTATCCTTAAACTATAGCCTGAGGATCCTAGTCCCCCATTGGCTGCCTTCATCTCCCTACCGCAAGCCGCCTTTTCAATTCGTTTTCTATGATATTAAAAAAGAATTTGCCTGTTTCTGGATCATCCTCAAGTGGCCTTATTTCCAAAGTAAAAAGCTAGGAATCATAATTTATATTAACATTTTTATTACATTTTAATTTTACTCAGGTTCAATTAATTAATTTAAAGATTTCTGTAATGACTGTCCTTTTTTTCTTTACATCTGTAATATACTGGAAGATGGTTATTAACATTCGACAACTTGAGTACCGTGAACAATTATACTTCGACAAACTGTATGCCTGTGGTACGTAGAAACAACACGACATCGAGTTAAACAGAGAAACGCATGACGAATTCAAATATTGTTCCAACAAACTCATTATGTAGTTCTGCATTTGCAGTTGAGTACATATTGCTTCTGGTAGTCGACTTTCATGCTGAAAACGTGCAAGCAGCTATGTTATAATACACAGACGTAAGTTAACTGTAACATTCATACACTGGTATTTCTTGAAAATGGTACATTTCATTAAGATAAAATTCATCTCGTATGACTTATATAAAACTTCTGCTGTAATTAGAATTTTCTGTACGTCTAATATTGTTAAATAAAAAGTAGACATGCTGGACTTATAGGAATATATTTACAATCAACAGAACGAATTATTTGTACATTAATTGTATTATTTTGTTAAACGAAACCTTAGTCGAGTAGGTGCCTGACATCTGCCGATGACATTGTGTCAACTATTTTCTTTATAATGATATTCTCTATATCGACGGTGGGCAATCCGCGGACCACATCCACCCTTCGTTCACTAATTTTTTCTGTATGATATTAATACGCCCACCGCGTCGCTGTGACATGTTTCCATTAACTGCTAACATACTATCTACAAAAATTTAACTGATAAAGAACGTTTACAATTACAAATAGTTTGAAGAATTATGAAGTACTGTTGCCAATCTATAAAAATTATCAATATTTGTCTGTTTTATGGAACATGCTCTGGCTTTCAAGGAGTTCACTTTGTTCTCCACCATAGGGTGTTTCCGATACTTGTTGAGACTGTGTTTGTATATTTTTTGAGCAGAGGAACAGGATTCGTTCCACTACGGTTTGATATTGTATGTCCTTATGTTATTCGGCTGTTTCCTCTTTAACGTTTCACTCGCCGCCTTGGTGCTTATATTGCAGAACATCTTGTTTAAACATTTCAATTAATCTAGTATTGAGGCCGTTGTTATTCCACTGAAAGAGGATCATAGTGTTCAGGGTCTCCTGCGTGGATGAATCTGGGTCCGTGGATGATGTTCCAGACTGATTTTTTTATCGTATTAGTAAGTCTGGTTACGTTTCTATCTTTAGTAGTAGGGTATATTACTTTTAGCATTTCAACGAACAATTTCGGGGTTACTTGGTAGTCGTTGGATAAGGTCAATGGATTTTTTTATGTGAAGTAGCTAGTGACAAGATTTTTTGCTTGGGCAAAAGTAATTGGGAAGCTATATTGAGTGTCTTCGTATGCTGTTCGCGCTAGTTCAAGAATCCTGTTTTTGTTTCGAATCTAACGGTTTAGTTTTCTTTTGTGGATTATTGGAGACTGTAGATTCAAGGGTTTGGAAGTAGTCATCTACGGAATTATCGGACTTCTGTGAGAAGAGCGAGGTGGACGGTTATTTCTTCGTCGATTGCGGCTTGGCATTTTCCTTCTGTGGTTGTTCATCGGGTTGGATTTACTGAGTTGGTATGTCAGGGTCTCCCAAAACATTAGACTTCGACGATGGTTTGTTCTTTGTGGATTTCGAGATGCTACATTCCTTCTGGTGTTGTATTTCGGTTTGATTTAGCTGGATGGGTTGACTATTGATTTCGGTCTCCAGGTTGACGTGATTTAGATATGTAACCGTTTTTCTTAACAGGCATTCTTTTGCAAACTGGCCTTGTTTTATGCAGAGTTGTTGTTTTCTTGGGCAATGAAAATTCTGTAGTTTGTACTTGTTATGACAGATTAGCATTGATTACGGAAGTTTGTGGATGGACGATGGTTAAATAAAGAATTGTCTGCGGAAACTGAGTATGTAAGCGTATCGGCGATCTGAAGTATTTGCCCAAATGTCTGTGCATCTAGATGATGGGGCTATTTTGTGTTTTACCAGTCCCGTTTCTATAAGATCATTCTATATTATTGGGCAGCCATTTGACGTTTTTATCCTAATATGCTTTATTACCAGCGGTTTAATGCTTGCTTCATGGTTATTAATACACACGGATTTAGTTATTGAAGTTGTTTATTCAACGTAGGGTTTCGAGCTGAAGAAAATACATGTTCTTTCGTTTGTAATCTTAGAAATGAATCTGATTTTCTGGGATGAATATAATTAGCTATTAATGTTAGATAAGATTACTTATATATTTTAAATCTTTCACGCAGGGACGACGGATACAAATAAGGCTGCATTAAGTGGATCTCATATTTATATGTTGTAAAATAAATTGCAAAGGAATAAATTGTAAATTGAAAGTAAGCAAAGGTGCTGCATAAAATGGACAAAGATGATCAATCGACATTGAATTATTTGTGAAGTATAAATACAAGAACAATACACAAGTGGTTGGGGTGCACTGTAAAATAATGAGGCACGATAAACTATCAAATTTTAGAAAAGCAAATTAATATTACCGATTAGGTTTATAAATAATATGTACAAAGTAATAATTAATAATAATCGACGTAATTTGTTTTTATGAATCTCCGGCTGCGGGTTATAAAAAGTGTTTTGTTGCGATCTGATGACCAAATTTAACAAAGCGCGGATCGCACTTTCATTAATTATTTCAAGGGGCAATTGTAACGGTCAAATACATCTTCTCGGATTTCGGTGGTTTAGGAGTTAAAATAAAAGAGACATTATTTGACAAACAGGGGTAATAAAAGCTAGAACTCTGGACGCTTCTGGAATGTGATGGACGGAGGCTGGGAATAAGCGTGGATTTTCCCCAAAAACCTTGGGGGAGAGGGGCAAGCGATTCATCCCAGAGGGGAGAAGCAATAAATTTTATTGGCGAATAACCATACCTGCCAATTTTAGGACATGGGGAAGAATTATTAAAAACCATTGCAGGCGGGGAGTGAGGGGAAGAATGAGAACATAATTAGGGGACAAGACAGTTTGATGGGATAGAGCTGTTGATCAGATAACATTAGTGGCAAATTGAGAGATTTTAGAAGACGAGGCGAAGACTGGAAATGGTCATGATCCAGGGGTAGATGAGGCGTGATCGAGACCAGACCGAAGTCATACGAGGAAGTACAATCAGGAGAAGGCGCCGTTAGGTCCAAATTAAGCTGACGCGGTAAGTACCTCTGTAACATTTCCCGGATTTCCTATACTGCCAGGTCCGAGTAGATTCTGTGTTACATATTTCCGCTATACGAAAAGGTCCATATCAAACGACCCTGAGTGTAGAGACCTAGAAATTTTAGTTGTAAGAAAATAAATTATTTGTACCATTCTTTGTTGTGTTTATTATAAAGAAAGGCCAGCTATGTAAATTGAAACTATATTCAATCAGTGTACATTAAAAATAAATAAATGTTGACATTCAATAAAATTTACATTGCTAACGATTTTTCATTATTATAGAATAAATCATATTCCCCTCTATTCATTTCAAGGTATCTATTGTATTTCGCTAGACGCGCGGAAAAAGTATTGGCAACAGTTAGTCCACGGCCAGCCTTGGTGGAGTAAGTTTGTTTAGCGGTTTTGCGGCTGGAGGAGGTGTCGGGTTTCGAATAAGCTACCGGAATTCATGGAGCTGAGACGCTGCAAGGTCATATGATTTATATTCAGCAGTTCACAACGAGGCGTGACCAGAGAAGGTTTTTAAGTTCGACTTTCTGGCAAGTTGGGCCCTGATGCTATTCTATTAAGATTAATTAACTCAGAAAAGAATTTCTCATGCTTATTTACATTGAAACATATTATGGTACGCGTGTGAATAGTTATCCTCGTATTATATTTTCAAGTTATGAACCGAGCGATTAAAATGATAGTCGAAAAGGATTGTCAAACAACTTGTAAATACTTAGGATATTTATAGCTAACGTGTTATATATACTATAATTGTACGAAAAATAACGAGGAACGACAATGTGCGTTTACACCACATGCCAAATTTACACTTAATTACTTAATGTTATAATTAAACCTGATTGCAATTAAATACCAACATTAAAAAAATGCGCCGGTCACGTAAAACGGAGTCTACATCGAAATCCTTTGTTACAAAGTTTCAACCCCAACTAATGTATCATAATGCCATATGTGAAATGGTTTGTCATTGACGATTGAAGTTATTCGTCCATTTAGGATAAGCATCTACGGTTGAATATTTAGAGTAAAAAATATTACTCCTTCCTCACCTTAAAAAAACATTTTTTTTACAATTTTAGTATCCTTTATATGTTTAATATAATTTTATTTTAGTTAAAACGTTTGCATATTTTAATAGACTAGCGTGCTTATGAGGTGTTAAAAAATATATAAAATCATTAATGGTTTGTAAAGTGAAACCAAAGACAAATTAATTAGAAACACCTTTGAATTTAATCAAAAGTTTTTAATTCAATGACATTTAATCACACAATAACATATAAATATAAATTCACACAATTAGAAAAAATATAGCATTAGAATATGAGATTCAATCACAGGGGAAGCTGCTGGCTCCCATTGAGAATAAAGTGCAGTAATTATACGCAGCTGGCTGAAACTAGTTGGCTTTATGCCCAAAAACAATTGAATAAGCAAGTTTTACATAAATTAAAAATAAATAAGCAAATTGTCTCCTTCTGTACACGATTCACACTTAAGCAAATTAGCGCACCGAAACTGTGCGTGTTCTTCTGTACGGTTTTACGAACTTTACCGTTTATACAGGACAGAAAACGGTTGCTACTGATTCGCACTTATAGCACATGACTTAAGAATTTTTCACATTCAGTTCTTATTTTGTATCGTCGCTGCTACTGTTAATAGCTATATGTAGAGATTTATGAATATACTTAATAATAAGTAAACAAGTATATTTGCCATACCAATTCTTTACATTAATCATGTATTTTCTACCGTAAGCATTGATCCATATTCCACACAAAACTAAACATATTTTGGAAGCTAAAAATATTTGATGCCCGTTCCTTTAGTTTTTCTGTTACAATTTGTGCAACCAAAACCAGCGCACGACGGTATTATCCGTCTTCTTTAAATACAAGTACACACTGTATACAGCTTAAAACCGTTTCCTTCAACCAAGAAACAATTAATACAACTATAATCCCAAAGGAAAATCTTCATCGCATTCAACACAATGACAATCGCTAGATGCTTGCGTCCCGCGTGACGTCATGCGCCAAATTCCGTTCGGCATCTGTCTCATCTTTACACTTCCATCGCTTAAACGACTGCATCTCGCACGCTTCTGAGTAAAAGTTTTTAGACAGTTATCCTTGCCTACATCTTAGCACACTATATACGTGCTAATGTAAGGTGTAGCAAACCGTCCACATCAACCTCCTGCCGCGTTCTGTTCTGGGGCGTTTACTTCAACTTCCTTCATTTCATAAACACTGAAACGTTCACCAATCAGAACATACTTATTTCATGCCATCTCTGGATTTGTCCAGTTCTGGAATAATTTCATGAGATCCCACCCTGCAACCAGGCTAACTTTGACCTCGCACGCTTTTCTCAACGCCTTTCTGTTCCCAGCGTCTTTATCTGCAATGCAACACGCAACACTGTGTTTAGTTTGTCGGTCCACGTACAGCAGCGAACTATGGAGGTTACTACGCCTGCTGAAATGAATTACATAACTGTCGTTTCATTTTTCATCTTAAATACAGTCAGAGAGTGCTTGCTCACTCATTACTCTATATTGAACTGTCCACTTACTTATACACCACAATTAATGTTGACATAGAGAACGGTCACTGCACGCCTATTTTTAATTAACCAGGGGTGCCAAACTATATATATTTTCTTTAATTAAAATCTCATCAACAGTTGAGGTTATAAGCGAGTACTATAGGGTAACTCATTTTTATTCGCTGTACTTGGGTTCCACAGTTTGTAAACACACACAAACACCAAGGCCCATGTCTGGATTCGAACACAGGACTTTTGTGGTGTGAGCCAGCGACGCTGACAATAAAGTTTACATTTATTTTTTATAAATTACTTTGGTTGAGTCCAACACAATTTCTGTGAGCATAATTAAGTTCATATATGCTGGTCGGACACTGCTCTGCCGTCCAAAGAAGAAAGGCAGTAAGTCTAAAAAATGCTTTTGAGGAATCAAGGTATAAAGTTGCTTGAGCTTCGACATTTACATACGCCCCTTATCTCTTTGAAAATGGTTTTATCCGTGCGAAGAAATATGAATTTGTCTTTATAAATTGATTATACACTTATCTGTGAAATATTTTCAAAAGTCAAAAATTTTTACTTATTGTAACATACTCTAGTAAGGGCACGACCATTGTTACGTCGCTGATGGCGCAAAGGGTACTCGGGAAAGAAAGGCCGTGTATGTTAGGAATACGTGACATTTAGAGTTTTCTCAAAACGACTGCGAGAGATATCGTAATTCTGAGCGAGCGAACGCCTGGGCATACCGTGTACTCGTGATTTGTCGTTGCAAATGGCCGACCCAAAGCGGGAGTTTGCACGCAAGAGATTGGTGGTTGAGGTCAAGTGACCAGACATGTGCAATATGGCGTAATCCACGAAGGAATGGGATTGAAGAGACGACGAGATGTGGTGAAGGCAAAGCACATTTAGAGGCCTCGCGAGAATTCGCGACCGCGCGTAGCAGTCTGGCTATCGAAACAACCACAGATTCAGGTGGTGACATGCCAAGGCGTAAAATGATTTAATTATTTTACTTCCACAAATTTAGTGATTTTCCGGCAATGAGTCGGCTGTAGGTCAAATCTGGAAACGGACGTGCTTCTAGACGGCTAGCAAACTAACTACGCAATAAGTGGCGCTATCTCAGAATAGAAGAAATAATTTTATGTCGACGAATTTGATAGTATTTGAGTGATAGTTGAATGATTTTATCTAGAGATTGTGTTGACCACGCCCTGGATAAGTTGATGTTTTCGTGTCCCTGACTTCAATTAAATGTTTTGTTTGTATTTTTGATATTACTTATGGTAAAAATACCTGGTGCCCAAACTATTCCTTTCCCGAGGAATAATTCATTATCGACGTAGAGCTAAGTTTCCGAAAGGAACGAGGTTTCTTTACAATATATATATAATACTCAAATTTTAATGATTTTTCAGTCACAGAGAAATAAAGTAATAGTTATGCAGAATAAGATATTCGTGTTAATTTTTTAGTAATAGAAACACTTCCATACGTTTTCAGCAATACGTTCTTGCAACTCTTAAATTTGAAAATATGGGGAGTCACGATTTGATAATTTGCTTATTCGTTCATTTATTTTGCTTAAAGTACAATTTTTTAAATGTGGATAACTTTGTTGGTACACTGTAAATTAGTGACGTTACAAACTTTTCTATTACGACCCTTTTATTTGTGCAAAAATCATTTCCATTGCAGATGTGTTAGAAAATTACTTCCGAAATCATATAACTAGTGTAGTCTCTTACGCGTGTAAATAGTAGATTTCATCATTCCGGCTAGTTTATTACGATCCTGAAGCAGAAAATTAGGGATGCAATTAAACAGCAAGTTGTATCTCTTAATGAAAGTGGTATCTCGTTTATACATTGATCGCATAATGGGACGTGCATAATAGCATTGTTCTCCGCCGTAATAAAGTGGCAGAGCGAATTGATAAACGCGTATGCACGGTCCCGGCCTGGCAAAATTCCAGGTTCCAGAAACCTATGTGGGAAAACAGAGCAAAGCACTCCACTAACAATGTAATAATTCTCAGAGATTGTGTGAAACATCTGCAGTAAGTTTCCAAGCTTAAGATTATGTTTCAACCTCGCTCGTAATATTGTTAGGTTAGTTAAATACGGGATTTAATTAAACTGGGAACTTTATGATATTAATACTGCCTCGATTAGAAATGCGAGGAAGCCTCATACGTTGTTCCCGTGTGTATAGAATTCTAAAGAGAAATTTATTGCTATAATTCAACGGTAGGCATTTATTAAATATTAAAATTATTAACGTACGCAAAGACCTATAAAGATTAATAATATATTGAGTATACATACAGTTTTTGCACTATATGAAAGTTTTCTAATGTTTTACTAATTCATATCTCACTTTTAAGAAAACCTATATTAATGTATCACAATCCGTATCGCAATCTGAATCCCATAGAAATGTATAACAATATTTGACAATGGAAATCATAATCGTTAAACACAGATAGAAGACGTAAATAATTGTGATAGAGAAAATTGATTCAATTACTGATGACTTGAATCGCTACAGGCTCAGGACAGTCGTTAAGTTTTCTGTTTCATGTCCACTATATAATGTATTTGGATCATTATTATGTTTTATGCAAGTATACACAGTGATTTCATGAACATACATAACGTATACTTGAAACAGGTATTGCTATAACAATAAATAAATAATAATTTAGTATTTAAGTACTGGTGAGTTAATGAAATATAACTCAATTCCATTCAGCAAATTCCCAAACGATGCCAAAAATTTTCAATTAATATTTATTTATTGAGAAGCTAATTTCAGATATGACGTTTTTATCGATTAAAACATTTATTTCTATGAAATTTACAGCATTTGCATTACATGAATTGTATTTTACAAGTTAATTAGACCAAGTTTGTCATGCTATTTCTGAACATAAAATTTATAAAATACGAATAAAGGCCGAAAGTCAGAAACGTAATAATTTAATTTGAAATAATTTCACCTAAACACTTTTCGGACCTTCTCAGTTCATTAACTAGCAAATTTTGTAATATTTTAATAAATGAACTGAGGGATCTCCAAACTTGGGGGACTAAACATTTTGAAATTAAGTTATTTCATTTCTGGCTTTTTGCCATTATTTGTATTTTATTTATAATATTAATTTAATTACTTTATTTATAAAATACATAGCCAAACTCCAAACTGTGTCTCTTAGAAACTGTAACGATGCCGTAGTGGTGTCTAATAGGATTACTGTTGAATTTGCATTTGGTTTTAATATTACTAACTCATATTTCGTAAGTTAATAAATTTTAAAAGGATTTGACTTATTACACCCTCTTTATTAATATTATTATTAATTTATTTTACTTTTTGTACAGCATTGTTCACAAAAAATTAAGTAAACAAAAAGATTTAATTGATGTGAAATATGCAATCCGGCCAGTCCACCAACTGCCCGAAAATAGTTCATGTTTTCTGTGGTTACATTTCCCCTCCTTTTTAGTCGATTGAATCATGGAGTCTCTTCCGCTTTAGGCTTCTATTTTGTGAATGGACAACTGGAGCTTCACGATTGATGAAATTATGGGGTTGCTTTGACCGATCATTTCCTTTCGCAGGGACATATACATCGGTCGGATCGTTGTTTGGATCGTGGGTATTCCTTGTGAAAGAAGAGTTTCTGACGTACCAGGGTGCTCCAGTCATGAATCGCATAACTCTGTTTTGAGTCACATGTATACGTCTGATGTGACTTTCGGCAGCAGTTCCCCACAGTCCACAAGAGTAGTATCAAATTGGCATATATAAGTATTTTTGTTTCCATAGATAAGGGAAATTTTTCCTGTAGAAGATGCTTCAGTTTACGGATTCTTTGTCTTATACTTCCAACGACCTGATGAGAATTTCTGTCATCTATTTTGACTCGCAAGACCCTGGGAAAATTATAGATACCGACTATATAACTTGTCAATTTCTAAACACCGAAAAAGATCATAAATTACTTCGAAAATTACCAAACATTAACATGTAATTACAATATTTATTTGCATTGATAGCCACTAATATTTTCTAACAGCATTTGTTACTTCAAGTTTTGATTAATTAATTAAAAGTACTTAGGCCCAAAAATTACATAATTTAAAATACAACCTTAACGCTACTAATATAAAGTAATATAATTTTTGAAGACCAATCACAACTTCTAAATTAGTCATGTAGTAATGGGAAAGTTCTTAAACAATAAACTACTGTCTTTGTTTTCAAGAATACTCATAACAGTTTTAGATTTCATCTATTGTTGTACGGACTAAAGACACTTTATAGGTCCCTTACTGGAGATGTCATAAAACCGTTTGTTAAATGCCACCTGTATCATTTACACTCTTTGCGTTGAAATGTATCCTATTTATCATTATTATTAGTAATGGAAAACCATATAACGTTATGATAATAATTTGAATATATAAATTGTCTTGAGTCAGAATACTAGACATATTGTACAATACTCAATTTACAGTGTGAAGGGTAGAATTTTAATTTAAGCTAAAATATATTATCTAAATTCCTAGGTATTGTTTGTAATTTAAAATAATGACGTGAAATTACAATCTAATTTTTTATAATATGTTTCAATATTATTTTTAATTTAACATTTACTTTTTATTTTAAAGAACATATAAAACGTCAAGAGAAAAACCTCATAGTCTTACTGCGCTTTAAATTAAAACACACGTAGCAGAGGCATGTATGGTCAAGGAATTATACATACAACGTTGGTTTCTTGGTCAGTGCTGTCAACTGGAAACTGGATGTTACGGACATCACTGCGTTACGTGGGTGCGATTGACTGCATCATTCGTGCGGTCTCTGCGTCCGATTGCTGGTGTTTAGCTAGATGGGGCATGAAGTTGCATTCTTGCTGTTTGCAGCAACGCAACATTGCTGATGGTAGATTTGGTAACTTAGATTTTTTGTCCGAATTACTCTTGATTTTGCAGTTCTTTTTTCGTTATCAATAAAGAACTCCTATACTGAAAGATTATATACCACCAGTCATATTCTCTCAATTGGATATTTATTTTGTTGTAGATAACGCCACTTGCACTTACTAGTAACGTGATACTGCAGTGAATAAAATCATTGACATTGTTTCCAAGATAAAGGTATGGCGGCAATGGCAGTGACTGCTTCCCCCACTCCGTGCTCCATAAGCGGCACTGCAAAATCAGAGGTATTTGAATTCCGTAAAATGTATTATAAAGCCACAAAAGAGAAAATTAAAGAGGATTATTTATTTACAGAACAACTAAGTATTTTCTAATGTGTAATTTACAAACATAAATTAATGCGGAAGACTGGCTATGTTTTAAAAACCATATTGCCACATGGATACGAAACTATATCAACATATTTTTGAAAGTTAAGAAGAAAATATATACTTTTCATTCGTAAATATTGGAGAGTATGCAGTTTTTACGTGGTTCTAATTTCTGAAAATAAGATATTTCTTATATATCCTTGGAAGAGATGAAATATAAATATGAAACAATATATCATTAAATTATTAAAATTGTTATCAATTTCAACTAATTTTTAATAAGATATTTAAACATTTTTATATAAAACTGATTATAAACACTCTATTTACCAAAATATAAACCATTCGTTACGAAGCATCTGCATACACAAAATTTGTTGTAATAGTTAGTTAGAATTTTCTATAAAAGTTAAATAAAACCTCAATATTCCCTAAACTCAAAATAATAATCTAAAAGATAATAAAAATATTTATTTTTTAATTAAAAACCTCGCAGTGAAAGTTTAAAAAAATTCTATTGTGGTAATTAGTTTTCTATTAAAATGTTTAAATTATTTATTACATTGGAATGATTGTATTTAAAATTTTTAACTAAATTTAGACTAAAACTAAAATTCTAATTTCATTATCATTAAATAAATGAATCAGTTTTGAGTATAAAGCAAAAGTTTTGTAATTTTGAAAATCATTTTTTTCCTATGCTTTATAATGGGCACATAGTAACTATTGTACTTAATTAAAACAAACCTTTTCTCATACATATTAAATAAATTATGTTGGATTAAAATTTATCTATATAATTGTGATAGCTTTATTTGAAATATCTTTATGGCACATAGGATGATACAATCTGATGGTTTTAACTATGGATGCATAGAATTATAAACCTTTTTATTTTTTTATTATGCTACTAATTCTTAGTCTTTTGCTCAAGGTCATTTCTTTATATTATTATAATTAAATTATTATTTCCGCTTTTTCAATTATTTTTGTAATGAATATAATTTACTTTTTATAAGTTATATAAAAAATGGTATTTTGAAGTATAATCGGTTCTTTGTGCATATGAATCCAAATTATCAACAAATTTTGCTATACGGATATACACTGTAACGTCAAGCAATCCATCATTCCTCCAAATTGAAATCCTAATTCATGCATCGATCGGGCTCTGTCTATTTATGAGCCAGATTATAATTCTGCTTGACCAAGAGAAGGCTTCCTACAATTTCATAACAAACAAACGACCGAAAGGACCCATTCATTATAATGCGATTTACTATTGTTAAATTTCTAATGACTCAGGGTGAGATAATTCTAAAGAGACGGAAATACGGGTAAATTTTAGGCAAGTATGACTATCAAAATTAATATTCCGCTTTGCTAATATTCTTTTCTTATCGGTTAGAAAATTATAATTTACAAAACTATATACATAGTATTCTAAAATATGCATAAAATAAAAAGTTAAAAATAATAAGAAAATTAACGAGCCGTTTTTATCTAACGCATGATGATGGATTTAATGTACCTAATATAAGGAAGGGGAAATACTTCAATTAAAGCTCAGTAAAGCATATAGCCAATTTTAGAAGAAAGACAAGAATGGATAAATGTCAACCGGACCAGGAAGTCGAACCCAGGACCTCCCGATTTCTAGCCGTGGGCTCTACCTCGTCCGGTCGTCATTTTTGCATTCTTGTCTTTCTTCTAAAATTCATTATATGCTTTACTGAGCTTCATTTGAAGGATTTCCACTTCCTTAGACTAGAATTCAATGCACCTGTGATCAATTTACGAAATGTCCGTTTTTCACGTATTTCCTTGAATTAGGGTGTGAATAGTGTGATTAATGAATTGGTAGGCGAGACCTAGCTTAGGTTTACGGGAATTAAGAGATGTTAAATCAGGCCTTGGACGTCGACTCGTATTAGCTCAGTTTGTAGAGCCCCGGCTAGAAATCTAGAGGTCCTGGGTTCGAGTTCCTGGCCCGCTTGACATTTTTCATTCTTTCTTTCTTCTATAAGTAACTAATATATTTAAAAATTGTCCAAAATTTTTGACGATAGGCTCATGAAAAGAAAAATATTACAAAATGAAAAAGCAATAATTATGGCCAGTAGATCCACATAAGTAATTTACCAACATAGTTAGTGAGGTTGGCTGTACTACTCACACTAGGGAACCTTTCGGCCTCACAACCTAGGGGTCCCAGGTTAGAACCTGGTATGGGCACGGATGTTTGTCCTGAAGACCGGGAGTATCGATACGCTACCCACGTCTCACTCTGAATTCGGAATGTGTCATGAAAGATGATAGTCGATCCGGTAGGCCCAGACCCTCAATTGTCTGTAGAGGAGAAGAAGAGGGAACTTTTCGTGTGGCACAGCCGCAGGTTCGTCTCTTTAAAATTATCATTCATTATTCCGCATTTTAGAACGAAACACAAAAACTTCCGTAATTAGATTTCAGTATCCTATAATATTTCATATATAATCTGTATTCAAAATTAATATATTTAATTGTATAATTATATTTTTTTGTGTCTAGGTACCTAAAGGAGCCCACAAAGACCGATGAAATTTTGTGTTTATATTAACTGTGGTGTTTACTCTTTGTTTACACCGCAAAAATATTATTATAACAAGGAATTTTTAAATAATAAAAAGGTATATTTAATTTGAATATATTCCATTTAATTATGATGATAATAAAGATCTAAATCGTGGCAATACAATATAAAATTTACAAAAGAAATTAACTCAAATTAAGTTTTAGTAAAAATAAAAATTTACGAATAAAATGTATTATCAAATTGGCTCAGTCGGTAAAACAAAAAGAATCTATGCAGCTTCTAAACGGCTGCTCCCGGGAACGCGGGTGACGAACGATATAATTGAAATAAAAACACAATTGCGAATCAACGGGAATGGTTTAAGTGGAAACCGGGAAAAATGCCGTTACCAGATGTTCTGCATGGTGACGTTCTTGGTTTGCCGTTGCCGGAGGTTCCTTTGCTGGATCACGTCTTCTAGATCCTCTAGCGCCTCTTCTTCAGGTTAAATTTCCATCAAATGTTATCTTTTTGTTTTCCGTACTCCCATTAAATGAATCTTCTTTCTCGAAAACATGCTGAATTTAACTTTTACGCATGTTGTTTCTTCAGCCACTGCTCTCTCATCCCGTCTTTCTCAGGACAGCTCCCCGGACCAACTGTGCAAATACAATGCACTCCATGCAATAAATAATGTCGTAAACGGCGACGTTTCCCGCCTACTCGGCCTTAACGAAACCACCCTCGCTTTTCGTCCTGTTGTACGCGAATAACAAAAACTAAATTATTTTTGCTTTACCCCTTCAATGTAGGGGTCATGAGTCACCACATATTTAAATGTTAATTAAATTTGTTTATTGACATAATGGCCGTATTTTGATTTATTATCATATAATTTTATCCTGATATAACATTACTGGTAAGAAAGTACATGGCATATCAGGACGGCCATCTTTTCGCTGACACTGTATCAACTGTTGACGAATTTCTGATTCACAACGACACAATCAATCTCACAATATTTCTCAATTTTATTCAGCTTTAAAAATTGTTATTTGCTATCGTTTTAGAAGGAAAACAATAAACTACCCTGCAACAATTGAATAAAATATCATGAAGTATGCAAATAATAATAATGTTAATAAAGCATACGCTTAAAATATCAAATGTTATAATTAACAGATAAAACTGATAATTGCATAGGCCTCAACACGAACAACGTATTAACTCTTTAATGCGTTTCTTCTGTTTCAAACAATATATCTGTTTCACATTATCCTTAGCATCACATACTTCTCTCTCCACCACAACTGCATACTATGGAAAATACAAAGGAAAGAAAGTTTCGCCATACAATTGTCAACAAGTTTCAAATCTAGAATTTTATTTATTACAATCTTTCATACAACGACATTTAGTAATTGATATGACTTTCAGAACACAAGACATGGTGAAAAACATTCCGTCGAAAGTCATTTAAAGTTTAGTTAAAATTTGAAAGTTTGACACTGTGGAATTGGTTTCTTCACTTTACTTGAATCTTGTTATTAAGTCCAAAGGTTTGAATTCATTGAACCGTGGCTCCTCGTCACTAGAGTTCAAGAGTCGCTTCACTAGTTTGTTTATGTGTATTTTTAATCTGTTGTTTTAAATTACTTCAGTAAGGGGTGAAATACCCTAATTTTTCGGGACGAACCATGGGGTGTTAATCAAGAATCGCAGTACTTTTGATTGGAATCGCTTGATAATGTCTATGTTTGATCTACAAGCTGTCTCCCGTATAGCCATATTGGTCGGATAGTAGTTTTATATAGCAGTATTTTACTTTCCAGAGAAAGTTGTGAATTTCGTCCAATGAGCCAATAATATTTCTGGAATTTTAGACCTAATTGTTTACGTTTAGAGAATATATGCTTGATTGGAAAGTTTCTTACAACTACAGACGTGAGAATATTTTCAAGTACCAGAGTAAAGAAAAATTGCCTGGAAAAGCTTATGTACGTATTTGAAAATTTCTTTTGTGAAGCACTTTTACAGACGTTCTACCTACAGATTTTCAATATTAGATATAAATACAGACCTACCCTGCACGCCGAACTCCGTTAGCTTTAAAGATGAAAGGAACTTAATTAAGCTTTCTGTGAGCAATAAATTTTAACACGAGAAACTCGTACCTCGGTTTCATACACAGCTAAATTATATTTCATTCACATTTAAAAGCTTTCCTGAAAGTTGACTTTGAAATGTTTTCAAGATTTCACAAACTTGATACGTTGAGACAGTCAGACTTCATCAATGTCGAGGCACAACTTGTTTCCATGAATATTCGGAGCCACACTACGTATGTTGCGCATTATACAAACAGATTGAGCCGTATAGTGAAAGGAATGGAATATATTTCTAAGATAACATTTGTGAGTGGCAGTTCCATTATAAAAGAACTGGCTGAAACGCCGATATGAATTTTCGTGAAACATCCTGCCGCCAGAGGAGTAGAGCACGATAGAAGGAGATCTTCCTGCAATGAGTGCTTTAGGAATATTTGAAGCAACATCTTATTTATCACTCTTAAATTAGGCAAATTGAGAATTAAATTGGAAATTTTATGGTATTTGGTTCTAAACATGAGTGATTACATTAGTCTATAATTCAAGCTTAATTAGCTTATATCATGTTATTTTCTCATGACCGTCCTGTATTAAATCATGCTAGTGTACGTTGTATTTGAGGTCAAAGCAGACAGTAAAGTTATAATAATCAAATTAGTTAAAAAAACGACATGTTTCTGTAAGATTGTAGATCCTAATCTGGTATACAATTCAGGTATTAAATCTTGAAAATATTGTTCTAAAAGGCACAAGAGTATGGTAAAAAAATAAAACATGAAATTATAAAGGAACAAAAAAACAGCATAAATTTGGACAACAAATCAGTGTCAGTTTTTTACATTAAGTGAATTAGTATTGAGAACAATGTGAAACGTTTTGGAAATTAAACAGGAATTGTAATTAGTGTCTTCATGAAAATTTGGAAAGTATTCCTAGCCAAAGTATGATTCCTGTACCATTTTACTGTCTTATTTAGCCTTAATTACAGCTTAATTTAATCTTCCAGGTGTAAATAATTACTCTATGACGCTAGAGGCGTTTGTAATACAAAACAACCGTTCACAGCTCGGTAGAAAATAAATATGCAGCGTCACATACGCTAGAACAATGTAGTTGTTTAAGTTATTTGCCAAACTTACCTTGGTAGAAGAATTAATCGTGTGTTACTCTTTAACTTAATTGTTAATTATTAATTAAAATCTCTTGATTTTCTAAGTCTAGTAAACTTTGAAACTCCGGTCCAAACGATCAGAGAATAAAGGCCTTACTTTTAATGTTAACTTAATAGTTAGAGGTAGTTAGAAGTAGTGTGAGAGTAGTCATTAAAGTAGCTAACTATATAACAGAGTTCAATTTCTTAACACTAACTATAATTTCTTTGAAATATTAAACTTCTTATGGTCATGCCACTTTTGCATTAATTTTTATTTATTTTGGAGCAATCTATTTGTTAACATAACATGTAATTGTATTATAATAGCCTTTATCCTGGAATAAAAAAATAAATACGAGGCTAACACTATTTGTATCCTTCTACAAAATTTACTCTTTCAGTAATATCAAAAAATACATTCTTATGAAATGACTATTATAGGCGTTTTAAGAATGAGATAGTGCAAAACTGGCAAGGAGGAACGGCTTCACCTATTTTAGGAGGTATATGTACTGGGGTCAAAGACCTTGGGCATATGACAAGAGTTGTCCGCTGATCCCATTGGATCAGTCGGCCAATTGCCTCCTGAAACTGGTGGAGACACGGAGAAGGGAATGCTGCGTCCCCACAGCAAACTCGTCTCCCGTCATTCGGAAGGGCGTGAGAATAATACCCAATGCCCGACCTACCTGATGCAGGTTTTCTAGGGTTTTCCCTGCATGTCTTTAGGTGAAACACCGGGTAGGATCCTTAAACCATAGCCCGGGGGCCCTTGTTAATCCTGGGCTACCTTGCTCTACCTTCCGCATCCCCCCTTTTTCAATTCCCTTCCTATGCTATTAAAGGGGAGTTGCCTGTTTCAGGATCACCCTCATGTAGCCTGTTACCCAAAAAAAACAGAAAAAACTAACACAATTTGTATAAATATCAGGATTATAAATAAGAAAAATAAGAAAACCCCAACCAGCTTATAATACAATAAGATGTAACGGAGCTACTTGACATTTAAATCGAAATTTAAGAAAGCAACGAAAATTCTATGCAGTAATCAATGACCTGGAATTGATTATTTCCGCTCGGAATTACTAAGATGAAGAAAAGACAAGACTGTTGTAAATAGTCTATAAAACTGTGACACAAGAGAGGTTCCACCAAATTTAAAAATTATATCAAAGAACGTAGGTTCAGACGATGAAAATAGCATAGGACTTTTAGTTTAATAGCTTAAGCCTGCAAAATCTTGTAAGAATTACTTACAGAAGTATGGAACGCCGGTACAATGCGAAGGAGGTCGGTTTGAATTTTGAACAAATGTTGGGACACGAAAAGTCATATCAGTTCCACGTTTTCTTCCACAGAAGACAGGATAAGGAAACCTACGCCCGCTTTCGTGGCATTTGTTTATCTGTCAAACACGTTCTATCTATGTGGATTGAAAAAGCTCCTTAGAAAATAGAAAACCATTGGAATTAAATGCAGAAAGTAACCTTTGCAGAAGTTAAATACCATTAGTTAGAATTTATGAACACAAAAAGAAAGCAACAATCTTAAGAGAGTAAGGCAATCTATCTCCTATGTTACTTAATCTGTAAAATGAAAAGCAATGAAGAGAAATTAGGGGAATGGAGTCACAGTTAGAGTGGAATAAATTTAGACACAAAGATTCTGACTGAAGGTATTGTAATTTTATTAGCCTCACCAGAAGGTTTGGAAGAATTTTTAAAGGCATGAAGACAGTAAAATAATAGAAATGGGTATTAATAGAAACAAAACTAAAGAAACGAAGTGTGGTGATGTAAAGGATAACAGATTAGTAAAAATTCCATTGATTGAAGTAGATAAATTTTGTCATTTAATTAGTGGAATCTTCTGATAGTACAAGCAAAGTAAATATAAAAATTCGGTAGCATATGCAGGATAGGAATCCGAAAAAAAAACTAAAATTCTGTTTATATCTAATGAAAGCTTGGCTACTAGGAAGTCATTTCTAAAAGTACTGGTCTGAAGCGCGGCGTTGTTAACGGGCGAACCTTTGCATTGAATAATAGAATAGGTGCTGTAGGAGAGTTAGATCGAGGCAAAAATCAGAAAGACTTGAATATAATTGATGAGGGGAGGACATTATAGAGGATACACACTAAAATAAGGCACCATTTGGTTGATGTGCTATGGCAGTAGTTAAGAGGAGATGAAAAGATAGATTAGCTCGGAAAACTGCATAAAAACGGTTTGTAAATAAACTACCACCACAATAACAAATTTATTGTTCATTTAACGAAAAAAATCGCAGATAAGTATAGGTTACTTATCACGGACATAATTGTACATCTGTGTACTCAGAAAACTGCAATTTTGAGTTATAAAAACTATTTCAGTACATATGTAAGCAAAATCAGCACAGGCAGAATATGGCTATAAGAAACAAACGGATAAATTTCGCAAACAAATATATTAGGTCTAGTGCCGTTATAAATTAAATTTTATTCCACATTTAAACGTGTTTCACGTTATTACATTGAATTAGTGAAATCAGATTTCCATCGACAGTAGTTTAGTATAATGAAAAAGGAAACGAAACAATAAAATTTTATGTGACAGCTAAACGGTATACTGCAAATCAACGAACGCGTAATTTATATAAAAAAACTTGAATTGGTTAATTTGGATTCCGGATCAAATGACATCGCCGTTTCGCTATGTAATTGTTCTGAAATGGGACCATCTAATTTAACGTAGTACACGTTTGCCCATGTCCTTTGTCAGAGAGACTAGTATAATTTATGTTAATAAGGCTTACCGTGCCAACATTCCTCGACAATGTGACACAGAGCTGATCGAAATATTTATTATAATTTAAATAAAAGTGCAAGTTGCGAGAGTACTCAATGCATATATATATATATATATATGTATTGTAACATGAAAAGTTACATTGAACAATGCAGGCCAGCTTGTGAGTTGCAATTGTTGAGGAACTGACGCAACACGGGCCAACAATGTGGTCTGGCGAGACGTTGGGAGGTCCACATGGGGTGATAGGAGCAGCAGGTTGTGTCGGTGGGACGACGAGAGACTGATCACCTGCAGATATAATTTTTTTTCATGCTCTGATTGAAATTAAAACTATTAAAATCAATTTTTGGTGTTTTTATGAAAAATACCTGGCGCCCTAAAGGAATTAAGAAATCCTCGAATACGGAGGAACGACGGATCCGCTACAGTATGCAACCACTGTATACATTTTTATTTCCTAAATGTCACGATAATTTTTGTGTCGCAAACGCTGCCTTGCAGTTCCTCAGCACACTATTATGGTAAATTGTCCCTATATCCTAAATAATTGTACTTTAGACTACAGTTAAAGTATTTAAATCTCTCATCACTACAGTAAAAATTAGTAAATGTCGATCAGTTCAATTCACTTAGAGCTCTTTTAACCAATGATGCTACAATATGGAGAAAGGAAAGTCACGTATCATACTTTCCAGATAATTTTTCAGTACTCAAAAGCAATTCTAATCAAGAATATTGGACAACTTAGTAATCTGCTCCTTTTATAGCGGGACTATAAATGCATCAGAAACATGGAAACAGGGAGATGAAATACACGGAAAGTTTTCAAATAAAGTAAGAGTTTAGCTGAAAAGTAGAAATGAAGACTTTCGAAGATGAGTAAATGAGGTCAATCCTGCCTACAGTTTTTGGGAGAAAGCTGAACGGATCTAACAAATTCAAGTGACAGTTTCTTACTTCTCGACATGGATGGAGTTCCAGATCGTCCAAAAAAAGAAGAAGAGTGCAGCTTCCAGACGAAGAAAGTATTGCTCGGTGAAGGAAAAAACTCAGGACATGGCAAGGTGGGGAGGAAAACTTAAGGCTAAGCCCAAGGGTTTGCTAGCAGAGTGAACTCTTAATAACAAGGAATGATATGAGAATAACAATTTACTATACAGTACATATCAAGAAGAGTTCCATAAAAAAATTTTTTATCTGTCCTTCCATTTTGAAGCATTGCGTATTTTTTTAAACTTTAGAGTGTCATTCCTCTCTTTCTGCTTTCTATGCAATCAACTACAACGACATATTGAATTTTTATTCACTTAAAAATTATTTTACAACTATTATAATTTTTACCATTTTAAAACTAATGTTAATTCTATATATTTTGAAAGAATGCGACTTTGCCCGATTTCTCATGAGAAAATTGTTACCGCCGCTTGGATCTGCAACCATTTTCTCAAAGGAACAATCACATAGTTATTCTCGAGAAATCCAGGGTGTCCATAAAAATGTGTCTCAGTTGTAAAAGTTAGTAAAATCTGCTCTAAACGTTACAGAGTGTTGATTCAAGCTCACAAACTGTTTTAGATTTGAACATGCTCTAGTACAGCTATGTTGTTTTCCTGCTACATTCGGGAAATGTTGATTCCTGAGAGTATAGTGTTTTGTGTTCTGCAGTATAAAAATAGTGAATTTGTTAATTTCAGTTCAACGTGCGTTTTGCTTGAAGTTTAAATGTGATCTCCCACGAGACAAAAGCACACGTCGACGAATAGACATTTCGATATTGCTGTATGAGTTGGTAAAAGGAGAAGCAAGGGACGATAAAAGGGGGTCTGAAGAGGATGTTAACAGTGTCAGAGCATCTTACTATCGTAGTCCTAGGAAGTCTGTATGGTGATCAAAACATGAAATTCAGCTGCCGAAGACGAGAATCTTAAGGAAACATTTGTACATGCGTACGGTTACTGTTGGGGCATGCTTGAAGCCTGATAACTATGATGTACGTTATAATTTGTAAAAGAAGAGATGCAGCGGGAAGATGACTATCTTTATCATGTGGTGTTCAGTGTTGTCATCATTTGGGACTTTCATTTAGTATCCAGAAGGTACAATCTGGGGTTTAAAATTCTTGTGAACTTTTACAAAATCCAAGAGCTTTCACCAAATTTTCCTCTTTCCACGCTATCCCAACGTCAAGGGTACAGACCAATTTTTATCACTGTTGCTAACGTAATAAGGATTGAATAATTTCCTTTCGTGTTTCCAACCGGGTCAAAGAGATTATCAGTGACGTTTCAATGGCTTGCTCTGCCATCATCTTCAGACTGAAGCATCAAATTTGGTAAGTGTGAGCATTTATATAGTCCGAGCCAAGTCTGTACAAGTACAGATTGGCTAGATGTTGATGCGGGAGTGAGGGCGTCTCCCATTGGTCCACTTGCTTAGTCATGCTCTAGTCTTCCGTGGCTGCGGTCACGCGGCCCGTCTCCGTTGCACCTGGGGTCCCGTGACAGCCTCGCGTTCCTCCGGTGAAACAATGGGTTCCAAGCCAGGCTCAATTAGAATCCAGAATCTCTATTCAGTAAATTCTCACTGGACTTGATGTTGATTCCCTCAAAATAATGCTACCCCAGTAGCAGTTAGATCTGTCCAGGATACGAGTCTTGTCGGAAGCTATTTTATGACCAGTGAACAAGGCATGTTCGGCAATAGCTGACTTATTAGGTTCTTTCAACCGTAGATGTCTATTGTGCTCTTTTATTCTTTCTTCTACGGTTCTTATTGTTTTTCCTATGTATTTACAGTCGCATAGTATTTCATAAATACCAGAGGTCGTTAGGCCTACATCGTATTTCACATTCCTGAGCATATCTTCTACTTTTCGTTTTGTTAGAAACACCATTTTTATGTCATACTTTGCTAGTATGCGACTAACTATGGCTGTGCATTTTCCGGCATATGGGATATAGGCTCTTTTTCCGGTCGACTCCTCGTTTTTCTTCTTCCTGGTTCCGTGTATTGCCCGTGAAATTTCAACAACGCTGAAGCCATTGAAACGTCACTGACCCGGTTGGAAACCCGAGAGGAATTTATGCATGCCATTCACCGGGAAAGACCTCGTATTTTAGTAACAGGGGTTACTTATCTGGAAACCAAGATGGAACCGCTACCCACTGGCATGTATTTGTAGTAGTGTGGTTGAACGCCCAGTCCCTGAGCGTTGGATTGGACGTAATGGTCAAAACGACAGAGGCCTCTTCTGCTGGTCTCCACGTTCAGCGATCTCTTTCCTTTGTGGCTTTATAAAATATCGTGTCTCACAGCTAATACCTAATGATTTGCCAAAGTTGAATTGAAGAAGCTATGGATTCCATTACTCTGATCTTATTAACCTGTACATAATGAAAATTTGTAACAGAAACTTAGATAATGTTTAATTTGAATTATGATTTGTTGTAAACAGCTTAAGTTAAACTGTTATTACATTCCATTAAAACTAGGTTATCCCATTATGATCAGCCAACAGTCTGTTTTGCTTACACCGAAATAAAATAAAATAAATAATGTACATGTTCTTAGTATTATGGAAAATATTGAAATAATTTCTAGTTCATTTGCTTCGTCAGTGAAATTATCGAGTCTTCAATAACTGATTAAAAACTATAAATATAATTTATGTTAACCATTAACAAAAATAAATATTACATTTAAAAAAATCTATTTTTACTTCGCAGTTTATTTATATTGCCTTAAATGAAGTGTAGTGTAACTAATAACATAAATGTTAAAATATTATTATACCATGAATTATTACATAAAGAAGTTTCTGTTCATTATTTCATGCATATAATATCGAAAAAGTTAAATCAAAGTTTAAAGTGTGTAATCCGGGTATTTCAATGGTCATCAATTTTAATTAGTAAATTAATAAAATTCCTCTAGCATCATGTTGTGTTGACGGTAATACATTTCCCTGACTCTTCGTTCGCGCGATATTTTATGAATTTATCAGTAATATATTTCGTAACGTACATAATCATATATAGGTGACACCATAAATCGTTGTTTAAAACCGTAGTTCATTCTTCTTGGTTTACATTTCTTTTTACTTGGGGTTAATGTGTCTTAACCGTTCCCGTGCGTATGATCTCTAGAAAACATAAATTTTATTATTTCTGAAGCCTAACAAATATCTTATTTGAACTTCAATATACGAGACATGCCTCATTTTAAAATATGAATTAACATTTTAAAATACGATGATATTAACACAATTTTAATTACTAATTACAGAAAAATTTATTTGATACTTTATATTTTAAACGTTAACATTTATTTTCATCCAAAGTTTTAACCATGCTATCCGTTTTTCTTGTAACTAAGTAGTCATTACCTACTTTATAACATATCAACATGACAACAATCCAGTGAGGACTCTGATGCCTTAATAAACTGTGGTACGCGATTGCCTGTACCACATAAATTTTAATTAAATTGTATTAGTTTTATTTCTTGTACATAAGTATTTATGTCTAAGCAGGACGAAGTCTGGAGCATGAATGAGTGCGATAGGTTAATTAAATGACGAATTACAGTCATCTTCTCGGCCAGAAAACGGAAACATTAAGGTTCGGTAAATATTATTGGACGAGATAGCATCAAGTCTCGCCTGCGGAAGACATGGACAACAGATGTTATTTACCAGAAATACATCTGGTCAGCCGCCTGGACCTGCTTCCTACCTGCTCTGTACCCCGATTCCCCGAAAGCCGGAACAATAGAGGCAAGTGACTTCATAACAACAATTTGTTATGCCCAAGATTATGAAGGACACTTGCCGAAAATAAGAATCTCCAGAATCCTACCCTCCATATGGAGGAAGTAGGAAGTGCACCCCCACCAGGAGAGAATTGGGGCGGGGCGAGAAGAAGAAAACCAGGGTGCATTAGGAGACGAGAGAGGAGTTATTACACAGCAGTTTAGAGAGGAGTTTATAACACAGCAGATTACAAGAGCAGATTACAAGATCAGTTTACAAGAGCAGATTACAAGAGCAGATTACAAGAGCAGTTTACAAGAGAGTTTACAAGAGCAGTTTTAGAAGCCAGCATACCTCCGACGCTTGGAAGACGACGCCAAGCAGGCATCAGCTGAGTCACCTGCCAGTAAGGACGTCGGGGATCGTCACAGCACCGTGGTGATGTACCCACCTTATTGTTTCCTGCCTCTGGTCGTTTGTATATAGTGTTCGCTTTTCCCCCCATATTCGATTTATACCCACTGAGCGTTTAGCTTTCCTTTAGTTAAAGATTCACTCATGCTCCCGACGTAGTGAGCGAGGATCCCCCTTAAATATCAAATTTAATAAATCTGCATTTGTTAAAATTTAAATATTATAATTTTTTTTATCCCGTATAAATTAAAAACAACCTAAAATCATTCTCCCCACCTACAAATTAATAGAACCCTCTCCACAAAACAGATTATACACGAGGCCAAAGGAACCGAATAAGTGTGTCGCAACCTCTTATTTAGGAGTATAGAATGTATTTTAATAGTACATAGGTACACCTTTCTTTTGCGCGTTACACAGATAAATATAATTCAATCATTGTAATGATGACTAAGTCTTTCGAGACCTTTGTTATCGGTGAAAAGAAATTTTGAATTCATTCAGAGAGGAATATTGTCTTTCTCCATCTTTTGTCATTTTTCTATAACCTGACAGATATAATCTATGAAAAGAGTTTCCCCGTTAATGACGTCAACGGAACAACTTCTTTCTTTCGGTTCTGCTTCCTTAATGAGAGACGTTGGGCGAATTGCAATCGCGCAAATAATTTACTGTCTCTGTTATTGATTTGAATTGATTCCATGGCATTATAATGTAACAAAATATTTTAGGTAGAATGTAATAATGGTCATTCAATTCTCTTTTAAGTAATAACAAATATTTAATTTCTTAATAAAATTATATTAATAAACATCACAGGCAGAATGGATAAGTTACTTATTTTTTATAAAAGTATGTAATTTTTATGAATAGAATAGGGAGCCTAATTCAACATATAAATAAATTACAGTATACCAAATTTTGTAAAACATTTCTAACAGTAGAGTAGAGTGGGATACAAGTACGCTTAACCTTGAATATATCATTTTAAAAATGAATAAAAATTATTATATTTATACCACAAAATATTCAATCTGTTTACTTTTGATTTCAATAATGGTTTTAATTGTATTCTGAATACGTCTCAATTCAACCAATATCGAAAACGCACTTTACCTCACCTGTGGGGCAAAAGTGAATTTATAGAGGGTTAAAAGTTCTCACGTGCAGTGAGATTTAGAAAGAACTTAGGCTGCATAGAATGCAATGTAATTAAAATTATATGGAAAATTCACAGTAAGTTACATTTACTTTCAGCAAGGTAAACATTTGCTTAATTTACTAACCATTTTTTAACAGTTGTCACAAATGTAATACCCACTGCCTTCGTAACCAGAGAATGCTTCATGCCACCATTATTCGCATTCTTACACTTGATCCAGTCCTCGAATAGAGGATCGGTGTATACCTCTGCACATATTTGCAGGTTACTGGGCTCTCAAAATGTTTTTATTTCTTGAGATCAGATTGTCATTATTAGAAAAGTGTTGTTTGCGCTTAACTAGCCTTGTAGTTTCTGTGGCGGACGTTTTTTCGTCTTCTTTTACTGCGACGTCTTAGTCCGTAAGTACATCAGAATCGCCAGAAGAAAAAAACCCACACTGACTACCTTTTTCAATTTGTCACGTCTAGAGTAGGCATTGAAAAATAGTTTTGCCACTTAAAAGTGTGTGATGACTCTTCCTGGATTTCTTACAAGCCAGTTATTTGCTACTTCTGCGAAATATGTCTTGAATGCTTTAAGAAAAGCAACGGTCCAGTGGTGAAGTTTGTGACTACTGTGATGAGGAATCGATAGTACGTGATAATTTCTAAAAGAGCCAATACTTGAATCTTAATTGGGAAATTGGGGTAAAAGTGCACAATAGTGGGACTAAAGTACGCAGCCAACTTTTGCCCCACGTGATGTGTGAACTTTTACCCCATGAAGCACTTTTTAAGATAGCAGAAAATTATTCCAGCAATGGCAAATAATTTTAAACGTATCATATATCACATCCCACAATAGAAATGAATTTATTAAAATATCTTGAGGATTATTGACCCAAGAGTATATCTAGTTATAAAATATAGTTTGCAAGAAATCAAAATATTACATCAGAAAGACAAAATATGAATCTTGCCTATAGTTTCAACGATATTCGCACCAGCTAGCTATAACTACGTCTACAACCAATCCGCGATGACAACTTGCAGATTGAGTCAGTGTTGCCGACCTAAAGTCACTGGAAACAACTAAAACCTGTACTGCGCACTTTAACCCCACCCCACTCTACTCTATACTATTATTTATGTATCTTTAATTGAATCTGAGTTGACTGATGTAATTTTATCTTTGTTCATACACATAAGTATGTGTGTAATGATATGCATTCACTATTAATAAAAAATACAAGCTGTTATAATATAATAATTTCATTAACTTTTTATAGACTCTATTTAATCATAAAGTGTTGTTTACATATGGTGCTGTTTTTAACTACTCAGACTTTTAAATGTAAGAGAAATTAAATCGTTATTAACTTTTATAAAAGTATTTATTAATGCATAATTTCATATGGCATTTTTATGAGTTTGATGGAGCCATTGTAAACCTGTATACATACAGTGTAATTTTTTGAACATTACATACGTTGTTTCCACCTGTTAAAATGTGAAACGCATGTTCCCTGGCTGCTAATGAGCCCAGGGGATAACGTTCATTATTCAACTGCTGTTATACGATTATTCAGTTGTGTTATGCATGTGATTAACTTAAATTTTAATAATAGTATGAACTATATCAATGAACAGTGTTAGCGAAAGCTGGAAGTGATAACTGAAAAGTTGAAATAAAATACTTTCTTACATAATAATAATGCATAATGAATAAGTTTTATTGTTAAAGTAATCACCAATCTATAAGAAATTAATTACTTTGTTTCTGAAAAAACTGTTCGTCAGTTGAGAAACGAGTATATACTTAGCGTACTTAAAATTTATTTACATTATATTGTGCGATGCTTATACAATAGTTTAAACTTAATTATTATTTTTTTGCATGTAATTTTCTAATTTATTGATATATATGTATATATAAATGTTCCATTTCATTCTGGCTACAAGAATTTCAGTTTCTATTATATTTTCCCGGCAATGTAAAATTTTATGTTAACCTTCCACGGTCCTGTGAACATAAAAGCATATCAACATATCAATTTACCTACTTTCATTATGTTCTCAATCATAAATTTCCTGTGTTACTGGACTTCCGCTTATTAGTAATATATTAATAACTCATATTATATAGAAAAGCATATCTCTCATGATCCTTCATTGAATTTCTTTTATATAAATAAAAATTAATATACTTAATATATGTATATAACTTCTACTTCATTCTGGAAGAAACGAAACCATTATATATATAGTTGCTGAGTAAATCACACAAATGTAATGTAAACCGATACGTAAGCTTAAACAGTTCTTGATTAAATCTTGATACAACATTAACTCTTATCAATAAAACATCACACAATTTATTTAATGAAACTCAATGAGTTAATTTATAAACATTAAATTCATATTAGGACTAAAGACATCATTCACTTTTGAACCTCGAAATTATGAGACACTAGTTTTTGTTTCAGATGAAAAGATATTTCATTTTATACTCTTCCCAACAACTTATATGTATGTATAGTATGTATGTATACATATAAAGATACATATATATTACTGAACGTAATAAAATATTTTCCTGGACTAACACACTGAAGTATATTCGTTTTCTTAATATATTTATCTTTGAAGCATCACTTTTTTGTACTAATGCCTCAGGGGTTTTACTCGAGAACGTACTTCAAACGAAGTTGCACAAATTTCTCGCAAAAGGAATATTGTGTTGAACTTTTCCTATTTGCGGCGCGTCAGAATTAATGGAGTTAAATTCTCTGAAGGTGAATAAAACGAATTAAAATTTTACAATATTTATTCTGCTACTCTTATTTAATTAATATTTGTCAATCGATGATTTAACCTTTTATTCTCCATCTGAGTACTGCCATTTTGATGTGATGTGCTACAATCTTTAATTATTATAATCCTTATTAATTATACGGAATAGATTCTTCTGCATTTTCCTATCCCCCTTGACACAAACTGGACACGGCGCTGACCACGACTTTCCTGTTGCGGAAGTAAAAGGAATCGATATAGTAAATTTACTGTCGTGTATTCATTTTGTCCCCTTAACTTTAAGGTATAATACCTTATAAATCACCTTTAATTTTAAAAATTAATAATTTATTTGCGTTATTTCAAATTAATTACTATAAATTTTCATAAGTTACGTGCTTTTCGTTTCACTTTTATTGAATGAGTTTTACAGTTTGTTTAACTTTTTACATTTATGAATTTACATTCTTTCATTACGTTCTCAATCATAAACTGTCTGTATTGCTGGTCTTCCCATTCCTTAATAAAAACCCGTCCAACATCTCAAAAAAATTATGAAATGAAATGAAACAACGTTCCCTACCTTTTCTTGAAACTTCCTCAGTAGTACCAATATGAAATAAATTTGGTTTACATGAATCCCACAATTATGAGTAATTACTTCCTGTAATCTAACAAAAATAAATAATAAAACTTAGTAGATTGTAAAAGCTTGAGTTTTTTACGCAAAATACAACCAAAAATTTATTTATTCAATTTATGACCGATAATAATAATAATTTTTTCACGATATATTTACTATTTTTATATTTGTTTAGATTTAGTGTTCTCATTTCCTATTTGCATTTATCCTGAGGTATTACCCTTTTATATGTATTTGCAGGAGTTTATGACGTATTATTTTTTCAGCAGAGGTATAATGGAAACCATAGACTAAATCTACTGTTACGCTGTCTCGTAATTTGTTGAGACTACTAACTTATAAACTTTCCTTGAAAATAGCCAAATAACTTCTATTTCTGTTGCAGTACAGAAATAAAATGCGTATAATGTTTTCTTAGAATTAATTTTGTGTTATTATGTGCTCAGTAGATCCGTCCAATCTACAAAATAAGGTGTTTTAAATACATTTCCTATATTTCCCTGTTCTCAGGCTAGCTTATAGCCATATAAATAGTACCCAGTCTTTTTAAAAGCATTCATTCTGACCCGACTGTACAAAAATCCTTTGTTGTGTGACTTGTAGCTGACGCTATCGAAATTGAAAACAATAGCGCGCGTTAGGGAAAAAATAAATGTAACGGAAATTACCGTGTATTCTGTCCATTGATTTGAGTTGTTATAAAAAACTTTTGTTTCAGATTACATGTTGAACTGGCGATAAGCATCCATCAGGGTTTCCAACATGAAAATTGATCAAGATACAACAGCGGAACTTCCCTGCATTCCACCATAGACATAATTTAAAACGTAAGTCCATTTACAATTTTTCGGTATACGTGACAATAAATCGCTACTTTGGAAGAAAACCAGCACAACCCGAAAACCACAACTTTAAAGAATCAACCAAAGTTCATTGAATATCAATTATCTCTGTAAAACCACAGCGTCAATATAATGTACTATTTTGAAAATATGCACATAAAGGTATCATTTGTATAATTGCCTCTCTTTCTTCTAGCCTGAATGCGAACCCTAAGTGTTTAGACATATGAAACTTTTTTTTAAATCTTCAATTTTTCCCATACGCTTTTGACTTGTAACGCATGAAAAACAATTTTTAGCTTTTTACGTGCAATAATCTAAAAAAAGAATAGTAAGACACCTAAATTATTTTAATTACTACATTCAAATAAGTACAGAAAAATAAACCGACAAATAATTATAAAAATCAAGTAATATTTAGGAGCCAAATTTAAATGTTTTAACCGAAACAGTCTGGACTTTTCAATTGCTGTTAAAGCAATTTCATTTTTTTTATCAACCTATTATATACGTTGTAGTACTATTTGTTCGTAAATATGAAAAAGTTGTTATAAAAATACATATTATGGCTGATAATTTGATTTCAATATTTAACTTTCGCGTTTTATCATGAAAGAATAATATGGATTACTTTTTGCTGATCTATCAATACGTCGCTGAGTACAGCTCGTACTTATCTACGTACGTAAAACAACAATAATTATTTAAAGGACCCAAAAACTCAGGTCCAGGGGAATTAAAAGAAAGTAGATAATTATTAACAATATTTATTAATTCAAAGTTTCTACAGTTAAAGACAGATTTAGTATTTACTTTGTTGCCTTAACGTTAATGGGAAGACCGAGTTTGCATGTCTCTAACCAAGGAATCATAATTAGGTGTATATCCTGACAAAGATGATGATAACGATTCTTCAGTATAGGAATGAGTCGGGACAGAACGTTGTTTAGTCTTCGTTAACTTCAAGTATGAAAATGCTGATACGAAACAAGAATAGATATATTCGCTACATTTGGTGATACTGGGATTTTTTCATATTAAACAACATTTATCATTCACGATTGAAGTGATAAGGTTTCGATTTTTTCTGTTTACTACTCATGTTCATGGCTATACTAGAATGAAAAGAAATATGAAAATTTAAAGAATAAATATAGAACTAAATATTTTCCTAGAAAATTCAAAACCTCATGAATTGCGGCCATTATATCCGTTACGTTGAGGGAAATAATAACGATACTGCATATTACGATCGGGGACAACACTGCAAGTATATTAATATCTAATATAGATATATTCAAATTTACAAAAATTATGTTAAAGTTACAAAATATTTGTTACGGTTTACAATACTGACTTCTCAATTGTAATACTGTCCCTTATTTTTCTCTCATTTTAATGACTGCAGTTTAGAGATCTGTTGCCGAGAATGCTCACTTATCAAGTAAATAGATAGGTAAGAAAAGTAATTTAATTTAAAACAAAGGAAGGGGTACTTACATTTTAAACAGAAAAATAATTGAAAGACAACGTGGTAACCGAGGATAAATAATATTTCTTAATAATAATACTGTTAATACAAAAGAAAAGAAGCTACCGTATGACACTACCAAATATTCAAACTAAGTCATTCGATGAGTCGAGTCATAACTGTTGTGTTCACACGTTGCGTTCGGTGACCAGTGTAACACAAGTCATAATGTATTGTTCTGGGTGGGCGGAGATCACAGTGTCAGGCTTTCAGAATTATAGGAATTTATGACCTTGGCAAATTCCCAGAATGCATTAAACTATTGCTGTAATGTTTTGTCTTCTACAACCGCTTCAGAGTCCATGGTACACGGAATTCCGCCCCAGACATTGCGAGCGATCGACCAAAATTGGCCTCGCGATCGACATGTTGGCCACCCCTGATATATAGAATATACATAGGGCTTTAAAACTGTCGAAAATTTTGAGACGTGGTAGTAACAAGAAAAGAGGTCCGATAAAGCTGGATCTGGAAACGCACACTTTCTGAGATCTGTAGACTTGTTCATAGTGGCTGAAGACGTTTGGTTCTGAATATGACTTCAGGCCACAGGTTCTTTAACATCCTACAAGATGAACTGTTGGAGGTCTCGGTCAGTCTTTACACCTCATATGGACCAGAAAGTGCTACATTTACTAAACGAAAGATCTTGAACCAATGTGCAGTGGTTCGCTGCAGCAGAAGGCGTTGGTCATCCTCTTGTCTGTGTGGTACCACATGAACATCTTCAACGTATCCAGACACTATGGTCTGGCAACGGCTTTTTCAGAAGTGTACTACAGGCCTACTATTTCCACAGAATATTTTATTTACCAACGAGGCAGGGTTCATAGGAAATAGTTTTGTGAGCTTTCATACCCAACATGTGTGGGTTGATGAAAATCCCGATACATTTTCAGAAAGAAATTCATCAACATCACATCTGCATCGACATATGGGCAGGCGTTCTTGGTGATAAATAACAAGGGTCATACATCCGACTACAAAGATTAAATGGGGCACATTTTCATAAATTTAATGTTAACATATTGCCTAGTTTGTTGGAAGATGTGCCCTGTCAGCAAGGATGTGGGTTGTGTAGTCCCTAAAGCAAATATCATTAATGGGCGTCAGGTTGAGCATCTCCTATGTAAAAGTGTACATATCTCAGAAAGTATGCGTTTATAGATTAATGTTTATTGTACTTTTTATACTGTTTTGATTATTACTGCCTACTCTGGAAATATTTGACACCTTCTTAGCATCTTTTATTAACTAGTTATTGATAAGAATTTTTTTTAATTCCATTTGTAGTCGCACCAACATCAAGGTCATTAGCGATTTTAGAAATCAGGTAACTTATTTCCTTTTCTTTATCGATATACTCTGTGAGGGAACTTGAATACATACAAATAAATACACACCCAGACCCATGCTAGGAATGGAACCCGCGACCTCTGTGGTGCGATACTGTTACGCTAGCCACAGCGGCAACCAACAAAAAATTATGAATATGAAACAGCGATAGCCGGCGTATTGAAACTGCCAGCGTTCGAAAACGTAAGGTTTCGCGCGTTCCTAAGGAGTTTCCGCGTAAAACACTGGCGCGTCTAGCTCAAACGTTTAAACCAACAGAACTCTTCATAATGGTGAAAAAGTGAGATAAGCGGCAGGAAATATATTTAACTTCTTATATAAGAAAATTATCACATTTGGGAAAAGGACGAGTTTAATAACTTCCCATCAGCCGGAATCCTTACTAACCTTTTTTTCTTATTTATTTCGAAAAGCACAGCTGGAACAAAGGAAACTCGTATCGTAAATGATAAATAAAAATGATTGTTTTAAATTCATAAATATTCAATTAATTGAATCTTAAATAAAGGAATCGCGAATTGTAGGCACTATTATGACTTACGTTATATTTTTGGTAGATGAAATTATTGGCGTGTGGCTTGCTCGTGACATAGGCTGAGGTACCTAACTATTCTGTAGCTCATAATTTTTTCTCTTTTTAAATTTGTAAAATAATATACAAACATACAAGGTCGAAATAAATTTAATTACTATACAACTATTAATTTTATTATTGTCACAAGGATAAAGGATTTAATAATGTTTGCTTTTGTTGCAATTACTTGTATTTTTGGTTGTTGTGGAACAAACTGTACGTAGAAGCAAATAGCAAGCAAATTCGGCAGCACTTTATACCCAGACAGTTGCATGCGTTTATTCCTCCACCCCCAAGTTGACTGTGCAAGCATATTTCCCAAAGGGTCAGACTGGAATGACAAGTAATTTGATTCCCCGTTCGGTCACATATTGCGCCAAATAAGAATGACGTGAAATAATGCCGGAGCCTTAATTCTAAATGCGCTGTGATGGCTTCCCCGGTAATAACAGTGTGAACTCGACGAAGCTAAGCTCATATGCAGAGGGGTGACACAAAGCCGGGCTATTTCAGAGCCTTGTTGTTCCTGACGGGGGCCAGCCCTGCTTTTGACAACGGAAAACGTAATAGCGTCCGTCGGTCTTAAGAGGCGTTATAGCTGCCTCGTCGCGAAATATTGAAATTACTTACTATATCTGAAACAGTCATGTTCAGAAGATAAGCTAAAATGAACTAGGAGAAGGATTAGTGTAACATTATTAATGAGATATTAGTCTTCCTTAAAATATTTTAGTTTTCTTAAAATATTTAAGTTTCATGTAGAGTAAACTTTTATGTAAATCAAATGAAGCGTAATATCATTATTTACATAATTACATCCCAACATAAAAATCTAGTGATCGTAAAACAAGCAGTTCAAAATTTATGTAGCTCGTCCGCATTATACATTGAAAAATTAGCCTCGTCAGTAAAAATAAAGAGAAATCAGGCGTACTCAGTTTTTTAATTATTCTTAGGAAATTAATTGCAAAACTGCTGAAATATAAATTCGTTAAGAGCACGTCTTGAAGATTCGAAAATATATTTTCTCTGTCAATTTGTATCCTGCGCTGATACTGGATCCTGATCAGAGATTCTTCAAAGAAATACAAATTAATAACTGCACTTTCAACCTCAATTCTAAACTTCAAACGAGGGACTACGTATCGTTTACTTTTATGAAAATATTTCAGTGCAATTACAGTTTTTGATTTAAGCATAGTGCACAAAAGTCCTTTATTTATTACCAGCACTAAGGATATTGCTGTACGATTGAGTACCTACTTAACTATTCTCCGACGAAAGGTAGGGAATGAAATTCGAAGCAGATGCTAAGTGTTCATCATCGTAAACGCTGTAATAGTTTCAAAATAATGGTTTGCATAAGTAACGTAGTTAGTCCCCACCGGGTAGCTTATGATGAGCCACGCTTCGGAAACAGTGTTATGTATACAAATTACAAAACAGAAATAGCCAAAATACAGACAAAATAAGTGAAGAATCAATAACAGAAGTTTCTTCAAGCGTTGTTGCTTTCGTTAGGCCTCGGGCACGATAAAAGCGGCAAGCGGTGGGACTCCGAGCGGCAGAGTAGTGAGCGATGACGGCTACGATAGAGAACCCTTGAGCGGATACATGGCGCACTGGCTCCTGCAGCAAAGCTTCCCTTGCTCAGTGACAATAGTGGCCTTATATGAAAACGAATTTTAACGAAAGGCAAGAGAATGTTTGGAGTTCATTCCATAAATAAGAGTAGTAGGTTTAACGGAGAGTACCAACATCTTTTTAGAAATTTAAGAGGTGACGAAAATAGGTTTTAAGACCTACGTTATCCCTCTTAGGTAGTTTGCTGCACAGAGAAATTTGATTTTCTGCTATCTGTTCTTTGTGTTCCGTTAACTATATCCTTAAAGCCATAATTATTTCATCAAAATCATTTTATCGACCGTTTAAAATCTTGGGCTGATTTTATAAACCATATGTTGTTATTTTCGTTCAAGGTTCAACTCTCTCACCATAGTCCTTCCAAACCTATTAACAGTCCACAAGATAAAATATTATTTTAAATAAGTATTAACATTCCCTCAGTTTTATCACTTCAAGCCGAAGATAGGCGTAGCCTAGTCGTGCCAGGAATAACTCATTTGATGATTTTTTATAAGACAAGGAAACAAGTTTTGCTTCCTATACTTACTAAGATAATAAATAATTTAAATTATTTATTATTGAAGGGTACCAACGTTTCATGACCTATATTTTTCTTTTACCGGCATCAGCAATTTTCTTGTCACATGCTATAACTTTAAAGTCATAATGTATCCACAAAAACATCTCGTCTGCCTTTAGCAAAATGTTTTGTAAAGTCGAACGTCGTTATTTACTTGCAAAACTTAATAAATTATGATTTTAAATAAATATATCACTTCCTTCACGTATTAATGTGTTAATATTCTCGAAGCAGGGATTGCTCAATGTTAATATAATACTTTTTTATAAAAAGTAAATAAATTTTCTTTCTTCCATTTGTTTAATATTTAATAAACAAATTAGATGTTTTTTACTAATGGAAATTACATTGTCCTCGTCCTGTTTTTTTATGAATTCAGTTGGGATCGAGTTTTTATAGTCCCTGCCGCTCAGCAGGAGCAAAAAATTAATGTCCGGGGTCGGCGGTGAGCGGCAAGTTGAGCGGTTAGAGCTCTGCCGATTTACCGCTCGCCCTTGCCGTAGTCAGAGGAACCGCGAACCCATTGAATTGCATTGAAACATTAAAGGGAGTGGTGCCGCTCTAACTATCTGCTCCCTGCCACTTTCCGCTTTTATCGTACCCGAGGCCTTATGTGATTGAAAACACAAGAGCTGCAAGAAAGATAAACAACAAAGACCAGGCGACAAAATGAGTGCCATTTATTTTATCACTAATTTAGTCTGCATTTTGGCTACTTCGTTTGAGATTGTGCATACTTTAGACGCAGCCGTTTAACATTTTAAGCTTTCGAAACAGTATTACGGTTCAAGACTTGTGGTAAATGTAGAGAATATCTTGCGGAGAATAGTTTTATTTAAGTCATTGTAAAATTATAACATTTTGAAAACAATTGCTGCGGCTCCGAGTGCGACTTGCTACTTCCTGAAAGCATTCGCGGATCTAAAAAATTTCAGCGATAGAATGCAGAGCTTACGTAAGCAAACACCGAAATTTCTCCCTTCATTTCACTTCTTTTAATTTAACTTGAATTGGTATTTCTTTTTAGGTTGTCTCTAGTACCGAGAATTTTCCCTGAGGTATAATTGAATATTTTATTTTGCATAATGCAGTGACTTGCACTTAACTAATTAAAGAAAACTTCTTGGAATAAAGGGGCAGGCTAATCATATTCAAATTTGAAAGTTTTAAAAATAAGTTATAATAATGTTTTGTATACTTTTGCAATGAATTGACGAAATATTAACACAATAGTTGCCGTGAAGCAGTTAAATCAATCATGGGGCCACTTTGTAGTAAAATTTTTACTTACATAAGTGACAGCGGTGGCAGTTATGTGAACAATAGATTACACGATTGAGCAGAAAACTATTAGGCTGAAATGTATACAGATGGTTTAAAAAATAGACGACATAATTTCCGATATTGCCTTCTCTTGTTCAACGTCCTCCATATTGTTCGCTTTTCCCCTATTCTTTTTAGAACTTCCTCGTTAGTGATTCTATCCACTCATCTGATTTTCAGCATTCTCCTATAACACAACTTTTCAAAGGTTTCTATTCTTTTTCTTTCCTCAACTCCTATCGTCCAAGTTTCGCACCCATATGACGCAACGCTCCATAAAAATATTTTTAGCAACGATTTCCTACTATTCACATTTATATTACCCGTAAGTAAATTCCTCTTTTTCGCGAAAGCCATCCTTGCCTGTGTCATCCTACTCTTTATGTCTACTATACTTCTACCATCCCTATTTATTACGCTTCCCAAGTAGCAGAATTCCTCAACTTCCGTCAAAATATCCTTTCCCAATCTAACACCCTTTGTTATTCCACTTTTTCCCAAACTATACTCCATTACCTTGGTTTTCCCTATATTAATCTTCACATTGAACTCTTTTTCCAGGACTCCGTTCATGCCATTTATTACGGTTTCCAAGTCTCCTTCTGTTTTTCAATCTTGTAATTTTTATTTTCCTGTTTTTAATATGTAACATTAATATATGCTGTAGAGGTAATTTTTTAGAAACCACATGGTTTTAAAATCAACGTATTAGTTTGAAACACATCAAAAGCCACGAAACTTTAGCATACATGGAAGAAGTAACAAAAAAATACGGATTTTGTTCCTCATGTTGAGATAAAAATGTAAAAGAACACAGATCCGGAAATGCGTAGTTCCAACTTTCATGAGTGCATGCCTTGTTATCTGGACTAAAATGTGAGATTATGATAAAATAAATTTCCATGAGAAAACATGTCGGTGATGAAATTAATGTTGACCTGAATACGTCATAGAATCCGTCATCTAGTAAAAGTCTGCTGCGTACACGCATAGAGACAGCCTGTCAGACAATACGCACTACTACTGTTCGAAAATTAATGCTAAAAATAGTAGCTTTTCTGCATTTAATAAAAATTAAGGAACTTTGATCATTTCATAGGATATGTCAACAGAATGCCCCAACTAGTATAAGTTACAAACCGCGGAGACATCAGGTAACCGCGTGTGAATAATTAAAACATGAAATTTGTTTATAAAATTTACGCTGCATCATCTCTAAATGTCACAGAGTTTCCGTAATTCGAAATTAAGTACCCAAAGTTGTTCCCAAAACCTTTTTTTATCATCAGACACTGCGCTTCTGGAACACGTCCTCCTGCTGGTGATATCTGTCACCCACCACACACTCTGCAATACGCCTGAGTCCTTTACTGACTCAACCAATCTCCAAAATGTACTTGAGCACTCTCTAACAAACGTGTTCACTGTGCACGACAGCTCTAAAAACACAAGTACACCAATCAACGTCCACGACCGCTCTGCTAGAAGTTACATCTTTCAGTTTGTCGCCATCTTACCAAAATCAGGTCACATGCACAATTCAGTCAATCAGAAGAAAAGATTAGGTTGTGAAATACTTTTCCCAAACCTTCCAGAATGGTGTAATCACGTGTTTTCTTAGCCCATAACACGTTCATCCTTCGCTGCGTGACCGTGCGCTTTGACGCAACAATCGAAATTCTCTTTGTGCAAATGCCGCTGTTAAGTCCTTTGTCTGAAAGCTAGTGTTCAAAGTAACAGCATTTATATCATCTTGGGGGAAAATGAAGTGTCTCATTTACTTATTAATACTGAAATAAAGTCACATATTTACAATAACACTATTACCCGAAGCATAGCCAATTATATCTAATACTTACATCGTTTTTACATAAATAGCTGCCTGAATAAATACAAATGTATGGGATATCGGAATTTAATATTACAATATATATATATATATATATATATATATATATATATATATTTAAGAGGCCTTGTATGTTCATGAATTTTACCCATTTGTCGTAAGGTACAAAGTTGTAACTCACGTATGTAGAAGTTATTTTGTTTCTTCATTAATATAATGCATAATTAACAATAAATTAATCATCACTGATTGTAGAAGTGTTAAATGCTACATGTTTATAGTTACGTATTTCTGAAATATATACCTTAAGAATTTTAGACTTTAATACAACTTTTGAGTGGAGGTAGGTATATTATGTTACCTAATAGTAAAATACCTTTAATTGTACTTTTTTCGTTGCCGAGTATTTCGTTTATGCCATTTAAACAAGTAGTATTTGTTAATGAATGCTCTGCTTTTTAAGGTTCGACGGCTTGACAAAGAGTCATCAGTTGACATTTACATATTTCTGTAGACGCGGCTTTTGATTTGAAGTCGCACAACACGATATGTAAGCAATTAAAATTATCCGCACATCCAAGACTCAAATCTGTTTTCGTGTGAAGATAATTGACGCCAATTTGGTCACATTCTCGGAGTTACTCTTAGAAAATTATTCGTCCAAAAGTGTTTTTAGGGACAGTAGTTTATTTAATTAATTCTCAAATTAATTTTTGGTTTACCAATAATTTTTTCAAAAATGTGTATCACATTCTGTAGTAATCATTAGTTAATTATTTTAACTACAATCCTTCGTATTATATTGAGCTCAAGCAGTGTAAGGGAATCAATAAATGAGAAGCCTCGAAAATAACAAGTATAAAAATTCGCTTTGTTTAGTAATTACATATTTATGTTTATTCATTTTACATTTTACATTTCATATTTAGGTAATCAATCTTTTAATATTTCTGTAATTATAAACGTTAAACATTTCATAAATATATTGAAATTACTTGAATAGGTCTAGCGTAAAAAATTATTATACCTGCAAACCACGTATTAGAAAGTTAGCCAAATTTATTTATATTAATGTTCTTCATCAGTTGACTCCATTTATGTTCAGTTTATAATTTCGAAGCTTCAATAAATTTATGTCCAGACAAAGAATTAAATTTCCTAATTATTATCACCAATATTTAATTTATTTTGAGTGCAGTATATTGTTATTGTGTAATGACGAATTCATGTCTTTTGTGGTTACTGCAACGAACCTAACAAAAGATATTCCCAGTAGCCTCAAGGAATGTGGAACCCGTTATAGAGGTAATGGTAGTTCCTCTTTATGGGAAAGACAACACAATTAACTGGAGCGGAATCCTTTAAACAGGGTTACTCCTTTCGGGCAAGACAAAATTTCATAGAGTAATATACAAACTCGTGGTACTTTAGCCTGCACTTTGCTTACGTACCAAACAAAATATGAATCGATACTTTACGAATTTTGTGTTATCGAGTGACTCATTATTCGTTAATTTGAAATGACTGAGATTAAAATTTGCTATATGAGAACATTATAGTACATTACATGTTTGAAAAATTTTAAGAAACGACACACGTTTATTTTTACATAATAGCTTAATGTGAAAATTGTAAATTCATATAGTTAAGTCAGTTTGTAAAAATTGACTGACTGTCTTATGAACGAAGTGGCATACAGTTTATTATTAAGCTGAAAGTAACACATCTGAGAATTAAAAAAATGAAACCCATGAAGGGGTGAAGTGGGGAAAAGGACATAAACATTAGCTACTTGTTCAGTATCCCACAACTACTTGGCATTAAGTTCTTTAATACTAGACACTTCATCACGAAGGTTGAAAATAAATTAAATAATCAGACATCCCCTTAAGTATGCCGAAATAATGTTTTATGTCCGAGAAACGTAATGTATACAAGAAATATTACTCTTCATCTTTCCAAATGGCGCGGGCTATCATTTTCTTCACGGAAGTGACATCACTCCCTGCCACGTCAATGCGTTATTCTTAGCTTACACAAAGAGACTGGATAAACATAAAACTCATAATGGAGTTTATAAAATTGAAAGCATAGCTTGTTCACATTGCAATAATAGACAAACCAGAAATTCTTTCATAAACAGGATGGAAGAACATTAGCCGATCTCAAACTTCTTGTCGCATTCTGAACTCCTTCATGTTCAAGATCTTATTTACATAATTTATTTTGGTTTTATATGCCTTTCTTCACGTTCTGAAACTTTAAGTTTTCAAAAAAAAATTATACTTAGGTTAATTTAACTTAGTTATTAATAAATATTATCGGTTTCTCTTAATTATAGTTAGGAATCATCAAAGTGAAATACGAGTACTTCGTTGGTAAAATATAAATAAATATCAGTATAGACACGTTATTAAGCATGCACATATATGATAATTTCAGTTTATACAAATTGTAATTAATCGTTCTGCTTGTGTAATATACGCTAAACAAACAACATGATCCCTACGCGAATTGGAACAGGCGTTGATGTGATGCAATGCGGATTTCGGAGTAAAAGTTCGTGTTACTCAAAGCTTTTATTTCTAGAGGACACCTAATTTTCAAGACAGCATACTGAGTATTTCAAGTATTTCATAATAATATCAATATTACTATTAAGTAACGAAACTACATTTATAATTAATATTAGAGTCAATAAAATAAACATAAAACTCGATACTAATTATTATTTGAATATGTGTGTGTGTATTGAATTCAACTTAAACACGAAAATGTCTCCCGGCTTGCAAAATGGGTTTTAATAAAATATTATTTTACGTCGCAGCTGAAGGTCTCAAACCTACACTATTTCACTGGTGGATTTGAAAGTATTTTAGAAGACAAAATGTCGACCTAGACTAGGACTTGAACCGAGGAGCTTCCGATTTCCGAGCGGGTACTCTGAGCTTCAATTGAAGTATATCTTCTCCCTTTGACTTGAATACAACACATATTTGATCAATTACACAATTTCCATTCTTCACTGAATTCCTAGAAATTAAGCTGAGAAGAATGTGATTATTAAATTATACTCAGCTTAGGTTTACAGGAGCAGAGGGATGTCGAATTGGTCTTCGAAACATTGGCCAGGACTAGCCCAGTTGTAGGTTCACCTCCAGGAAAAAAAAGGGGGGGGGGACGGAAGCTCCGAGGTTCAATACCTGGGTCCGGTCAACATTTTTTTATTCTTATCTTCTAAATTTAACTTAACGCTTTCCGTCTGAGCTTCAATTGAATCATTTGACTTGAATTGATTTAATTTTTAAGTGAATAAGGGACAATAAAATGTAATAATATTGAATTCACCAGGAAATATGTGGGCGTCAATTTGAATTAGTGTCTTCGAAAGCACATCCCGTATCTCCTTCCATCACGTATACTTGTGGTTCGCTCTTGCAGCATGACAAACACCAGGTGGTGGAACTGAACTCGCAGGACTATTTTGAGCAAACAGGCCTGGACGGTTCACATCTTCCACCTGTCTTCTATCTCCACCAAGTGGGTCGTTAATAACTTACCTCCGAGGTTTACACATCAACTGCCAGTGTCTGCATCAACATCATAGCCCCTTAATTAGGCAGCAAGTTTCTTCTGCACAAAACCATGGGGTCATCCAAGCCAAGTGGTCCAAGAAAAAGGAAATTGGTTGCCGCACCATCTTAGAAAAAATTAATATTTAGTTTGTGAATTGCCTCATGTTTTGCCAGTTCAGAACTCATTTTGTTTCATTTATATTGTGGCCGGTTCAGAATTGACCGCCATTTTTTTTCGTTTGCAGATATCTACGAATTTCTAAATTATCCACGACTGTGTTGACGTATACTTTTCAAATAAACAGAATCGTGTTCAGTACACTCAGACCTACAAGTTAAACCCATACTTACTAACCTAATATTATTTTTCAGTTACTCTGTGTACCACGAAGTTGTCGAGTCCAAATGAAGAAAATTCCATTTTTGCAGGCTAATTTCCCCACGAAGAAACCATTTGCGAACCTCAATAATTTCCATGGTTTTACGCATAATGGTTTAGCTACTCTAATTAAATTATCAATGGTAACGAACGTTCCGTTTACAAATTACACCCATTTAAAAATGAAAATTTTCAAATTTTTTCAATGTTTCAGATGCTACATCTCTGTTGGGCATGCAGATAAAAATATGAAACTTGTTTTCATAATAGGTCTCTATAGTAGAAAACTACAATATAAATTTTAACTATGATATTTAACTCAAAGATAGTATAAAAAATTTTTAAACATCGCAAGAAATGTTCGATTTACATGTGTAGGATAAGTGGGTATATCAATATAATACTTCAAATGTTTAGACATTTTAAACTGCGAAAACTATTTTGAGAACAACATAATATTATACAACAATATGTGATACATATTCTTCCGCTATAAATATACATTTTAAAATAGATAATGAAATACAAAAATATTAAAATGTAAAATTACAATCAATTTCTTTAAACTAAATTAGTAGTGAATTAATAACTATAAAATACCTTTGAACTAGAAATAGTTTTTAGTCTGTATCTAACTGCAGTGATATTTTCTAATAATGTTTGATTTTGTAATTAAAAGTGCGTCCTGTCACAGTGCTGAATTTCAGGGAACTACTAAACGTGATTCTTTTCATTCTTCAGAAAACAAATTATTTTCATCGCCGAAAAATACGACCAATACAGCGCCTTGTTAAAGGATGCAGAGGAATATTACTGTACAAATATCAGAAAATGTTTATCAGCATTACTTACCATAGGATTCTGTAAATTCTTTTGATAACAAAAGAGAGCAATAAATATTAAAAATGGGAAAGAGGAAACTCAACTCACTCCTTCAAAAAATTAAAATAAGAGTATAATAATGTAATTAAATTCTTAACAATTGTCAGTTGGTTTGCATACAAAGTAGGTTCATTCCTACCGCAGGTCTATAGATGAATCAGCAATTTGTAAAGAAAAGCTCAATGGTACTTAAGAATTGAGGGAAAACCCGTGCATTTCTGTGGTATTTAATGAGATTAAACTAACCTAAAAATATTTCTACGGTCAGAAAGTGAATATATAAAGCATTAATTTGCCAGGAGTAGAATGTCCGACAGCGGTCAGACAGTTGGTACACAAAAACAGAGATAGCCAATCTACGTTTAATCCTTCCATTGTTGTGCAAATGGTCTAAGCTAAGAACGGCCGTAATTCCCTCTGCAAATAGAGAATTCTCCAATGCTTAGAGACTGCGTCTCTCTCGTGGCATCCGTAAATTAGACGACCTCCATGCAAATGGCGTCAGTAACCTCTCGCTCTGTATCAGCGATAATCTTGCAATTTGGCGGCACAAGGTAATCCTCTTATCTAACACCTATCAGGTGAATACGCAATTTAGGCCAGCCGGAAGCGGCTTTTCATTTGGTTTGACTCTGTATTCAGCTTAACTAGTTTGTGCTGGTTATCAATGTTAGTGCTTTGTCGCCTGATTCTGTGTTGCAGTTGTAATCCACGCTTTGATAAACAATTAAAGCACAATAAATTTAATAATTCTTTTGGATTCATGTTTACAAATCTTCATAACCCTACTGACAATAGGCGTTGTAAATAAATGAAGGAAATATATTATTAAACTGCTGAATACTACACGGTAAAACAATCATATATCAAAATTTAATAATTGTTTCTAAACTTTTAACATCTTCCTTATGACGGCAATGAACATTAATATATATAACGATTTCTTTAACTTTTAATCTTTACAATACATATTGATTCCTTACTTGTATATATAAAACTGCAAGGTATCAGCGCAAGGTAGTTAAGAAATTGCTTATTAAATCATAGCATAGGTATGCGAAAATTATTTTTCTGTGTAATGAAGGATGTTTATTATGCTTTTTTTGGAGCATTGTGCGGGAAATATATGTTACTATTTATGGCTTCGTTTCCACGACATTTCCCTTAAATAATCTGTGTAATGCAATTTTTATTGGAATTGTAACCACTGCTTTATAATTTATATAAAATTAAATTCAATATTTCCTGGAACATATTATCCAATAGAAGCATGAAAATAGTATTTCTCAAATATTATTTTACAAAATATTTGTTTGTAAAATATTATTAGTCAAAGCAGTGTATATTTCTCTTGTACCTGTTGACTTTATATTGGATCGTGTTCCGTCTTGTTAGTATTAGTCAGTCATTTGCATATACTAAACACTATGTAAGGTAACAAGCGTTCGACTCGTGTGTACCGTTCACATATGGAATAGTTATTATAAATTACAAAAAGTTGTTTACGAGTGAGATAACAATTTTTCAGAAAAATAATACGACTAATTCTCTTTCGGCAGCTTCATATTCTCGCTGGATAAAATTTCAAGTTTCGCGCACGAAAACATTTAATTTAGTCGTATCGAAAAATACGAAACATTAAGTTGCTTATTACTTACACCAAAAATAGTTTGATGCTTATCTTAGTCGATTAATAAATTAACTTCCACTTCTTGCCTACTAGCTGAAGAGAAAAAAATATTAGTTTAGCGCAAATGACTGAAATTAATACCATCTGTCAACTTTTTGAATTTATTTCGGAGAAAAATGATATTATGTATGTGACCTTCCCTCACGTTTATCAATGTAAACATCGCCTGATCGAACCCATACGTATCCTTGAAACAATGAGCGTTATATTAAAATAGTTTTATTTAATATTTAAAATAATCTAACAAATAAATATCAGAGGAGTCAATAAGTCACAAAATCAATATATTATTCAACACATACATTACAACGTTTCTTCCACAAATGTGTGAGATTTCGGTTAGAACCGTCATTGGCCATAGTCAAGGCTGCAATCTTTTACTTATGTGCGCATAATTTTTAATAAAAATATATGTATTTGCATCCATATCAAGCACGAAGAAATGTGATACGTGAACAAGCCCCCAAACTGTGGAATAAACGTTGCAAATTATATTAATAATGTGTTGAAAATATAGTGGTTTTCTGATTTCTTGGTTGTTTGATGTTTATATTTTAATTTACCGACACGTAACACATTTTACTTAAATGTATATATGAAGGACGTAAAACAATGCCAAGTCATATTCATTATATCTCCTATCTTACTACAGCAAGGTTCTAACATTCAATTGAGCGAACACAAGCTTACAACACAATAGCAAATGTACTGTATTGTATTAGGCTCTCATTGATGTACTAGTTGGGAGGAGAGAGTGGAATTAGACAAACATAATAAATATACTGTTATTGTAAATGAAACGATAATTAAAGTTTAACGATAAATGAGTAAAGAGAAAAGCAATAAATCGAAATATAATAAATTATTAAAAACTTTCATTAACACGTCATGATAAAGAAGAATACGAAGGACAGATTAATGAAGGGTCGTATAGTAAATAAAAATAATGAATGGTATTCGGAAATTACATTATTATAATGAAATAAGCAAAGTTTAGATCAATGGTAGTGGTGCATTAAATGTACAAGGTAAAGGAAAAATTTATATAACATGGTTAGCACATCTAAATCCAACACATATACAATTTAAAAAAATTTTCATTTGGAAACATTTTTTCTGGGGGTTGTTTTTCTTTATTTCGCATCAACCCGAGGGTTATTATCAAAACAACAATACATTATTTAAATCGTAATTTATATAATTTCGTAAAAACCTCATTATGGTTATGAAAGTTTACAACGCCATTTCTTGGAATTCCGTCTCGTTGGTAAATAAAAGTGATTTTTATTAAATTACATTTAAAATTCCGGTTAAGGCAAAAATAATAAATAAATAATTGAATATATAAAACATCTCCTCAGCATGTCTGTAACAGAAAATTTACTACTTTAAATTTCATTAAAAATTCCTGCTTCACAAGGATGTCTTTGTTTGTGCTAAATGAATACTATTGAAATGTCCCAGAATCTTCAGGAGTTTGTTTGAGTTACTTATATTTTATCATACTACATTTAACTTTGTGAATATTTTAAAGGTTGTAGTAACTATAAAAACAAGTAAATAAAGTTCAATAAACATGGATTCGGCAGCGCACACCTTCTGAGATCTGTACGGTTGTTCACTGGGGAGGTTCAACCTGATGTTCATTCATGAGCCTTGTTATAGGAGGTGCTCAACGTGACGTTGATCCGTAGAATTGCTTCCGTCTGTCCTACGGTGTAAAGAAACACGCACCCTTTAAAATACATCCGGTGGTTGTTGAAATGCTGGCCCAAATTAAAGACGCAAACCCGTAGTATCGGTATGTCACTGACTGGAGTGGCGTCCGCTATGCCCATAACCAAAATTTATGTGAGAGGTGTGGGGAACGGGGAGGCCCAGGTGTGGGGTCTCCCCGAACGATCAAGTGGTCCATAAATGTCAGCGTCATGTGTTTACGTTCATTACACAATCGTGCATTATCCACAACTTTAGTATTTGCTGGCACTCCACATCCTCCAACAACATAGACAATACGTAAACAAGAAATTAATGATGATAAGCCCCATTTAATCGTTGTGATTGGATGCATCAACATGAACTCCTGTCCACACGTTGACGGAGAAATGATTTCTCTCTTTCTGCAAAAGTAGAGGGAGCTTCGTTAGGTCCCTCATGATGGTTATGAAAGTTTACAACGCCATTTTTTGGAATCCTGTCTCGTTGGTAAATAAAATCTTTGACGAAAATAGCCATTGCCAGAACTGCAATCTTTTTGCGATGGTCTTTTGGCCTCAGTTGAAGATGGTACGAGTTACATAGTTGTTCATGTAGTACCGCTCAGACATTCGGATGATGCCCTCTGCTCCTGCTAATCGAAGAACAATGGTTCCAGGTCTTTCATCCAATTAATGTACCATATGTTCCTCCATCTGAGATGGAGTGATTGTGACCTTCCAGTGTTCTTGTGGGGGTGCAGAGAACCTGTTTCCAGCCCAACGTCTTCAAATAGTATAAAATAATATAAGAATTATGACCTGTATGCGTTTCGGGAGCTATACATTTTCGGACATTTTCTTCAAGTTTTAGTAGCTGCTACCACCCCTCAAAATATTCAACATTTTCTTAAACATCCTGTACAATAAAACAATGTGTTTATGAGACTATAGATAATTATTCCAGATGCTATCTCTGTTTTGGAGAAAACTTTACGGCTCATTTAGTCCCAAACCTGAAGTTTTTCTTTCTGGTGTGATATGTGCCTGGCTCAGGAAATCAAGAGTTGAAAATTATTAACTCGTGTCAAAGTTTCAAGGTTCAAGAGGTGTACATACATTCGTGAGGTATCCTTTGGATTTGTAGGGCAGAGTTTTGAACTTCGACTGCCCATAAATAAAGAGAATGATGGATTATGGACAATGCTCTACGATGATTGTAAAGGGGATTCGGGAGCTACAGAGAGACCGTTGAAGTTGCACAAGAGTTTTAATCATTTAAAAATATTTTATAGGCAAATAAAAGTTACATGATTGTAAAAATGATACAATTTAAAGTGAATAGATCATTACAGAGACTGGAAGTTATAAAAATAACAGAGAAAATTTATATGATACATAAACAAAAAGGAAAAAGAAAGTGATTGATGGGTAAAATTATACTTGTACGAAATTAATATATATAAGGTAATGAAAACTGAAGGTAGGAAGTGAAGAATTTGTAAAGAATATTATGACAATGATATATGGAAGCTAGGATGCCTGAGGGAAACTTCGATTATCAAACTTCTAAGCTACCGAACATATATAGTGCGGCAACGGAATAGGGCACACACGCTTTCACCGCGCAGCAAGTTTTAAAGGTATACAGTAATTTATTTTGCATAACAGCTTGCTACAGCGTGGGAATTGTATTGTAATTTTCTCTCTGTTAAAAATAGGAATGTAGCCCAGGGATGAATGGCTAATGAAGATTTAACAATGTACAGTACTAGCATAGATGAATAATTTTTATTTAAATTTCTTTTAATAATTATGGTAACATACAGGAAAATGAAAAAGTACGACCAGTGAATTGAAGAAATATTTTATTAAGTATTTGAATTATTATATTCACAAGGTTAATTAATAAATATTTGGAACCCAACCTGAACATTGTCTGTTAGTTAATAATGGCAAAGTTTAATATATTGCTATTAAAACGTCAAAATATTTAACCTTATTTTGAAATATTTTTTTCTGAGAATATTATTTACGTTATCGAGTAGAAAGATAATTTATACCATTAATCTCCTGACAGATGTTTCAGAATAAACAGTTTGGTTTCAGCATTTTAAAATGAGGCAGTCTTCAACACCATCTATACCAGGGATAAAACAATTATCGACTCAAGAAACAATTAATATTTCGTCGTAGAAAGTAAAAAATTCGGATAACGACTCCTCTTTATCAATTATTCTTTTAGATTATATACATATAGTCAGTTAACTTCAAATTTTAAAATAAATAACGTAAATTAAAGTGATTATTAATTTTAAGCTTCTGAATTTTGTGCATCTTATATTTCCACTTATGAATTATTTGTTTTAATGTAAATAACAATTTACAAAATGTAGAGGTTTACCTCTGGGAATGAAATAAATCTAGACTTAGAATTAGGGTGTGGAGATTGTGATTAGTGAATTGGTAGGTTAGCCTAGTTTAGGTTTACGGGAATTGAGAGATGTTGAATCGGTCCTTGGACGTCGACTCGGATTAGCTCAGTTGGTAGAGCGCCCGGCTGGATATCGGGAGGTCCTTGTTTCGAGTCCCTGATCCGGTTGACATTTTTCCATTCTTGTCTTTCTTCTAAAATTAACTATATGCTTTACTGAGTTTCATTTAAAGTATTTCCACTTCCTTAGACTAGAATCTAGACTGTTTTCTTATTAATGACTCAACTCACAACGGCAAGTACCGGACATTATTTTCTGGAACCACTTGGAAATCATCGTCAAAGCATTTAAAAGAAGTACTCCGTCAACTATGTTTAAAATACTTTCATTAATTATTAAATTACATGTAACGCGTCGTTTTAATCAAGTAGTTTACATATTTCACCTATTCAAATTTTATATTCATTTATCACACAACAGTTTATCTGTTTAGATCCTATATGAAACATTTCCTAACAATTAATCAATTATTTCTTAATTTTTCACTCTAATATCTTTACTCAATATATTTAACGAACTAAATAATATAAACAGTTCGTTTCATAGTCAAATTACAGAAAAAAATAAATAATAAAATAAATCCACACGACGTTTTTCTAATCCTTGTTGCTTTCTTTGCCGCAATAACGGTACACCACAAACCAGGACATCAAAAGCCAAAGAAAAACGATCTTAACGGCATAGATAGGAAATCAAAGAAGTTACCTGACAATAAGAATTCATAGTCATTGTTGAGATTTATTGCCAACGTCTGTACATTAATATGAAACTTTTCGGATTTTCCGTTCTTGGGTAACTGGCTACATGATGGAAACTAGGAACTTCCCTTTAAAAGCATAGGAAGAGAATTCGAAGAGGAAGGATGTGGAAGGGAAAGGAAGGTAGCTAAGAGTTAGCTATAACCCGCGAGTTAAAAGAGATGGGAGCGTTAATTCTAAACAATCATTTCATTGGCAAAAAACGAACCAAGATTATGGAAGTTAACACTAGGTACTACTCCAGAAATATATCCAAAATGAATAATATAAATTAATAATCATAAACGTACAAAGCGATACTATGAAACTCAATAATGACTATTATTCCTAGTTGTTAGTTTAACTTCTTTGCGATTATATTCGCCCCCTGCGGAATGTTAATGTTGATGGTCTTGCGTTTCTAACTGACGGCATCGACGAAGTACGAAGAAACGTTGTACGCTGCCTTATTATGTTTGTATAGTTGGTTGAGTAGCTAGTGTATTTAATATTCGTTTGTCATAATCCATTTTTTGTAAACTAAGACACTTCTTTCAGAATTCTTCATTCTTAATAAGTCATTTAATCATTTAACAAACTTTCTATTATATACGCTTTGTTAACACATTTAAGACAGCAATATTTTCAATGATACAGAGAGGAAGTGCTTATTGATTACAAATTGCAGATTTAATGGGCTGACCTGACTTTTTTTAAATTTAGGTTTCTACAAAGAATGGTAAACAAGAATAAACAACGAATCTATAAATATTGTATCACCAGTTGTTGTGTACAACTTTGTAATTTTTACAGTTTCATTGGAAGGTTTACGTATTATTATTATTTTTTGTTTATTAAGATATTTACAATATGTTCAAAAGAACATTTAGCAAATCGGATGGATGAATGACACCTGAAGGGAGAAGTGGTCTACTAAATTATTTAGTATTTTGTTTTGTTTCTACAACTCCATTTTTTTTCATATAAAAAACTTTTGTCGTAAAGACAATAAGTCTGGACAATATTTATTCAATATATACAATTTTATAATAAAAAATACAAATTTAAAATATAGTCTATAATTTAGATGTTGGCCTGCAGGTAGGTTAATCCATTTATTTAACCTACTTTAGTAGATGGGTTTTCTGTGAAGCATATGACGTGGGTGGGAGAGGGTTGACAGGCAGTGAACTGATTATTGGAGGATATATGAGTATGTGGTCTGCAGGAATGACGGTAAGGTGGGTTAGGGTGTGTCTGAATGATCAGGGGGAAGTATGAGGTCGATTGGGAGTTTTCATTTGAGTCGACGAAAGCGTGGAGGTGGAGGAGGATTGTCATGGACTTGCTGGATCGTGGGGTCTGGGTGGTTGAGGGCGCTTTTAATTAGGGATTATGGATTTGGAGATTACGGAGTTTATTTTGGGAAGTTTGATGTTATGGTGGATGACGGAAGAGTTTGTAATAGTGCGTAGGATTATGTTTTGTTTAGTTTGAATTTTGGCTGTTGTTCCCCATATGAACGAGGCATAGGACCAGGTGGGTTGTATTATGGAGAGTTATAGGAGATGATTTGTGCTGATGGTAAGAGGGACTTTACTGTTTAGGAGGGGATATAGGGTTTTGAATTTTTGGTTGATTTTGGAGAGGAGAAGATTAATATGAGATTTCCAGAATAGTTTTGAATCAAACATGATTCCGAGGTAGGTGGTTTCTGTTTTTGTAGGGATTAGTGAATTTTTTAGATAGAGATTGATTTAGGGAAGTCTACAAGTTTATTTAACAAAGCATGAACACAAATTTAATTGTTATTATTGAAATGAAACCTTTCTAACAATGTACAATCTCGTGGGGAGGTATAGGCAAATATTTTAGTGGCGATATGTGAAAAATATCTGAATAAATTTATTTACTGAAATGTGGTCCAACATGTACTTCAATTCCTTACTTTCTTCGCCCTGGTTAATTACTTTTACAAACGAATAGAATACACAATAGAACATTTTTCCGAGCTTTAATTTTGATTTCACTTCACATATAATTCTATGCATAAACGTCTCTTTATATTTCTCTCTGGTTCTCTGTCAGCTCCGCTACTGTTGTCGCTTTCACTTCCCACTCTTCAGCCCACCTAATAATTGAGTCAAACCTCCTCTTCACAATGACAGGTTCGCAAGACGTGGCAATCGCGCCACCCTGCCCAGATTAAAAATTGGGCCTTTTCAATTTCGCTTCATTACAATTTCCTTCCGCCGTTCAACAAGATTTTCAATTCTTCAACTGAAGTAATCAAGTGTTGTTGACTGATGGAAATCGTCCAACCAATCTTCCAATTTCATGTCAATATGGAACGAAACACCACGCAATGCATTCGAAAGGGAACAGAACATTTGGAAATTACGAAGATCCAAGTCTGTGTCTTCCGTGGTCACATTGGCGTTGTGAGGGCGGGAAGAATAACGCTATTTCACCCATCGGGTCTTTTATCCTGGATAGAGATGTTGATTCATTGCATTTTATGGATGCAAAATTTCAAATTAACTGTATTTTTCCGATGAAGCAATTCGTAGTCTTTCCAGCCTCACTATGCGCATAACATAGTTTTGCCTTGATTTTCTTGCGGTGTCATCAGATTTTCAGGTCAAAGCCATCCTTTGTACTACTTGATATTGGCGTACGGGCACTATTTTCCGTCGCCGCTAATAATTCGCTAGAGGAATCGTTCATTGCGTCCATGAGTTGACAGATGACGGGGAAACAAACATCCGTTGATTTTTATTGTTGCCGTTAAAATCATGCCGAACACATCCGCCCAACTTTTGAGCATTTCTCATCGAGTGAATGTTACGATTTATGGCACTGTGTGAGCATTTGATTATTTTTGTCAACTCCGTCCTCATCTGGCGTGAATCGGTCGCTCTTCATCGAAGTGAACGGAGCGTCCGGCACGTTGAATGTCTTTGAGGTCGAAATTGCCGTCTATGAATCGCTTAAACCAATTTAGAGCCGTCCTAAGAGGCATCGCTTTTTCGACATACACTTCATAAGTCTTTCGATCAGCTTTTGTAGCTTCGGCATCTCAATTAAACGCAGAAATCGGAATGTGTCGAAAATTCTCTATTTGGCGACATGGCACTGCATTTCAATGTCCTGAAAATAACTAAAGAAAAAAATTACCAAAAACTGAACATACTTTTATAGTGCATATAATTATCGGTCGAATAACGTGAAACATTTGGATTTTCACGCATAATTTTCAGTTAATAAAACGGCCCGGAATTATGGGCTAATATAAAATTATATGACGTAAATAGCATTCTGTATGTTTAAATGAAACTCCCTTCCTGTGTTTCGTTTAAACTAATTACGACATAGATTACTCATAATCGTTAGTTCAGATTGAAAACAGGTGATTGAAAGTCGAAAAAACCGAGAACACGAAAAAGTTTAATGATGGTACAAGACCATTAAGAAGTTTACCGGGAAAAGTTGAAGGAAGTGAATAGTGTGGAGAAGAACAGAAAAAATTCTGACGGATATATGATAACGCGGTAAAGTGCTTGTAAAGCGGAGTTCAAGCTATAATCCCGAGAACGCTTGTGAGTTTTAAGAGGCGCTTCAGTTGGCGTCGAGACGTTGTCAAACACGGTGAAAGTGAGTTTCATATAGAGTACGATTTTGATTTCGGCACTCGACTTATAAATACTATGGATGACAGTTCCAGTAACATTTTATTCTAAGAGTGCTATATGTTGACTAACAAATTAATAAACTTACAATAATTTTAAAATCAATTACTGAATACTTATAAAACGTAATTCCTTTATATTATTTTGTTTACTCATAACACAAATGACCTGAAAAATATTAATTTGTATATACAGTATGTTTGATTAGTAGTTTACTAATTTTATTAAATTTCAGTTTCAACGAAAACATTTACAATGGAGATGATCAATTCATGCATTTCTACTGTCTTAACACACAAAAAGTGTTAATAAAAAGTATAAAAGTTTCTCCATCTACAATGTTGTCAGAAGGTGATTGAATAATACTAAACATCCTTCAAATCAATAACACGGAAATGAAATATAAAAAGGAAAACTAAAACTGATCGATTTTCCTCCAAACCGAATTATTTATTTAATATATTTAGGATATTTCGTCCATATTTGTGGACATTCTCAGGTAACTAGGCAAAAATGTACAAAAATTAATATTTAAATACAGAATATTTGGTTAAAATATAAAATTATTGTTTTCAATAAAATAAAATTGCTGTAAACCCATCTGTATTAAAAAAAACTTTATTTATCTTTGTAACATGATAGTAGTCAACTCAAAATTAATTTTATTAATGGCGAATCTGTTCCAATATTTTCCTTCATAACGGGCTAATATAGCAGGGATCACAAATATTACACTAATAACATGCTAATTATTCCGCACGTAAATGGAGCTAAGTATATGAGATCAGCGGAAGCGTACGGAATTCTGGAGGTACCAATCACCCAGGATTCTGTGCTACGTACTTTGCAGTAGGGACTTACCAGTTGAGTTTAATAGTGCACGTTCAACTCTATCTCAAACGACTGACAACCATAAGGTCACCGAAATCACACGGTCTTTATACATAAAAATCTACGACGGGCTAAAATGGAATGGTCAAACTAAATTAGTAAATTAAGCTCTGCTTGTTATTCACGAAGATGATTTTTCAGAAAGTAAACCCAAACATTGCGTTCAAGTTTTTATATTAAATAATAAAAATACTGCGTTGATGGTATACCACTCCATCATCCTCGTAGCTTGTAAATTTTCAAGTTGCAAAAGAAGAGCCATTAGAATACTAGCCCGAAATGATTATCGAGCAATGTGTAAAGCGCCCTTGGTTGTAATAGTTACTTTACCCAGTGCATACATTCTAGAAATCTTAAAATTAGCATTGAACGTTATATACATTCATACCAATTGTAACTATGCTATACATACGATTCCTACCTTTCTGATTCTCATTTCATCAATCTAAGGAGAGTTAATATTTCGACATTCACTTCATCTACTTTGAATAAAAAATATTTATTTAAGAAGCCATTTAATATGCATAATACTTTTCCTCGATTATCTCATACAAACGTTCGCGACGATCACAGGTCGATGTTTTTCCATCCTGATACTTTCTGTGTAAGAACTTTAATAAAAGCATTTATTCTATATTTTAAATTTTTATATTATTGTATTTTATTTATTGTTACTACAGGTGGGCATTTGCCCGGTGGCAGTTTGTTGATGAAATTATAGTACAATGATAGTAACATTCCGTTACATTTAACGGAACTTCCCACCTTTCCCACCGTTATTTTACTTGAATTTAATTTTTAAAGCCACTTTCCATATTTACTTCGGATCAATCTTCTAAAATCATCGCATTTTAATACGTTTTACCGCCATGTTGCATATCATCATGGTAAAGTTTGTTGCAATACAAATTTTATTTATATCACGACTGTACCAGACGTCTATATTGTTGTCAGCCCCACAGAACTTCAATAAATTATTCTGAATAAAGTTTTAATCATCCCAATGTTTGTTTGGATGGAAAATAAGGTAATATTAATTAAAGAAGTCTGCAATCGTATTTCTTGCTACCATTACGCTACAATGTGCGATTATGCAGACGGCGCGTTTGCTCTGTGAAGCGTGACGTCAAGCTTAATCCGAACGACAATTGTTTTTACCTTATCTCCCCCAAGTCGTTCCAGTTTGGCTATCGCCGAGTAAACAATTTTAAGAGGATCCGGTTATCGCCAGTATACATTATTTGGAGAAATCCCGCCAGTTTGAGTTCCAGTCGGTGAATATTAGTACGAGGGTATAGCCAGTTTGAGTTGCTAATACTTATCGTCGTAGTAATAGTTCCGGGAGAAACCCACAGAACATAGAATAGAGTAGAAGCGGCAGCCACTCAGGTCTCTCCCCACTCCAATACCCCCATAAAGGTCTCACAACGCTCATGTTTCTTAGTAGGTAAACACTTCGGCATTGCTGGAAATCGCTCAGTTTTTAATTAGACAAACGTTTATCGGTTCCAATTCACCTTCTTCATTATTGTTTCCCTACATTTATTACACTTTTTAACTTAGTGCGTGCGCGTAAGGGAAGCAATTGAAACATGTCATGCTGCGCCGCATTCGGATGCAGCACAAAGGAATGGAACAAAACAGTTATTCCTCGCATAGCTCTTCACACTTAATTATTCATCAATGTAAAGACCTATTTATTTTGTGATGCTGATTAATAAATTAATACTCAATTCATATTTATATTAGTAAGTAAATTTGCTTCTCTGCGAAAGTAGCTAATTACATTACAATGAAATTATTTACACCATATCTCCTACCAATTACTTTTTAATGTGATTATTTTCTTGAATTACACTATTCATAGTAAGAAAACTAAAATGATGGTGAAATGTGAAGCCTGTTTGGAAGCTATTGAGATAAACGTCATTACTATTGAGAAAGGCCTACTTACAATAGAGAACCGTATAGGATTAATATTACCAGATGTGTGTGTTATTAATATTTGTAAAGTTTGTGAGTATATATATGTATATATAATATAAATATATATAAATGCAAGTGAGAACTACACCATACTGAGTCTCTCGTATCCAAGCTTCCACCTCCTTTTATCTTTCCAATCTTCATCTCGAATACATCTGTCCTCCATAGCTTGCATCATTCCATGTAAGTTTAAGTCTTCTTTTTTTCTTTCGTTTTGGGGGTTTTCAGTGAAATATTCTTAATGGCCACCGTTCGTCTGGCATTCGTCTTAAATGTCCAATTCAGCCTCCTACCTTCTATTGTATCTAAGTTATGTGATGTAACCCCCATTACTTCCCGAATGTATTCATTTCTTATCCTTTCTATTCTTGTCACATCACAACTGCTGACAAAATATGTAGTTGCAAAAAGAAACTAACTCACAGCAGACTCTGCGGCTTATACGATCCTTTTTGATAAAACAAGACTAATCACTTTTCGGAAGAATAAACTTATTATACGTCACTTATCAAGGAAATTGGACAGATTTACTTGAAAATTTGAATGCACCATCATGTGAGAACTCTTAATGACGAATTGCGCAGAGAATTAATCGGAGCAAGAAATAATAAAATCTTTAAATTCAACGAACAATAATTTAATTCTGGTCAGAATTAACTCAGTCCTTTTCTGTAAACACACGTGTACGGATGTTGGACTTAGCCTTTCCTGACTTAGAATTCCTCATCTCTTCCATTAAAGGACATTATTATAAATAAAAATAACTTCTCCCTCCACTCCGACACTAAAACTCCGCCTTCATACATGTATAGCCTAGAACCGTTCCTTACCAGGCCTGGGTATTAAATTATTGTCATTTGCCATCCCTCCTTCTTACGATTCCAGCGTTCCGAAATCATATTAGCGTAACCTTATATAAAACGGTCCCAATTATGTAAAATAAGTTTCTGTGTAACCTTTGTACGCCGTCTCTATGCCACTGTGTGCTCTGATTTTATTATCGTATTTTTCTTAAGATTAGGCTGTAATTTTTTAGAATAAATAACTTTTTAATTCTTCTTCAACTAACGCCTTTCATTTAATCCACCACGCTCATTGATGCTATTCTAGAGTGCAACCTAGCTTGTTCTCCGAACCCTTCCGAAGTTAAATAGCATCTCTATATTTTGTGAAATAATGAAATATATTTAACGTTCTAAATATTTCAACTTAGAAATATTTCTGGTGGCAGCGAAAACAAACCCCACGATATTTCTCCAAGAACACTACTGGCCCGATTACACTTACCTGCGGTACCCAGGATTAATTTCTATATAATCGGATAGTTCTTCATGTACCTGTACTCTTAAGTACGCGATTGTTCAAAAATTTCCTAATCCATTCAATTAAGCTTAAGTCTAGCTAACAAAATATCGCGCGGTATTACATCAAAATCCTTGGAGAAATCTATAATGCCATCATCGACAATGTCCGCTAGATCCTGACACACCGTTGCTAATTGGCTGTCCCTTGAATATCCCGGTCTAAATCCATGTTGTCCAGGTTATATCCATCTCCTCTGTTCCTCTGTTCCCTCAAATGTTTAACTATCAAGCGTTATAATTGTTTACACACTACCGAAGTAAGACTGACCAGCCTGTAGTTGCAAGTTTCCGCCCTCGATCTCGATTTGTATATTGGCACTACTGTCGCGATTTTCCAGTCGGATGGAACATTAGTATTGTTGATCGAAATTTCAAATAGGTGTGTTAGGTATGTAACCATGGCATCTCCCCCTAACTTAATCACTCCTCCAGAAATACCACCTGGTCCTACTGTTTTATGAGTCTTAATTTTCTGAATATTCCGTCTTAGAATGTTAGTTTTAGTTTTAAATTTTGATGTGTTATTTGAGCATGTGTCTCTACACGTAGGTACGGAGGTCGTTTCGCCGAAAACTGTTCAAAAGTATTTTGCAAATCTGTCTGTCTTTTCTTTATCTTGTATAATAGTGTTGTTTTTATCGTCCCTTAGTGGTGACGATGATTCGCCCACCCCCTTTCGTCTCCTAATTTATTTAGAGAAACCTCCTCAAACATTTATATTAGTATTAAGAAGATTTTTTAATAATTTTCTTCTGCAATTTTCTTTTTCGCAATTAATTCTTTATTTAGTTTCTTAGCTCTATTATTAATTTTCTCAATTTTACTTTTGATGCTATGAAATTTCCTAACATTTCTTTTGATTGATCTGATTTTACGATTATATTATTCACGGTCAGTATTTTTCTTCAAATTGCTTAACCGGAACGTATTTTTGAACGCCTTACAGTTCTCAGTACTGGCCCAAATGACGAATTGCCGTATTGGAAGACTTTTTTTCCTTTTGTTAACTTTTCCTCAAATGTACCGTTATCATACCTGACCTCCAAACAAAAGCACAGTGATCACTTATCCCAGGTACACCTTCAAAATTTTTAAATAGTTCCGCAGGTTATACCGAGAATATGTCAAGCAATGAATTCATTCTCGTCGATCCCTTAGAAGTCTGTAAGAATCCCGTGTCACAATAAAAGAATTTTCACGAAAACCAAGAAACATACATAGTATTTGATCTATTATTTGATATTTGACATTGTCTTTTATTATTCAGGGTCTCAGTAACACTATTGAATAAAAAGTACAAAATTTTTCACCGGAGAATTAAGAACTATATTTTTATGAGTTTATGTCATATATGTTAACCGAAATATCATTTATTATATAGCGTAATTTTAATGTCATCCCATTTCATAAATACAGTATAACTCATGTAATCTGTGCGGAAACGGCAGCTTTAATCAAAAATAAATTTATATTTATAGCCAATGTTCCTGGTGGCGCTGTCGAATAGTGGCGGGCGCACAAAAATTGATCTACCCACGAACGTAGGGTTTGTAACACTGCGATATAACAAGTTTATAATTAGAAAAATACCCAGCATTCTTAATGGTAGTTGGAAGACCCTATTGTGTCAAACTTAAAAATGAATTTTGAGTACAATTTTTTCGGAAAACATTATAGATACAGCTCTGAAATTTTCACCTTATGATATACGTGTGGAAACAGAGAATGATTTGTTACATCATAATTTTAATTAATAATTTATTTATCATGACCTGTTTATGGAAAATTATAGAAGTTTCGTAAAAATAGCTTATTTATTTATCAACTTATTTATTCTGCTTCCGAAAACATACCGTAAGACCAAAATTAAGCAATGAAAATGTCACAGCTGTGTCTATAAATGTTTACGGGAATCTGTATCGATTTAACATTGGCAAGGTAGGGGCTTCCAACTTCACTTAAGATGTCCCATAAACAAAACACTGGCTGCGTCATTTGCGTAGATGTTATAAATCAATCTATTATCTTCTACTGATGCGTAGTTTATCTAACGACTGTTGACTTCTTAAAACAAAACAGAAAGTTAAATCGTAATATCTTTTTCACTTTGAGAAAACATTCGCATGCAGTCCGCATTATTAATTACGAATGACTTGCAAGACTTTTCGATCAAAGCGAATTTTAAACATCACCTTAATTGTATCGGTGCAATCGGATTTTTTCCTGGTTTTTATGTTAAATATTACTGTTGAAACAAAAAACATGAAACGTATACAGCGCTTAACAAATTTGGCCCGATAAACTTTTAATCATTTTGAAGATAAGAAATATAAATGATGAAAAATTTTCTTCGTAATGAAAGTCCCACATTTGTAACGTGAAATAAGCTAATTTGTATGTTTAATAAATTCTGAGTGAAATGATGGAGAACCGTCTCCGTTCTGCGTCAATCACGGAAATAATTTCAGTTTTGAGCGATGCAAGCGCTCGACAAAACAACAACTCAGCCAATCACTGGAAGCAACAGCTTGAACAGAAACTCGGGGGTAAACGAGATAGAAACTGAAAGGAGGGGAGAACAAAATAGGCTTCTCGCATTTGAATAGCTCGTAATTTGCTTTGTTTACTCGATTTGTAACGGAGAATTCGGTACATTTACGTCTATTCTTAATGAACGTGCCGAGAATTCAAATAGCCTCTCACCACATAAGGAAGATAGACAAGTAAGGGAAAAACAATTAATTATATTCGTAACTTAAATTTATTTTACTACACCCAACAAGATTCATGAATATCGGAACATAACACTGAGACATGAGTACTGATGTAATTCACTGGAAAATAATGACGTGTATGATCTAAAAAATAAATTACTGGAAATGTGGATGAGGGTTCGTTAGTACGCATGAAAAGAGTCCATATTCAACCAATGCGGGTTCTCAAGCCTTGTTGAAGCTGGGAAATACGCACAAAACGTAACGAACTATGTAATTCCACATCATTCAAACATATTTCACAGAGAATTTCTTTTGAGGTCCATTCATTGCCCATTAAATTATGGCACTGTTTGTAAAATCACAAAGCCCCAACGTATCCCAACACTAAAAATTAGAATTTGAACTAAAATATTATTACAGACATTAAGTGTGCATTATTTCATAATTTATTATTAAATTTTTATGCTCATTTCCAAAGATAGTATTGGCCGCGGGAAATAGAAAAGTGTATTAAATGTACAGTAGGAGAAAGTGTCATCAATGGGGAAGTTCTCGTAACAATTATTTCTTTCTTAAAATTATTCATTAAATAGAATGTCTTGGTTTAATGGCGTATTTAAAACGAATCATAAATCCAATTCAATGTAAATAAACCTAGTTTTACCTCCAAATTTTCAAAAAGTACACATTCAGTTATACGGCACACATACAAGCTAAAATCAAATTCTTCCCACAATTTCCTTAACTAATCCGGGGTAATGCAGGCTAGAGCCACTTCAATTCTGTCTGAACTCTGGGAAATCATTAGGCAGTTGCTAAACAGAGACGCGATCTTTTATAAAGCCTCAAAGGAAAAAAGGGTAGTTTTCGAACCGGCACTTGATGTCAGCGCTTTGACGCCTGGAACGTAGGCCTCACTTTGCGACATAATCTCGTTCTCTCCAAAAAGTTCACAAAGCGATTTATAAAAACTATTTTTTGCCGACCTCGTGTGGTGTAGTGGTTAGCGTTGCTGCCTCGTATCACATAGATCCCGGGTTCGATTCCTGACACGGAACTTGAGTGTGTGTTTTCATACTGTGAAAACAACAGGTCATGAGTTCCCCTACCGTAGTCGCTAATAGCCATAGTAGATGATGATGAGACTTTAAATAAAGAGATAAAAAAGTTGTTTTGTCACTAGCGCATGTGCGTATCTAAGGCTAGGTTTACACGGGCAGTGATGACTGCCAGAAAACGAGGGGCAGTGATGTCAGTGGCGTGTCAACATACGCCAGTGCTGCACTGACAACTGCCTATACATCGCTGACACGAGAGCACTGCCTCACTTTTCTTGGAACGTGTCAACAGTATGTCAGTCATGACTGACGTTCCCCCTCCACCGACCTAGACGCTGCCCTCATGGGAGGCCAGTTAGTGGCAGTTAAGGTGGTCAATTATCGATTGTGAACGGTGAGGCAGGGCTGACTATCGATAGCGCAATGGTAAACAATTTTTGTATTTTGAATTTTCAATACGAGTGCAGTTTGGTATAGTGTGCGATTGGAGTAAGTGAATATTTGTCGTGAACAGCGGCCAGAATTTTGGTTCAGAAAGCATTTAGGATAGAGTTCGTTTGTTGCACCTAATCGCCTATAAATTTTTAGGTTAACTTTCCAAAAATAATTATTGTCCACCCTCCAACCTTAACTGAAAAAAAAAGCAAAAGAATTATGTATAGCTATAAACATACTACTATCACACGTAATGAAAAATAATTCATTTCGTTTTGTTCAGTAATTGACAACTTTAAGGGGAATAAAACAACAAGTAATAGAAACCGACCCAATTAAACACTGAAAACAAGCTTCAAAGTACAGGCGCTGTTTTTATTATTGCTTGATTTCTGTAGTAATAATATAAAGCAATATTACTAAACAGCTGTTTTCATTTTTATGTATCTATAGTACAGTAGCGTAATACCGAGTTTGACTTTTTCAGGAAGCCTTTCCTCGTTACGTCTATTCTATCACAAATACAAAGTTATTAGATCCTGTTTATGGACATTATGCGTACGTGAAAAAACAAAGGGGAAAAATATTCAACTTGATATAAACAATATATCGACACTGTGCAACATCAACATTCCAACCGATCGTAGTTGCCAAAAAATAGCAGAGAAGTATAAACATGCACCAGAGTTCTCTGCCCGTTCTGTAGTGAGGGCAGTACTTGCACAGAATTGTCAGTGAAGAAGTGGACAGTTATCTGCCTAAGATGTGAACGGTAGGCAGTGCACAGCCAACCCAACTTCGACGAACATCACTGCCCGTGTAAACCTAGCTTAATATTGTTGAGTTGTTCTTTAATTTAGATCCTAAGTCAACAGTCTACAACACTTATTGTTTACACTACAAACTTTTATAACCGAGACAGTGTTTTATGGATACCCTGTAGTTTTTCTAATGTAATATACAGACAGCACACACTACACTTCTCATCTCTTAACTACGGATTATATTTTTGAGTCACAGCACATCCTGAACCGGACAAAATTATGTTTCAATGCATAAGCACGATATTTCACTGGCAAGTTGTCGTAATATGTGTTCCGTGTTAAATTTAGCCCGGCATACCCAATTATAACCCGAGGTGGACGACTACGCATCATATATCGGGTCGACTGACTACTACTCTCCAGTTAAAATGTTGTGGTATTCAGTGCTAAGGCTGCTTTGATACAACCCTCCATGCTAACCTATCTTGCGAAAGCCTTTTCATTTCCTTATAACTAGCACACACAACGTCCTCCCTAATCCTCTTCTGTTCTTACCACACACACTTCCCCCTAATGCTAATTTTACAAGAACCTTGTGTCTTAAAACGTGACCTATTAATCTATCCCTTCTCTTAGTCAACGTCCTCCATATTGTTCGCTTTTCCCCTATTCTGTTTAGAACTTCCTCGTTTGTTATTCTTTCCGCCCATCTGATTTTCAGTATTCGCCTATAGCACCACATATCAAAGGCTTCTATTCTTATCCTTTCCCCAACTCCTATCATCCACGTTTCGCACCCATATAATGCCACACTCCAAAATAACATTTTTAGCAACGATTTTCTAATATTCACATTTATATTTTCCGTAAGTAAATCCCTCTTTTTCGTGAAAGCCTTCCTTGCCTGTGATATCCTACTCTTTATGTTTGCTATACTTCTTCCATCCCTGTTTATTACGCTTCCCAAGTGGCAGAATTCGTTAACTTCCGTCAAAATATCCCTTCCCAATCTAAAACCCTTTATTATTCATCTGCTTACCATACTACACCACATTAACTTGGCTTTCCCTCTATTAATCCTCATATTGAACTCTTTCTCCAGGACTACGTTCATACCATTTATTATGGCTTTCAAGTCTTCTTCTGAATCTCTAATACTGCAATATCGTAAGGTTTTTATTTCTTCTCCTTGCAGTATGATTCCTTTTCCATATTCCGTTTTCACTTTCTTCATCGCCTGTTCTATATATAAGTTAAACAACATTGGCGACAGACTGCATCCTTGTCTTACTCCTTTCTTGATTTCAGCTTTCTTTTCTTGGTCTTCTATTCTAATTACTGCTGTCTGTCTTCTGTAGAGGTTATGTATTAGCCTCCTTTTTCGATATTTTATTCTAGTTGTCTAGAAAGCAGTTAAATTAGTATTTAGAAATTTTAAATTCATCAATCTCTTGCAGAAGTTTCCCATACTGTGCTTAGTTTGGATGATCTTTTAGCACTTATGAATTAAATGTTTTGAGTATAAGAAAAAAAGGCCAGGTTGGTTTCTTAAACTAAACCATAGTTTTCCATTTAACCGTTGCCCTCACTTGCACACCTTCCATTTCTATCTTTCATAGGGGAACGGTCACATCGTCCATTAACCTCATATACTCTGTTCACGGAAAACCTCGAAAAAGTACATGAATATTCTTAGAAACATTTATAAATAATTATCACATAATGGAAGAACGAAATACTAATACTATCTTCTTCAAACTCAAATTATTGATGCGTTTAATAATCGAAAATAAAAATCAAGCCGTTTACAGAGATTTAATATATCAACCGTGTCATAAATTTTAAAGTAACGTATTATTGTTATTATGTAAATAATTACGTATACGAAAAATGTATTAATGACTTAAGACTTTTCCTTGCATTCCAATAAATGTGAACTGCAGAAACGTTGTTATCGTGAGATATTGTCATATTTTTCAGTAAATAGCGTTAATAATAAATCAGATAAAATTAGTTGGGCTTCTATTGCATTGGATACTGTAAGATTTGGCCATCAGTGGCGAATCGTGGAAGAAAACGCAATCGCTTAAAAATTCTATGTCGACTATTATGGTGAAACACTCGTATGGTATGTTCTAAAAACATCTGTTGAGTGACAACGAGAGTTGACTTACTTTACATGATTTTTAAATAAAAGTCGAAATTGAGGGAGAATTCCATAAAGCCTTCATTACGCACATGTTGCACTTCTTTCAATGACTTTAAGTTGGGTTTGCTGGAGGGATTTATCTATGTTCCTTATGATGCTCTACCCACTATTGTAGAGAGGACTCGCTCTATTTTCAAATCTCAATTTCTTGTACACATCTAAAATATGAGTTCCTCAACAATTATTTATGACGTTTTTCACGTGCATTTTTGTGCGTATTTTGTCACAAGGGAATATATTCACTATTTGTTTCACTAGTTAAACTCACTGTCCGTCATTGTAGTTCATATTTACTGCAATCATCACCCCTTCGTTCAGCCTACTCAGGCTGACTTATTATCAAAATTGATTGTACTAAATTAGTATACCCTTAAAAACTCTCATCCTTAATACTTTTTACATGGATTTATTTGTTTACATTTAAAAAAATTATTTTGAGGCCTTATAGAGTGGTATTCTTCGAAACTACTACACTCAATTGATGCATATATTTACAGGAATTACGGGTCTGGGAGTATATGTCCGTCTTCTATACGAATTCGCTTTTCATTAGATAGGATCTGGCCCTTAGAGTTTATTTGGCTCGTATATCTTCTTCCTTGATTTAGTGCTGTGCTCTTTCATCTCTGTCATACGTGACTCGACCAGTAGTGATACAATTATACGTGACCAGATAAATATTATTGCTTCTACGAATTTATATTGAGATCAATATAACATTCGAGTTATTTGATCGTATTGGCTATAAACAATTTTGGAATATTAAAAATTAACTTATAGCCTCCGCGCAAGTACTGGTTGGTTTTTTGTGCCTCTGTGGCATCGTCATTATTTAATTCATGAGTTTAGGTGACGTAAACAACAAGGCCAGTAAAGTTTTAGTTTTTCAAGTGTCCCCGTTATGTACCCTGTTAAATAAGTTATTAAATCATCACGGGTAATATTTTATAAACTAGTTTCCTGTTTAATTACAAAATACCTATTTCCTGGGAAAGTTGAAATTAATCAACGGAAAACAATTTCCACTGCCTTCTGGAAAGAGAATGAGCAGCAAATTAATTAGCGAAGCGTGTTAGTTTATACTCCAAGGCCATTGTCGCAGAAACACTGCCTGTCCTAGAAAGGTCGAGTCATGCCCAACGAATCACTATATAAATGTAAGAATTTAGCAGGCAACTCAAGTTCTGGAAAATTATTAAATTTGAGATAGGAAACAGAAACGGTAAAATAGAGTGATAAACTGTATCAACTCAGATATAAAAATTATATAAAAATATTTTTATAGGGGAAACGTTTTATAATATATAAGGTAACTACGGAATTAAATCGTTTATGCTACTTTATTAAAACGCTTTCCACTAATTGAAATACTATTGAATATATTTATAGTTCCTATTTATTCCGTTACGTGATTTATTATGTTTAATTCTAATATTGTGATGTATAAATATGGGTTATATTAGAAAATTATATTTTTACGGGAATTTAAGGAATGTATATTTTAAAAATATCATTTTTACTCACAAAGTGTAAATATTTCTCTACTTTATTATTTATGCTTAAGATAAATACAAGTTTTATTTAGTAATACTACTAATTATAATTCCTCATGGCATCCTATTTACATTTATGTAAAATCCTGAGAAAACTAGGAATTTTCTTAGCACACTTGTAACACGAGAAAATAAATTATAACAAACATATTTAATTCATAAATTCGTTTGGAGCCAAAATTGTAAATTACTGTGCTTAAAACTTGCTATATGCCTTTCTGTTCAATAACAACGGATGTTACCTGATATATAGGCGATGGAATTGTGCAAGTGTTGAGAATATAATATATAACAATGTGTATCAGTAACATTTATTTTTTATTAAATCTATTACTCATCGTCTGCGGATATAGGATACGTAAATACATGAAATTATACCATTGCGTAGAATAATCTACAATTAATATTAAGTAATGCTAAATTAATTAACATTAATAGAAATGCAAGCCAATATCAAACCTTTTCACAAAAATCAGAATTTTAAACATCGTAAAATAAATCAATAAAATGATTCAGTAACAAACAATTTAATATTTAAAAGGGTATAACATGCTGAATTATTAATTCGCGACGATTCGTTTGTGTTTTGAAACTTTATGAAGGGAACAAGTAACATATAAAGATAAATGTAGTATTTATCAATTGTAAATTTATAATACATTCACCGTATAAAACGCTCTTCCTATCTAATAAATAAAACTGGTCGTGTCCCTGTATGTATATATGTACGTTTTCAGGTGCGCATACAAATTTAAATGTGTGAAGCGATTTTGACCAAATTTTGTACAAGTATAACTTAAGAACGGAAAAACACTGCCGATCCTAGTGGCTGTGATGGACGCGGGTGTAAATTTTAAATCGTGAAAAACGGCCAATATTTCCTTCAATGAGGTTGATGGTGTTTCTCTTTATTATGCCCTGTAAAATCTCAACCCCATTCGGCATGGGAAGGGAGAACCCATCGGTGTCGGACTGGAGGAGTGTTTCATAAAAGTAACGCGAAAACAATCGAGATTGTAGTCAAATCCGTTGTTGAAGGAGACGGTAAGTACTAATGCGGTAAAATAAAAATTCCCGTGCACCCTTAATCCCTTAGAGAAAGTTCTCACAAACTTTGTGCAATAAACAAACACTCTGTGATGAAATATCTCTCTATGGGTGGTGGTGAAACGAGCTGCATTGAAGAGAACTATTTCCGTCGAATAAAAAGATTACTTGTGTGCATGGCTTTTATATCATACTTGGTTCAGACAATGCCTAATATTAACACGTAATGACAATGTAGGGGTGAGGGCGGAAGTGCTTTGAATAGAAGTAATGTAAAACCGACCGAGAATGCTGCTTATTCCGCGGTTACGGATGTCGCTGAATTAATACCTGACATTTGAAATCCTCCGGGGCTCTTCAGAGTCTGAAAGTCGAGAAATCTCATCTCCCGTCGTATCTGGAGGGGGTATATGAATTAAGAACATAAAAATATCCAACAATTATTAATAATCATAAAAGAGACTATTACAGTTTATAAATATAATGGTTTGTTCTGTAGCCCTTTCTTGAGCTGAGATTTTTACATCCTAATCTGTCACTTTCAGTACTTTCAAGGAGAGTCGGAAGTTCCTATCTTGTTAATTCTAAAATATTGTTTTTCTAATACGGCTTCCTCTAAAATCGTTATCGATATAGAACTTAAATTTTCTCAATTAATTGTGGAAGCGGAATAAATGATTTGTTAGAAATGAAATTTTAATTATCAATTCATTTATAAATATCTGTTATTTATGGCTAATTTTTAGAAGTTTTAAATCCATTAACAATAGTTACATTAATTTAATCTGCTTCCACCCACAGGCCATAAAGTTAAAAGTAAGCTGTGAAAATTTCAGTGCTGTATTTGTAATGGCTTCCGAGAAATGGTACGTACAAATAATTAATTTAACATTGACAAGAGACTCTAGCTTTTGTGCATTTGCTCTGTTCTGCCGCCTGAAGGGCATCCGGCTTATTATTTAAAACAAGCATATCAAGTAATAGACCCCTGGCGTCTAATTTTATTTTATATTAAACGTAAACGTTTAGTATTTTAATATTGACTCTCCCTCTCACATTTGGGGAACGGTAATTTCGTATAGCTACCTCTTACGATGCGTTGGCCTGTAACGTTTGTCACACATCAACATTGGTGGTAGCTAATGTCTTGTTACAGGATGGAGTATATTCTATTCAAATGTTGATTCAATTGTCTATGAAATAGGAATTTTATATGCAAATTAATTTTTAAAAAAGCCTCGTATTAAATAATTTCATTGTTGTGAATTAACTTTTCCCTTATTGCCTATTTAAGTGTGCCAGTTCAATTAAACCAGTATATTTATTATCTTCCTTGTAAGGTGTTACTCAATTTGGGAACACAAAGACGCACACAAACAGCCAAGCCCTTGCCAGAAATCGAAACCCGGGGCTACAGTGGTACGTGGCAGTGACGCTATCCACTAGACCACAGAGTCCGGCTACTAATTTTCTCTAGGAAAAATATATAAATAAAACTATATTTCTTACTTTTTTAAATAAATATTAATGTATATGCGAGTGGGAATTACACTATTCGGTGTCACTTGCATCCAAGCTTCCACCTCCTTTTAACTTTCCAATCTTCATGTCGCATACATCTGTCTTCCATTGCTTGCCCAATTCCTTCATTCCATATAAGTTTAGGTCTTCCTTTTTTATTTCGTTTTGAGGGTTGCCAGTGAAATATTCTTAATGGCCACCGTTCCTCTGGCATTCGTCTCAAATGTCCATACCAATTCAACCTCCTACCTTCCATTGTATCTAAGATATTTACTGATGTAACCCCCATTTCTTCCCTAATGTATTCATTTATTATTCGTTCTGTTCTTGTCATACCACAGCTGCGTCTCCAGAAATCCATTTCCATCGCTCTTAACTTTCTTTCATTTTCCTTAGTTATTTACCAAACCTCAGAACCATATAGTGCAATAATCTCCACTATCGTTTTGTTGCAACTCTGCTCTTCGCTATTCTCTGCTTAGTTTCCTCCTCGCTTCCTCCTTTACTCGAGATATTTGTCCCTAAGTATTTATATGTGGTGTAGCACTTTACTCCACTTCCGTCTTCGATTTCTAAATCTTTTCCTGTCCTTCCGACTACCATATACTCGGTTATATCCAAATTTATTTTTAAGTCCCATTTCACATATTCTTCATTTAATTTTCCTTGAATGTAGTACTCGTTATCTTCATCTTCGGCGAATATAACCTCATCGTCAGCAAAATTCAAAGTATACAGGGTTTCATCATTTATGGGTATTCCCGTGGTGTGACATTTCTTTCTCCAATTTTTGAGTATATATTTCACATATATTTTTAAAAGCGTATGTGCTATACAGCACCCTTGTCTCAATCCTTTATTTACGCGGAATACTGATGACTCTATGTTTCCAACTTGGACCCTGTTTAAATTTCCTGTATATAATATTTATGGCGCTAATATAAGTTCTTTTTATTTGTTGATTAACATCACCGACCACAATTTCGATAGAGGAACAATGTCATATGCTTTCCGTAAATCTTTGTAAATTAGATGGGTTTCTAACCTTTTCCCGTGACCTGTCTAATACTGAAGATATTATCGATACATGACCAGTCTGCCCTAAAACCGCTTTGATCTACAGATTCATACATCTCATGTTCGACTCTATTTTCCCGAATCTTGCCATATATGCGGCAGTGAATTAAAGATTGAGACGGCACATCGCAGTATCAACTTTCTCGCATAAAGTTTCCGAGTCGCTGTCCGTGGTTACCAAATTTGTGTCGTCAGCGTGGATGACTACTTTTAAGGGATCTAAATAATTAGGTAAATCGTTAATGTAAATAATAAAAAGAAAAGTTCCCAAAATTGAGCGCTGAGGGACACCGCAGGTAATTGTTTCCCATTCTGACATACTCATTTCCATCCGTGTTTTCAATCGCAACTTTTTGGCGTCTGTTTTGCAAGTACGAAGCCAATAAACAAAGGGGAACACCTGTTATTCTGTAGAAATCTAATTTTCTGAGTAGAATATTATGATCTACTAAATCAAACGCTTTCGAGAAGTCAGCAAAAATGCCAGTCACTAAGTCTTTCATCAAGTGCGTCATGAATACTTTGAACGAAGTCGTATGAATCCTTGTTGGTAGATTTTCCACTAATAAAACCATGTTGCGATGTGGAAATAAGTTTGAATTTAGTAAGAAAATCTGAAATTCTCATAAGTAATGCTTTCTGAAAATTTTTTGAGAATATTGGTAAGAGAGGAATGTTGTAGAACAGTTAGTTTGAATAGGAGTAAAACCGAGGTATTTTAAAGGAGCTGTAATTTGTACTTAGGACACATTTCTTCTGTTTTGTCTTTATTTACAGAGTCTTGTTTCGAAGATGTTAATTTAATGAAAGGAAAAATATAAGTAATAAAAATAACATAACTGTCAAAGCACTAATTACAGATTCTAATGTATTAACAAAACCTTGTGCAACTGATTTCACTGAGCGAATCGTGTAGCAATGTGTCCAAGCGAGTCGCCGAGTGAAGAAATCCCCTGGGTAAAGACCGACAACAGTCCGAAGGAGTTCCAACGCTAACGTTGGGCTCTCGTCACTTGACACTCGTTGTTGGAGCTTCGTACACACGATGTGTCCAACCATCAACATTGGATGGTGTTCGTAGCATCGTGTGGCACCGGCTTAATACGTTCTAGGCTATCAGTTCCTGTTGACTAGAAAATGAACACAAGCTTCGGCTCGTCTTCCTCGTGATGTGTCAGAAGTTCTTTGAAAGGCAGCGGTCGCGGATTAAACCGAATCTCACAGGAAACTTCCTCGGGAACTTCCTTCCAGCTCTCTTATTTCAGACTCCAATTTTATACGTCCATTCAGACTAATTTAGAACTCACCCATCCATTTCAAGCTCACACTTTTGACCCAGAAAATAAACTTTTTTTCGTGCTACTTTCTCAAACTAAGATTTTAATTTATCTCTCTGTTGTTCGAAGTGTTTCCTATGTAACTACGGTCTCTCAGAATTATCATCGGGGATCACGTGATATCTTTCTAACCAATAAAAGTTTGGTATATTTGATTCCCCTAGTTTTTACCTACCGCTGTAGGATTTATTTATTTCTATTAGTAACAGTTTCTCGCCAATGATTCTCAAATTTATCACGTATTATCTGACGCTAGTTTTGTGTAATTCATCCCTAGGAACCTCCATCAGTTTGCAATGTTCAGGTGACCTGTCCATATGTCCTATATTACTTTATTTCAAACATCATAAACTGATTACTATATTTTAATATAATAATTATAGATTCATTGGGTGGATAAAATTATATTAGAATTATATTATAATAGAAATGAAAATTTAATGAAATGCATGTCTCGTTAAGCGAAACGACACAAACGAAACATGAGATTATTTTTAATTCGGTTTGACTTACATTGCATTAGATAACTTATTAAAAATTAAATGGTAATATGCTAATTATCAATTTAAAGATGATAAACAGACTGAAATTAGTGGGGTTTTAAATAAATAGAAAGTAGCTATTCCTATAATATTACTTAACGTAAAATAATTGAAGAACATTATGAAACCATTCGTAATATATCAGTAAGTAATACTTGAAGCTGTTTTCGGGTACCAGATGCATCTACATCTACAGTCTCGAGCTGCTAATTTGTAATTTGCTTTAATAAGAAGGGATTACAAATTCAATTGTAGTAAATTAATTAGCACAGTTCATTCAACATTTAATAACTTTGTATCCAGCATATCTATTCTGCAAATATTATATAATATTGTGGTCTCGCCGATTTTCATTGGCATGGCACCAGTGCAATTCATTTTCGTCTGTTTCGAGTTTGATTACTGCGAAAAGGAGCTTGTATGTTGTTAACAGCTCGTCTTTGCTGTTCTTAATGACAATGGAGGATGGTAAATTAGAGATAAAATAATAAATAGGGAATTTTTCAATACCCAATACAATTAATTTCCACCTGTACTTACATAATACAGAATTAAATTTATGAGAATCTCTTATGTAGTATGTTAGTTTGATCAAGAGTTTGCTAAAGAAAGAAATTATAAAATGATCGTGATTTACTTTGGTTTTAAAGCTGTCATGAATAATTTCTCAGAACTGCCTCTTTTCAGCCAAAAATCACGCAACTCGATATCCAGGAACAGTCTCTCCATATCAGGTCACGGAACCCGGAACATTCAGCTCCAGTCTGTCAAGCAGAAATCGTGTCCGCATAGCCGAAACACAATTGTTCACGCCAAAAGGGAACACGCGTAAAGTCACTTCAACTCTTCCGTCTTGTAGAATCTAACCCAATTCCTCTTTCCTAGGCTGCTTATATTGTGCAATCGATCAATTAATTAAGATTGTTTTTCACTGGTATAACGCCTGACTCGTTCCGATGTGATGCTCGCACCATCAATGCAGAGAACCAGTGTTATCAACTATTAAAAATCATTTCTAATGCTATAAGTTCTGCTATTCAACGATTTGGTGGACTGGAAATAGACGCGACCCATCTCCGTTCATTCCACCCGCCGACTACAGCTCTCTGATGTATTTCTCTCGTGCAAGATCTAGGATTCGCTAGAGCTTCACCAATCTCATTATTTTTATCCCTCTGAGGCATTGAAAACCTGTCCGTATCTAGCTACGCTAGGATTTCGGCACATTATACTGTTCGTAGCCGAATGGCCCATCAACTTTAAAAATAATAGAATAAAATAATAATTAGATATGACTTTAATGAGCAAATAATTGAATACGCACTACCTGATTTTTTAATTTGTAATATTTCAAGTTTCACGTCTGGATTTCTTCGTTTGTCAGTAATTATTGTCATTGTACAGTGTATATTATCTTGAATAAGTTAAAGCACTAACTTTCAATGATACTCATTTAAAATACCAATTTCAGTTCTGTTTTATCGTTCAGACTAACATAAAGCAAAGACAAAACTGCGCTTTACATGTAGCAAAATTCTCATGGAGAATTTTATGTGGTGCTTACCTGCTGTGTTTCACTAAAGGAAACTAATATAAAATTTTACTTTCTAAAAATCAGTAAACATTACTAAAGAGTAAAAATGTTCCAATGAATTTTATAAATAGTATTTTTAAATTAATTGCAGTGCATAATACTTTATTTTTTATTGTATTTATTTTATAATCTATAAATGGGCGTAAACCCGTTGGTAGATACATACATAATTAAATTTACCTATATACATATTATTAGAAGATAGGAGAGTGACTTACTCCCTTTCATTATGTTTTTTCAAAATATAATTTTTTGGCTTCCATGGACTCATGATTTCACAGAATTGTTGACCTTTAAGAGGGTACAAAGAGGTGCCGAAACGCCGGTTTACGTAATAAAAACTTGTCTGTTAAAGGTCGTCACAGTATTTCCTTTACTTTAAAACAGACGTAAAACATCTATTAATTTTGTACATACTTTTCACACAGCTTGTTTTATTCCATTTCCAGTGCCAGTAATTATACATAGTTTGATTTCCACCTAACAGTTCTAGGCAGTTTTTACTTTAATTCGCTATGGGTTTAATACCGCAAATGACGCTTCTAACGACTTATCTCACGAACTGAAATCATAATACATAGGATTATTATTTGTAGTATATATATATTCCAATATTATAAACTCTCTCTTTTGTCTCTGCCTTAACTTAAGTTATTATTATTATCAATCTCTGAGCGCCATTCAATTGAGACCATTTATTAAGGCAAACCAGGAAACGAGCCGATAGACCAAGGAACTCTTTAATCTCGATAATATGAAACGTTACCCCTAAATACATTCACACAGTACTACTATCACTAAACAATTACTCACTTGAAATTAAAGAGATTATTGATATTCATACGATTTCAACTAATATGTAAACATAACTTCTACTTACGTCATTCATTATTACAAGCATACGTTTCTCCTTTGTGAATAAGAGAATCTTATTACCTCCTTTCTACATTATTAATAGACTTCACATTTCAATATCGGACAAATTTATATCAATATTTACAAATATTTAAATCTTTAGTTGTCATGGCAGCCACCTTCCTAATCTTGGATCAACTCTATTCCTACTCTCCTTCTGTCTCGCCTCTCTGACCTAAATCTAAACCCCCTATTTATTATTTTTTTATTAATTTATTTACAGTCGCATAAACAAAAAAAGTCATTAGCGTCTTATACGAAATTACAATATCCGTTAAATTTTGGACTTTAAAGTAACAATTTTATACAGTTTTACTTAACATTTATATTTTCAGTGCTAACCTTAAAAGTACCTAAAAGAATATATACTAAAAGTTTACATCCTATTTATTCTTATTTCTCCCCAATACCACAAATGTAAAACGAGCACTAAATTGGCCGTACAGACACATGTCTATTGTTGAAATATATCCCTAGATCCCACATAATCTATATTCTATAGCACATATCAACGTACGTTTTGTAAACTAGATTGAGCTGCTTTTCTTTCCATTATTTTTATTTTATTTTGCTGATCCGAACTATTGATCTTATCTAGATCTTTTTTGTAACACAATATGTCGTTTTGAATCGCTATTTTTTTTAGATATGATGCAGTCGTCCGTGAAGATCCCAGGTTTTAAATTTCTTGGCAAATTTTTGATAAATATTAAAAACAGTAATGGTCCTATTACAGAACCTTTAGGAAAACCGGTCTTTTAAAATCTCTGAATCCGAAAATTGTTGTTCTCCGATTGAATTGCGTTCAGGTTTTTTTTCTACCCAGAGTAGGACTCCTTTATTTGCATTTGTTTTATTTATTGGCGCCTTACTTCGATTGTAATTCATTTGTGTCACGCGCATAATATTGGCCTTCAATCCAAATACAATGCAGGTTCTCGTTTATGAAGGAATCTCTAAAGAAGGTTTTATTACATTATAAGGCAACGCAGTTATCTGCAACCAAGAATGCAAATGTGTTTTCACTTTCCACTAACTACCGTTCTGGATTATAAATTCTGTGGAAAATTTTGCTGATCTTAATCTAACGGACCGATAGATATAGATCAAATTTGATTATTCCCTTATAATTCCAGGACATGAACTCCGACAAAGCCTTTATAAGCTTTGAATATGGAGCGAATCTCAGTTTCCATGTCACGCACGCTGCGGGATATGAAGGCTTCAGACGTTCGTCTTTAAAATTATGGCTTCGGGCAAAGGCAAGGGTTGGCCACTCTCTTTCTCTTCCGGGCGGCGCTGCTGGAGTGTTAGCGATAACATTAATTAGACGCGCTCAAGTACTCTCCGATGTCATCCTTAGAGATACTTCCGACAGCGTTTCTGTCTGCTACAGCGAGCTTCGGAGATTTTCATACATTATCTCGTTTTCTGCTTTTATGAGTTATTAAATTCTATTTAATGCGATTAATCTTTACTCTATTTTCTAACTTTTTTATGTTTTCGTTTTAAATTAGTGTCGTTACGAGTTATTAAAGGTTCTCTTCATGCATACTTATTAAAATAACGACAGAATAGCATAAAAATTCAAATAAGGACTCCACAAAGAGTAACAATATTTTTGACAGTATCACAATTTTTTTGTCCGCCATGCCCCTCTTTTACAACTTAAATGAAATTTTACAAACCTTATTTATCATGGTCAAGGAAACTGGGATTAAGACTGCTGGAGTATGGATATGTTGACCACGTGTCTCTCGAAATTCGAAATGTGACGTAAGAATTTCATATTAGTTGATATAATTTGTTATAATTAAAATAATTAATTTCAATTAGTGTAACAATCATATTTGAGATAGATTCATTAAATAGAAAAAACTAAAGAAATTTACATGTACGGTTCAAGACAAAGAAGGAATGGAGCATGCACGAGTAAATAAACTAGAAATTCTCCAGTTAAAGTGAGTCGAACGGGCCTCCTCAATATTAAAACTGTGATTTTATAGATGTAGCACTGAAATTTCCATAGTTTATTTACCACACTATCGTATGTGAGGGGAAGCACTATAAATTATTCATCAAAATTAGTTTTAATTATTTATTATTGAATATCGAATTTTAGGAAAAGTTTTATCAGCTTTTGTTATCTATAATTAACGATTAAAATAAAAATATATTAGGCTTTCAGGCACTTACCATATTGTTAAAAATAAGCTGAGAAAATGTCAATGCTGTGTATTCAGTTAAACGGTTACCGAGAAAAAGGTGTCCATCTTAACATTGACAAGACAATTCCTTCAGACTCATCTCAAATCCAAATGAAAAGTCCTCAGATTTCAAGTTAGAAATTCCTACTCTGCGGATACTAAAAAGTTAAAAATTTACCTCGATACAATAATATACAAACTTAACAGACACTGTTAGTGATTTCAAGTACGGTATTACGCCGTTAAGGATAGTTTTAACACACATCAGAAAATATTATTTACTGTTAAGTTTAAGTATTTATTAATAGTGTGATTAATAATTTAATATGCATGTAAAATGGATGATAACCTCTCAGGTTTCCAAATGGGTTAAATCGTCGATGGTTCGCGATGTTTCGATGGCATTCCATTCAGCACCGGGAAATGTTTCGCTCTACGCGTATGTAAAGTGATGAAAATTAGTTACCCATTTCTGGAGTAGAATTTAAGTTACAAACCCTTCTTCTCTAAATAACTGTAGCCTCGCTTTTCCAAAGGATTCACACAATAGACTTATATGAGTTAATATTATAATTTATTCACAGTTATTGCAAACAATTAGATTTTCTATATTATTAACATATTAAAATGGCTCGTAAGTTCCAAAATCTCTTTATAACATATTGATACATAGAATGCATTGGACAACTACAGACTCGGAATTCACTTCAACTCTAAGGATATGTAAACTGCTCTGGGGGCAATCTGATTAACAAGACACGACAATCCATTTTACCTCATATTAACATTTTACAGAAGTTCATTTAATAAACGTTTGGACAAATAAAATTCTGTTTATCTTTAAAGAAATTATTCTAAGAATCATTATTTATTAAATCTACTTTCATAAAATTTCTATTTCAACATTTGAGTGCTAGCAAACATCTGATATTTTTACAATGTTTCTTTTAAGGTTGCTATGGCATATCGAATGAAGTAGAATACTTTTTAGAGGCTCCTAATAGTCTTATCGACGTACGACCAACTCACAACATTGATCGTTTGTGAAACTAAATTAGACTGAGAGACCTCATTGTCAAAAGCTGCAGCCATTAAGCATAACACAAATATAGCTTTATTAAGTGAAGAAGAAGAAAAAAGAGTTCAATAAAGGGCCAGTATATTTAACTGCATAATATAGTTGCTAATGTGGTGAGTGCTTTTGAGTCTTCCGACAATATTGGATAGACTTGAGCAAACATTTGACAAAATAATCTATAAAAATAATGAAATATTTGTTAAATAGTGAAAATGGATTATGGCTTGAAAACGAATGGTTTAATTAAATATTAATTTTCAGATATGAATGAAGTGGAGCTCTCAGTTATTCGGTTACCGACAGTTCACGACAAGGGCTAAAATTACAGATACTACTGAATTTTGTATTGTTGGAAAGGTCTTTGAGTTAATTCAGAAGGATGAAACAGAGGAACTGGGTGGTCGTAATTATTACCATTATTCCTGTTATTCAGGCATTCGTTCAGAGATAAATTCAGAAACTGGTAACATTCTCGCTTTCCTGAACATTTATTCTGAGAGAAATAATTGCTTGTAATTGCGCCAAAAGTGGCCACTGAATTTCAAATCCAGCGAGTCAACGACTTTGGCGATGGACACTGAAATCAGCTGGCCCGAAACGGAGTCGTAATTATGTATAACGAACTGCAGTAGCTGCGTGACTCCTTTCTTCTCCTTAAGCATAATATTTTCCCTATTCAGTTGATTTAGACTGCCAATTAAAATTTGCTTGTTAAATCCTCATACTTCTGTTTTATTGGCAGGCCCAGAACACATGACCAGCTGGAGTATTCCGATTCTCCATGCTTTATTTTCTTTAAGCATACACGACTATAAAGTATAGAAGTTATTTGATAATTTAATCAGAACGGTAAAATAACTAAACATAGCATAATAGTCATATTCCGTGGATCCTTCAAAGAAGCAATGCTTCAAGGATATGGGTTGAATCAAATAGTTTTACATAAATTTATTACATTATTATTAATATTATTAAATCAATTAAGGTCTGTTATTAAAATATCAAAATGAAAAATTTTCCTCAGGTTTCTTCAAACAGTTTTTTATTTTTAATCTAGCAACGTTCCCGCGCATATTCGCACCTTTTTCAGATTTTTCTCTTCACAATCAAATTATTGTTACACCCCATTTTAAAAGAAACTTATTTAGCCACAGTCAGTCTTGTGTAAACTGTGGCTAAATAAGTTTCTTAGTGATGCATCGGACCTCTCTTTATATTAAAAATATGGTGTTCATAACACTTTATAGTATGTTGAATTTTTAAAAATTAGATGTAACTATAGTTTTATTGTGAAGATAAAAAACCGAAACGTTGTTATATTAAAAATAAAAATCTGTCTGAAAAAACTGGTCGAAAATTATTTCATTTATTACATTATTATGAGGATAATTTTATCTTATCTAGTAACATATGTTCTCTACTGTATTTTCGTGCAATCAATGATTATATAGTTCTACAAATTCCTTTACAGAATAGAAGGAGTAGAGAAGAAAGAAATTGACTAGTTCAATTTTGCATTTGATTTGGTTCATTTCGGAGCTGTGTGGCGGAAGCTTTTTTAACAGAGTTGTTTCCAATAGTATATAGATTTATGTATTATTGATAGCTTCTTACATTCTATATGAAGGTTGCTTTTATTTCTGGTGCACATCTTAATTAGTACTCTATAAATGTCTATTGTAAATCACATATAGCATATATGAGATAATGTACTTTTATTTTCATTTTGACCCTCTCATCAAATAGGGTGCTAAAATACATATGTTAAATTAAAAAATTATAACTTGTTACTCATTAGTCCTCGAATTTCCTTTATTAATTATGATGCAGGGAATGACTCTTGAAATTTGTTAATTGTTTACCTCAATGCGCTTATATATAATTATTAAATATAATTACTTCATTCGTTTTTATGTAACCTACAAACTGGAGATTGTATTACACATCTCAAGCAGCACATAACAGTTTAAATTGCTAAAATAAAATAGACTGAAAGTGGACCAGTGCTTCATATTTATATGGCGCCGTGACTGAGGATCACTCGACATACAAAATATTTTTGTATATTCATTAACTAATCGTGATCTATTGTCACTTTAATAAAACTTCATTAAATTTCCAAATAATTTCGCGCTTAACAGATCAAGTAGATGGTTCCATTTTTTTCTTATAAATACAATTAATTTTTTATGAGTATAAAAGCTCAAATTTCTTATGTATGTGGGTACGTATGTTCCACATACAAATATAACCAAGTGAAGCAGTTATGGAAAAAATTTGGTACACGTGTTCTTGAAACTCTTGAAAACATAAAAAAAGGTTTCGGGATTATGGAAATCACTGCGTTTATCTGACATTCAACATGCAAATTAAACTGTTATTCAGCCCTAGAGTGTCAGGTGCGTGGGGAAGAAGAAGAGGTTGATGGCAATAACACTAGATCGACCGAGATTCTAGACCTGTGATGCGGATCCTTTAATTACCTGATTATACCAGAATAATTCCAATAATCTTAAAGAGTAAGCCGAGTTGCAGATTTAGTTGGTTCTAATATTGCGACTATCTAGCTAAATATTCTACAACTTCAGTTCATTTAACGACGTGAATGTAACCAGCTGTCAACTAAAACAAGCCGAGAAGGAAATTGTTCAAAGTAGGAGAATTCGTGGAAGCTCCGCGAGACTATTACAAACACTTGTCAAATCCATTATGCGGATCAGTGGAGTAATAAAATATAATAAAGGAGCTCCTGGGTTCATTTAAGGGATTTTGGGAGGGCTTTTAAAGAGAAATTATGAAGGCCGGATTTATAGATGAATTAGGAAAGGACAGCGAGTAGAATTCTCTGATTAATTTATTGAATAGGATGAATAAGAAGGAAAGGATACTGGCTCGGCAGGTATGAAAGGAGACTGGGATGAATCGACTCGTTGTTTCAAAACGTTACAAAAGAATCCTCGGCGTAGCAAATGTACACTCGGTGCCCAGGACAATGCTATACGGAGGCGTGCAATTTAACATGCAAAGTTATGGAGGCTAAGCTTGACACTAAATATGGTCGGCTGAAATGTTGGTAAATACTTCGTAAACAACTTTAAAAATTACATATTCAGTAAAACTCAGAACCTATTTCTTAATAATATTTCTTTAATTTACTTCTATTGGAATTATGAGAACTTTCTTACACATAAATAATTTATTCCTCACAAATTATTGTTTCGGCTTATGATTCAAGCATATAAAATTCTTCTTTAAGAATCCAACTACCGAGGTTATTCAACATAAAGTTTAATTAGATTCCCTTATCAGTAGTTTCGGTCAACATGAGAATAAGTGTGATGCAGAGGAAACTCTAGAAATCCTGTTCTTGTCTTACGCACATTCGATGACAGGACTCCGAATAATTAGATACAGTATCAAGTAATAGAGTGGAAGATATTGTAAAAGAACTAGTGAAATAAATTTTAAATTTACTGGGAATAAATTTTCAGTGAACAATTTACAAGAAACATAATAAGATGAACATCATAAAAGACATTGTTCCTTTATTATCTATGATGCGGTTAAAAGTGTGCAGCACACCCAACTGCATATCTCAACAAGATTTGGTAGCAGCTTATGGGAACCTCAGTTTTGTTACTGCAGTCTAAAAGTGGAGAGAGAACAAACAAATAACGCCTTTAGGAGGATAATAGTAACATTTAGTTTCGAATAGAATTTTCTGCCGTAAATTAGAAATACGACACGCTTAAAAATAGATGTTATCCTATCGAGTGAAAGCTAATAAAAGCTTTCTTTCACTTAGCACTAATGTGGTTTCATCGCTTGTAATCCATTGGATAAAAATTTAAAAATGACATACTGTTATTTGGAAAACACTGAGGTAGGCAGATAAGGAGAAAGGACTAGAATGTAATAACCAAGAAAAGTGAAGATGTAGAATTATCGAGTAAGTGAAAGTAACTATTTTTTTAGAAATCGGTAAGGAAGTACACTGCATTAGGGAGAGGTGTAATATTTTTCAGCTTTTTTTAATAAAATAGTGCAGAGTAAGTTTATAATTTATTTAACAACAAAATAAAATATTTTCTTCCTGTTCTGTCTCAAGAAATTAATTAAAACAAAAAGATGGGAATTAGAAAACTGAAATAAATTAGGCGCTTCAGAGATTCAGAGCAGCTATCAAGAGAAGATTAATAGAGAAAGCCGAAAGAAACAATATAGAAGAGAAATTGGCACTCTTGAAGGAAGAAATGACTAGAACATCCGACGAAAAAATAGGAAGAATAGCTCAGACCAATAGGAAAGCTTGGATAACCCAAGAAATAATAAAAATGATTGATCAATGGCGTAAATACAAAAACGTGAGAGATTAAAATGGTAAAGAGCAGTAAAGACGCTTGAAGAATGAGATAGATAGGAAGTGCAAAGAAGCCAAAGAGACTTGGCTCCAAGAGAAATGCAAAGCGGATGAAGATTTCACGGATTTAAAGCTGATAGGAAAATCAAAGAAACATTGGGAGAGAGGAAAAATATCAGCAAGAACATCAGGAAGACGGAATACCAAATCTAGACAAAGAAGAATAGGCAGAAAGATTGAAAGAATGTCCAGAAGATCTGTATCACGAGGAAAATGTAGATCATTCAGTAATAGAAGAAGAAAAGGAGGTGTATGATGAAGAGAGGGGGGAACAAAATTTTAAGGTGGGAGTTTGATAAGGCGCTGACCTTACTGAGCAATTGTATAACGCCAGGAATTGATAGCATTCCAGTGGGGGTTGATAAGACCATCGGGCGAAGAAGCAAAATCATCTCTGTTCAGAAATAGTTTTAAAAAGCTACGAAACAGGAAGAATACTATATTTTAGTAAAAATATAATTATACAAATACAGAAAAAGACTGGGGCAGATAGATGCGAACAGCACAGGACAATTAGTTTAGTATCTAATGCATGCAAAATATTAATAATAGTATATAGGAAGATGAAACGATTAATAGAATGCGAGTTAGGAGAAGATCAGTTAGGTTTACAAGAGAAGCAATATTGACTATGCGTCTAATTTTAGAAGACATGATCTCACGTCTCGTCTATAACTGCGTAAGTGACTGAATCACTTCCACTAAATAAACTTCCGTATCATTTTCTGTATATCACTATTTATTGTTCTACATAACACCTCTATCAGATCCCTTAGGCAATTAATGTCCTCATTTCTTCTGCCTATCTCTACATCTCGGGTTTCCTTCCAGATCCAGATTATACACGACCTTGAGCCATGGCTAGTCATTTCTCAACCCCAGAGCTTTTAATAGAAACGTAATAGCTCAAGTTCGAAATTTGAACTCGGTTCCTTAATTGCAGTGATCCCACAGAAAATTTGGTTTTACAAAATTTTTAAAATTAAAATTAAATGAATTAACCATTCTATTGATTTATTAGACGTGTATACGCTACAGGGAAGTTAAGATGCAGTAATATAGTTAGCAAATGCTGACGATAAAATTTTCAAGGAAATTGTAAAAATATTACTTAGAGACTTGGTGTAAGATTAATTGCACGAACGAAAATATCGTGCATGGCATGAAAGAGAAAACCGATCACTGTATAGTATATTCAACATAGCTAAAATTCTAAAAACTTCTGGTAAATAAGAAAAACACAATTAAAGCGCGCTAAAGTAAGGAAAACTAAATAAATGGACAGATCATTGGTATACATTATTAGTGCATATAATTGTTTTTATGAATATTACCTCACAGAAAATAGAAATTTTTATCTGATAAAAATATTAATTCATTATATTTTTTTAAAATTATATTTTCGGAATTTCATTAAGTTAAAAGTAATTAATTAAAATCTAAAACGTAGATAAACAAGTGTTATATACTAAATTAAAGCATTTTCTATTATCATAAAATAATTTATAAATATCACTTGGAAAATATCAAGTAATTTTCTTAAATAATATTAATGAGATTAAAAATCATACATGCGTCGAAACATTTGAGAATATGAAAAATTGTCGGTGTTAAACACATGCGAAGTTTATTGCGATGCAACATCGGTACTTTTGATAAAAAGGAAGATGAAAGGGAAAAATATTTTAAAAATCTTAAATGATACTTGCAGGAAAATACGGATATAGTGTTGCATATATGTTTTGGCAAAATCGGATGATTGTCACGGTACGGCGCTTGCGTCGCTACAATCGATAGTCGAGGTCGGTACTTGAGCAGTGCGAGTTCATGGAAACGTGGTTCCGAAACGCACTGAAGGCACTGAAGGCACTCAAGTGCCACTTAAGGAAAACTTTAATTCGGAAATTTGGTAAATTTTATCAGGATGATGATACAGTAAAGGAATCTTAACAAATAATATGTAACTATACGACCATTTTGGTAAACTCATTGAGTTTTAATTTTAAAAAATTAATTGTGTGATTTATGACTTTTAGTGTTTGGCTTCCTATAGATATTCACATATCAGCATTTAATTTTCTTTAGTGCGAAATCAAAATTATTAATATCATATTGAGGTCTGCTCTAATAACTAATCGTGAACTTATAATTTTCAGCACCCGACGAAATGTTTATTGTATTTAGATAAAATTAACGACCCATATAACATACAATTACAAATTTTTTGAACAAGAATTTAAAACTTAATGCTTAAGAGTCGTTTTGACAAACACTTGTGGCCTTTGTCAATACTTATAACAGACTAGTAATTAGAACGAAAACAGCACAAATCAAATAAAAACCAAATGATGAAAATAACAAAAATCAATTTAATAATTGTCAAAAAATAAAGACCACGGGTTCGATTCGTGGCAGGGGACTGCGAGTTTTTTTCACGTTCCCTAAGTGAGAAAACTTGACTAAAAAGGAATTTGTTACCTAATTACGAAAACTAATAATCCTAGATGTTAGTGCGATTATAAAAACAGAATTTTAAATTTTTTAATAATAATTGTCCTAAATTACAATTAAGGAGCATAAAGCTAATCCAAAATTTCCTTGTTATAAACAAGCAAACTTTTTCTGGTACAAAATCAATAGATAATGCTGTTATTTTAGATGATAAAATAAATTTTAAGAAAAGGTAAATTTCTGAAATGTTGCATCCTAAATCCAAAAAAAAATTCTGTTAGTATAAAACATGACATTTCTTAACTAAATACATTGTTTATTAAATTGTTATTGATAGTTTAATCTTTTGGTCATTCTTTTATTTACGCTTTCGTTGTAATTACTTCAGTCTGTTATAAATATTGACAAGGAACACAAATGTTGGAGGAAACGTCTATTTAGTATTAAGTTTTAAACTCTTGTTCAAAATTTTTACAAGTTTCTGTTTTACGGCTCGTCAATTCTTATCTAATTTATATTATTTACATACGTTAATTTTTAATATATGTTTATTATATTTCAAAATAGAAAATATAATCTTTGGTTAAATTTGACCTTCAATATTTTTTTTATTTTGGGTATTATTTGGTGGTAAGTTATTAGATTTTATGGAGTATGTCAATTTTCAGGAGGCAAATGATACGCATGGTATAAAATTAAGACATAATTAATAAATGGAAAGGATGGTCGTTGCATCGAGAAAAAATATATCCGTTAACTCAAGGAATGAACACGAGACTCCACAATGCTTTCAGGCCTACTAGCTTACTACTTCAGTTCACTGGCACTCTTGCGTTGGAAAAAATACAATAACGGGCTGAAAAGATGTTTGGGGGTCGATTCGCGAACAATCCTCACGAGAATTTAGGTCTCATTAATAGAAGGAAACATGTGAGGTTGTGCGCAATATATAATGCTTATAAGGGTGAACCGGCCTGGAAAGAAATAACAAACCATCTTACGGCGCCAAATTATGTTCAAAATTAAAGAAAAATGGCAACGCACAAACGTAGGAAAATTTAAATTTGTAAATAGGTCAATACGCGATTGGAATTCCTTGTCTGCAGAAATACTGACGACTTTTCCGGGTAGCGTAAATCAGTTTAGGAATAAGCTAAGAAAACTTAAGTGAGTAGTATTTGTTTTTAGAATCAGTGAAGTGCTAATAGTGAAGTGCAGTGAATTGATTTTTGTGTGACTCCTTTCTTTTCTTTTTCAGATAAAAAACTACACTTCAAAATTCTTCGTTAGTGTAAACTTTTTGTAATTGTATTTGTGTTTTATTTGTATTTTTTTTTGCATATAGCTGCCACCGGGCAAATGCCCAATAGCAGTTAAGTAGTAATGATAATAATGATAACTGGTCGGAATAAAGACTAAAAAAGACACATTAATGATCTCGCCTGATTTATTTCGTCTAAATTCTCACCAAGTTAAACATCATCTGTATTCACCTAATTTTCCTTTGACTAAAACAATTCAAGAAATGTAAATATTCTGTAATAAAATAAATAAAAAACAATGAATTTCAAGGAAGAGGCAATGCTCATTTTAATGTATCTTTTAAACTTCCAATACGAAGGATTTTGTTTCGAATCGCAAATACCTATAAGTTTCGACAACACGCGTAGAAAATTTCCTGGTCGTCCTTCTGTTCCACTTATTCCAAGTTGAGCTGCAGGCAGATTCAGCTAGCAACTTTAATTTAGAATAAAGGTGGACTATACGACTAATGTACTGTTCCATTCTGAGCGTAACAGAATGCCATGTGATTTTGGAAGCCTGTCCGAAAGCTAATTTACTCAAATAGCTGTATCACTGCGGTCTTTAATTTTAATGAGAGCTCTTAAAAAGTGCTCGTGAAGCTGGGTACATATAGAACACCACGGCTAACATCGTCGGGCTATATCGCCCCCATGAGGACACTGGAATGATAATAGTCTCACGTTCAATTGGGGACCGTTCTACAATAGGCAGGCGTTGAAAGCGCAGCAAAAAAAATAGGAAAGTTTGATTTCCTCTATGCATTATGCTCTTTATTAATTACAGTTATTGTTGAAGTATCAGGCGAACCAGAGACTTTCAGAATAAATCTCACTAATAGTTTGGCATTGAAATAATTAAAAATGTTCAAATAGGTATATGGTTAACATTTTCTTGTGAATTATACTACTATTATACTACCATTTGCTTAATGGCGGTTATAATAATTTAAGAACACTGTATGAAGTTTTCCTTCCTGCGTTTTTATTTCTGAATATTTAAAAACAAGTATTAAGAATAGAGACATAATTATTGCTGAGCAAATGATATTGCAATTTCACGGAGCAAATTAATTTATTATATAATATTATCAACAGAGTACAGGATTTGTTTAACGGTGCTTCATTATCTAGCGTCGCCGAGAGAATATTATACAGCAGATTTACGCGAAAAAAAACAACGCTCTTTATTAATTTTTATCTTAAGTCGTATATATTACAAGTGTAACGAGCTGCAGATATCTATGAATGTATTTCAACAATAGACTTGGGCGGGAGGAACAGGTTAATTTTACGACCATTCCATAATAAGGAAGTTATTAAAGGGAAGTTCAAATAAAGGAGGTGGCATATTTAACCTAAGACCGATTTTGGTCCCTATTAAAAAAATCTAATATATCAATAGAGAAAGTTCAGGAAAATGCTGTTAATTATATGCAAGTCGGGCCAGGTCATAGGTAAAGAAACTAGGTTGATAATTATTGTCACAAATGAAGTAGAAACCCAGATAGTATTTGCTATTCAAAGCTTATACGGGACAAAAACCATGGATTTAAATAAGCACCAAAATGCAAAAGCCCAGTTATATAGATAGATGGGACCATGAGCTCAAAGTAAAATGTAGAAAACCAAAAAAAAAGTTGTTGGTAAATTTTCATACTTAAATTCATCAACGACTGGAAAATTTGCCTTGTAGGAGTGTTTGGGGGAAATCCTCTCCAGGAAAATAAATTTAAGATAAATCTCACAAATACTTAGAAGTAAAGTGGTTATTCTCAATAATACAAAAGTATAGTCGAATTTAAATGTTAAAGCCAAAGTGGAGTGTTAAGTTAATACAATTCTTGGTGTTTTCTTTCCTTTCTTTCAGGGGTTTAGACATCTTAAAGGACAATGGTTATTTTTAAATTAGGAGTGTTATCTTTAAGTAATTTTATTATGTATCTGCTTCAGTATTTACGCCAAATTGTTGACTAAATATAATTACAATACAATACGTTATTACGTGAAGAATAGGTTACATCGTATCTACATAATTCTCAACCATGATCGACATTATTTATAGAAGAATCAGAAAATCAACGAAATAAATACTGGGATAATTTATTTCCTTATTTGACCAGTAATTCATAGAGAAATTAAATAAGAGGATGATACGAAATAATGTTATTCTGTAAAAGTTGTGCAGTGATGAATAGTGATAGGTATGTAATATGTTTGAATTTTGTTATATCAACAGCGTTACGTTTCGGTACTTATCTGTACAGAGTAGAGTACCGAAATGTAATTCTGTTATAGTCGTTTCAATTATACAGCACATAATAGTCTTTCTCCATATCTTTACTTGAATATGATTGGGATTAATGCCATCGGGTCTGTCACAAAATAGCTTAGCGAAGCACGAAACTAATGGCCGTTTTCATTTCCTTTCTTCCCCCTTTTCACCATCGCCATCACTCCAACCTCAACCTCACTCGCCAAACCGATGGGATCTGAAATTGAGTTCAAACGGAATAGTCTTGTGGATTCAACTCCCATATAAGCCATTTCATGCATTATTATTTACAGTTCTTCCTACCAACCCACAGTGCGAAACTTACACGACCTACGAAGTCCCCCGTGCCAAATTTGTCACATGAGGTGAGAGGAATTTTAGTGATAATTTCACTGTAACCCGCTTTGTCGTTCAGTAAGTATTACGCTTTATTGTTGTGGATGGATTTATTTATTATTAAAACATATATAAAATACTTTAAACACGGCGTCTGAATGTCAACTGTATTCCAAGACTAAATCTCTAGAAGAGGCTTATTTTCAACATCCGGATACACAAGAAACCAAACCAAAAAGCAACGAAAACAAACATTAAAACCTCTAGTTATTAGAATGCAAGCGACAATCAGTGAAGTCACTGAGTGTGCTGAAGAAATCGGTTTCTCTTTCAACCCTGGAAAAGTGAAATCCATAGTCTACTCAAGGAAATATAACAAAGTTAATTGCCCTCTATACATATACATACTCCGATTGCTGTTGTTACAGAAAAATAATCCTAGGACTAATCTACGACTCCAGCCTATCCTTTAAAGCCCATATAGACTAGTTAGTCCTTCAAGCCAAAAACAACTTACGATTTTAAAATGATTAGCAACTAACAATTGGGGGGCGAACAACAGAATTCTCTCACTTACCTACAGAGTAACCAAGCTGGCAAAACTTGACTACGGAGACCACGTCTATGTTTATGCTCATTAAAGACATCCAAAATGAGGCCTTAAGAATCATCACGGGCTGCCTTCGATCCACCCCGATTGATAGCCTTAGAATAGAAGGAAATGATTCCTCTCTAAGTTTTCGAAGGAAACTCTCATATGCAGTTATAGCCAGTGTCGCATCCAAAAAGATAATCAGGGAGCAAGCGATCACCCTCGATCATTTTAGCCCATTCGATCCTCAAATCTCTGTTCGTGAAGGAAAAAATTGACCTATCAATCATTCATCCAAACACGTCCTCACACGTTCATCCCTGAAAAATCTAACTTCTTCCAATTAATTCATCCCTAACCAATCCTGATTTTAAGGGCAAGGGTGAGTGCTTCTGGTTTGATAAGATAGAGTATCTTTTTGAGAAATATAATCATTCTAGAGTCGTTTTCACAGATGGGTCAAAGTATAATGATGGGGTAGGATGCTCGGTTATCTCTGCTGAATTCAATGACAATTAACGAGTATGCTTCAGCCACAACGGCTGAAATATATGTGATACTAATGGCTTTATAATATTGCAAAACCCACCAATCCGATTTCACGTTGATTTTGACCGACTCTCTTATGGTGATCAACTCACTGTCCAATAACCGGCGTAAAAATGGTTGCATCAATGAACTCAGAAACCTTCTTTGGGAGATGAAAAGAAATAACCAACAAATCACCATCTGTTGGATTCCGGCTCATTTGGGCATCTTGGGAAACGAGCTTGCTGATTAAGCCGCTAAACAGGAGGCCTCCTTGTAATTAAACGGCTTGGACTTTCCTAGTTGTTCAAGGAAAGACTTAATGATCGGGTGCATCAAATTCCTGAGAGAAAGTTGGATTAATGATAGAGAAGAAAAAATGTAGGAATCATCTATAATGAAATGGAGTCCTTCAAGGTTATAACCTACCTATCCACTTGATTTCTCAAGAAGACAGAAGATCGTTGTTGCAAGACTCAGATCTTTCCGCTCCCGCCTTACACAGCAAGTTCTTTTTTATAGGTTTCCTCAGCCTTTAAGCTCAGATTGTAACAACGCCTTGGCTGTGCCGCACATCTTATTTGACGGCCCCCGATATGACACCAGTAGAAGGTCCACGATTGCTAACTATTCCAGGCAGGAACTGTGTTCTAAAAGGGTCTGTTTTCTCTCACTCCTTTCGTTGTATTATTCGAAATTTCTATGTTATTTATTGTTTCTTTTTGTAAATATTTTTGAAGTCGCCAAATCGTCCTGTAAACGCGGCTATAATTTCAATAAAAAGTGTAAATCGAGGAATAGATGAAAGTGTATTTGCTTCTGAAGGGCTTGATTCACGAAAATTTATAAAATGGAACTATCATCCATGAAAAATGAAATATGAGCCCAATTAAAACATTTTAATTAAAATTCACAGAAAGCTTTGATAAGACTGAAATTTAAACTCTTATACTATCGGGATGCAAGATAAAATTTTGAGCACTTTATTTTTCCGTATTAAGATAATATTTTTTTAACTGTATGAATGTAAGCTATACACTGGAGGCATTCACTTACATTTACTCTATTCTATTGATACCGCTGATTTACACACAACATTCAAAGAATTTAAAATAGTTGCATCGCCATAATATGGTTACAACACGATATCTATATATTTTTCGACTCTCGGCACGAACAGGTATCTTTTTCTGATTGACACATGCAAAATTAACAATCCTTACAAACTCTTTACTATGATTGTACTTGATGACATGTATATAGTTAGTTTATAGCACACATCTAAGCCGTGGTGGTCTGTAAAATCAAATAACCTTCGAAGAGGTTCGAGAGCTTGATTTACATTTTTATGTCCAATATTCTGTAATATTTTCCACTTATCGTTCCTGAAAATATGTACTGTGTTCCACTGAAAGTAAAACATATCTCTCTCGCTCGTTTCTGTCTCGTCGAATTATTACATAATCATTTTGCTGGGAAAGAGGATTTTGTTCCTTATATTCTTACGTAATTTGTACATTAGGCATAAAGCGATAATTATGTTCCTTCTACACTTTTGGACAATAAATCTATACAATCCAAATGGAATTATGCTTGTTTGTAATCTTTATGCAAATTTAATCGCGTGTTGCAACAAAACATCGTACCCGAGGAAAGAAAGAATGGCGGGATGACAAATCCCTAGCATTAACATGAAAGGAACTATATTTTTAAAAATATGTATGTATGTTGCAACACCTAAAAGTTCATAACGTCACATAGCATTGAAGCACTGGGTAATTAAAATATGCAACATGACGTCAAATTTTACATTTTGCTTATCTCACATTTCCTAAATTAATGTATGTGCTGCAAAATAAAAACACATGGAAGGATTAGGATAAACAATACGAAGCATTTTCTGAAATGAGTAAGCTTTTAATTGCCCACAGCAGATTTCAAACTACAGGAAATATTAAAGGGCGATAAGAAAAACCATACATAATAACTGTTAATAAATATAATTTAATAGATTTTTTCAACTTCATATGAAAGAGTTTTCGTTAAACTTGCGAGGTCTGATAATATTTTAAATTGAGAATTCCAAGGCAGTATTATCACATAACAAAAAATTGCCATATTGCTTAAAACAATAATTTGAGGTTAAAACTTATTATTTTTACATACTTAAGTTTGCATACTATTAAATAAATTACTGCTGTTTTATTTTTTTATGGAACGTTATACATGCTTATTGAAAAGTAGGGTTGACTTCGCTTTAATGCGTGGGATGATTCTAGTGCACTCACAAACTTTATTTGCAAATGTACCCAAAATTTGGAGTATGAATAGAAAAATTCTATTTTTACGCATAATAGAATAATTATAAACATCATTAAATGGCAAAAAGTGAAACTAATTTCATGTTGACGTGACTTGGCGTCGCAGAGTCACAAAGTTCAATTGAATATATCGCCGTTAATAAAAGTAGACATTAAAAAAAACTTTCTAAAAGCGTACTTAAAACCATGGGATATGTAGACGCTACTGTTAAACAGACGCGCTTTATGTCCCATAAATCATATTTTATTTGTATAGCCTCGAATTAGATTCTTTAAAATGGCCAATACAAATAAGTACCAAGGCAATGCCAGAAATCCAGCTAGTAAAATTATGTAATGTAATCTGTTTACACACTCATTTCTGTTTCGCGGTAATTGCATCAGCTCCACGTTGCTGTTTCCATCATCCATAACAACGAACCGCGTTCTAACTTTCTATAGAATTTTCGTTTGTCTTCATTACAACTCTGTTTCCTTCCAATATCGATCAGAGCTTCCGTTCCGGCGTACTCCATTTCCTTTCAGTACATTAACGTCTCCTTGATGTGTCGTATGACGGTTGTTGGAGTTCAATACCTTATTCTTTCAGACTCTAACTTAATGCAAACAGAAATTACAAAATTATAGATTATACTGTAATTTTCAGCTTCAAATATTTATCTCATAGCATTGCTAATGACGCTTGGTTGTATCAGTGTAAAATCTACTAACGGGCCTTATATTATTATATTTTTCATAAATAAAAATAGTTGTGTGGAGTTCACAGCCGCCGGTGTTTCGGGCGTAACAATATCTGCCTGGAATGAAAAATAAAATTTAGTTCACAACGCTCTTTCTCACTGAACTTAACTCTTAAATTTGATCACAATTGAACTTTATTTGTGTATGTGGACCACATTTTTAGTCAAAGGCAGTAATAAAAATATATGTCCAAGAGTTTGCAAAAAAATTATTATATATTGTAATTTTTAATAAAATGGCCATATAGTTTCTTTAATTGGCCGTGTTTTAAATTCTTGCTTATATTATGTAAACACACACTTTGGTAGTTATGAAATACAGTTTTCAATACCTATACTTCCACAAGTTAAGAAAAATATAAGTACTAAAGACAAGCTGAGGTAATAATACAATTTAACAAAAAAATTTAAACCCACATAAAGATCACTTCTGTATAAAAATATGTCCACGTGGGTGCAAGAGATAACAAAATTGAACACTTAACTCCCTTTGGACGAGGATTCAATATTACAGGAATATATTAAAATGTAACTTTGATTGCTACGTAAACTTTTGAACCAATTAACTTTTTAAGCTAAACTTTCTTCCTTGGCTCTCCAACCAACTGATAACCTTGGCCTTAATCGACTGCGTACTGTCATCTTGCATGACACGTTCCGAATTTGGACTGATACGTGGTCAGTGTGTCTCCAGTAGTCTTAAACCCAGTTTGCGTGACAATGACGGCACACACATCCAAGCTCAGGCCAGAATTCAAAGCCGGGACCTCTGTGTTGTTAGGCAGCGACTCTAGCCACTAGACCACAGGAAGTCGGCGAATAATACCTTACAAATAAGAATTGGCTTACAGCTTTTCGCGAATTCCCTGGCTAGATGTACACGCGCAGTGCTGCTCTGATATTCATCCCTTCAATACAAGGAACAAAAATAATCTGTACAAAAAATGTAAAACATTGTCAATTGCACAGAAAGGTGTGCATTATTCTGGGATATCCATCTTCAACAGACTGCCGCGTAGAATTAAACAGTTGTCCGATAACCAAGGTAAATTTAAGACTGAATTATCCTCATTTTTGCTTAGCCACTCCTTCTATTCAGTAAAGGAATTTATAGAAGAATCGGAGACAAGTAATTAGTTTATAATGTTGGAATCGCCTTTCTATTTGGTTACAAAAATTTGTTATAAGTATATTTATCTTTTATATAATAAAATAATGTAATAAATGTACACCCTGACTCATTCCACATCCTTGAAGCTTAGCTTATTTACAGGACCTACGGAATATGATTATTATTCTATTCTATTCTGTATCTGATCGTGTGTAATGTCACCAAAGTCGCGACTCAGGCCCTTCCAGATAATGGCCGCTGGGCTCAGCCTCAACTCCATGGCGTTGGCGAATTGGCTATGGAACGGTCTTTGGCAGGCAGGATTGCAGGCCGTTGGCTCTGCTCGAATCCGTAGATGAGGGTAAGTCCAGAATGTCCTAAGAAATAATTTTCCAGAATATCGATGCGCTCACGGTCGGATAATCAGCAAAAGTTTCCGAAGTTTCCGACCACGTCGACAGCAACGTATCCACGGTGCACATATAAAAAATTTAATTATTTATGTCTCCGTATTTCTAAGTCGAAACTTTGAGGAATTTAGCAAAAGGGTCCTAGGTACATATGTTCACTTTGGTGATCCGGAAAAGCGTGATCTTCCATGAACTTTTCCGTGTGATAGTTTCTCGTAACGCACAATTAGCCACTCAGCCCGAGTAAATTTGTTTTCAAGCGTTTATTAACAGATAATGAATTTTATATTCCTAACCGCTGGTATGAGTCTTGAAATATGCAATTTGTTCGTTGGGCTCCATATTATAACAGATAATACGATTCTCGGAGTAATTAAATTAACAAACTCATGACCATCTTACAATAAAATTAATGATCTAAAAAATTTAAAAAAACTGAGGAAAATTTTCAATTATTTACAGATTATGACTTCTTATCCCGAAAACAACAAATAAAATATTTTACGTCGAAAATAGTGGCGTTGCGAATTAGTAACTTCTTAACAACAAAATTAAATAGCATTCACTTAGTTAAAATATATATTTGTATTTGATATAATGAATAATAAAATAAACAGCTAAGAAATTTCCCAGGTACCATTTTTAACATAAAACAAAAGAATATCGCATTAAAATTTTCCTCAGAGTCAATTTCAATGAGGTGTTATAACTGCAAAATTTAATTTTGTCTTATATCTGATATTCCGGAACATTAATATTTACAACTCCTGGTAAACCTTTTCTCAACACGATGTCTTTCCTTATTATAATTATAATATCTCTATACTCTGCTTTTATTTACATTAACACTGCACGTCTCGTCCCATTCAAGACAACTTTTACATTTGGCTTCAAATTTCCGATCATTCAACAGAGATATATTTGTATATATATATATAATATTAATAAGGTACGCCTTCCCCCCCCAACCCCAGAAAACTGCCTGCCTGATCTTCTTACAGTTGTAGTAATGAGGGTCTGAAAGTAGTTCACTAAGGATGATGGATGTACGGAGTTAGTTATGCAACACAAATTAAAAAATTTCTTCATGTGTTGAAATTATTTCAAATGATACATTTTGCTTCTTTCCTACTAGAACGGACCTGTACAGGATACTCAGTGTTATTTGTTTTTCTATCTCACCTCAAACACCAAGCTTTACTGCAATAGTCGTTCGTTTCTTAACTCAATCTGCACATGTTATCTAAGAAATAAAGTTGTAAATGATGGGGGGAATATTAATTAATGAATTTAATAATTGGGTTTAAATATATACATTTATTAATTGTAAACACAATAATTATAATATGGGTAGTGTGTGTATATATTATGTACAAAAATAATTAATTGAAATGGGCTTGTATTAAAGATCTCAGGGTATTAATGGTTTGGATGACCACGTGTAGCAGATTTTCTGTTCGTTGACGAACCTGAGTTGTTTTCATATGCGTCTCGCTGTAACTTCCATGTTGTGAAACTTGAAGCGGCCGGTCGACAATAGCTTTTTCCTCTTTCTTCCTTTGTTGTTAAGACCTTTCTTCCCTGATCCCTGGACTGATCAAAGCATGGTCCACCTCTCCGCTGCCACTTCACCAATCTGCTCTCGCCGTAACTTCTCTGCTGCCAATCTCCTTTCGCCACCACCTTGTATCACCAGCAATCTCTTTTTCCACCACTCTCCTTCAATATCGTCTCGCCGTCACCTTGTATCACCTGCAAAAATCTGTCCAAAAATTGTCTCCGCCAGCCTCTTTAAAACCTTGTCCCCACCTATCCGACACCTATCACTAAGGTGGCAGGGATGGATATTCTCCAATCATATCCCTTGTTGCATTTGGGGAACACACGCCACCCGGTCACAAAATTCTCAGGCAGATTAAGACATTCCGAAACCGGCGATAGGTGTTCGAGCTTTATGGTCCAAGAGTCAGCCGCAGTCCCTTTGTTTAAATTCCGAGCCGCCAAGACGGCGCGCGGAAAAACCCCCTCTTCCTGTCCAGAGACTTGCTCATGCCGGAATATTTATTTAAGTTTCCTTAAAAAATAAAAAAATTGGACGCGGGTTCGTCTACGCTACAAAGTAGACAGACCGTCATGACCTTAAACGTTCGCGTCTCTGAACACGACAACCGTTTTTCCTAAGTTTGTATCACGTACCTGCAACCACTTTTATTTAAGTAACTATCAAATCAAAGATCCATGACATTTCGGAGTGAGGATGATTCTGGTTTGTTTTTGAGCGAGGCGTGTGCGATATCTGTGAGGAAATTGGAAACGAGTGCCTGGGAAAGACCACCATGATTTAAGAACAAATGAAAGTACGTGTGAAACCAAAATTTATACTTCCTGGAGTGTTTGTAAGGATGTTACACGGACCTGAAAATAGAAATATAGGCCTCGAAAACGGTTTTTTTTTGGGGTAGCAGGCTACATGAGGGTGATCCTGAAACAGGCAACTCCCCTTTAATAGCATAGGAAGGGAATTGAAAAACGGGGGATGCGGAAGGTAGAGCAAGGTAGCCAATGGTTGACTAGGGCCCCCGGGCTATGGTTTAAGGATCCTACCCGGTGTTTCACCTAAAGAGATGCAGGGAAAACCCTAGAAAACCTGCATCAGGTAGGTCGGGCATTGGGTACTATTCTCACGCCCTTCCGAATGACGGGAGACGAGTTTGCTGTGGGGACGCAGCATTCCCTTCTCCGTGTCTCCACCAATTTCAGGAGGCAATTGGCCGACTGATCCAATGGGATCAGCGGACAGCTCTTGCCATATGCCCAAGGTCTTTGACCCCGGTACATATACCTCCTAAAATAGGTGAAGGTGTCTCGGCATATGAGAACTTTGATAAAAAATACCCAGAGAGAGTGCGAGGCATTCCCGACATGATCAGGTAAGCCCCGCAGTCACTCTGGGCTGAAGCGTCTACGAGAAACTCTCGCAGCGCCTTCCTTATCGGGCCTCGAGAACGGTTTTTTTTTTTGGTTAACAGGCTACATGAGGGTGATCCTGAAACAGGCAACTCCCCTTTAAACTGTTTAAATGAGGTTTTGGAAATTTATCTGGACAGTTACAGTAGAGTGCTGAGAGAGAGAATTTTTTTGAACTTGGTTATTACCCTGGGATGTTCTGACTGGAGGGCTATTTGATGCTGATCCCTGGCATGTCTTCTTGAGGAGTAGCCGCCATGACGCTGAACATTTCGAAATTCGTGAAGGCTAACCTAAATATTTAACCTAATTTCTCTAAAATTGCCGGTCGCAGTAGATTTGCTTTAAAATATGCGTGTCTTTACTAAAAGGCCCAAAATGCCTTAAAGACGGAATGGCTCAAAGTAAAATTAATAAATTTGATTGTAGGTTCTTTAATCATAAATAAATTGTATCTTTTTAGCATTTTAGTCAAGTATTATTAATGATAGAGTTTTCTTTATTCTACCCAATTTATATCTGCAGAATTTATTATTTAATATAGACGTATATTAGAAACTCAAGATTAACTCGGCCATCCTTTATGGTGTAATTATCGTTCGCTTTTGTTAATAAAATCTACAGTTAAATATTTTTCCTTTTCTGACTTCTCAGTACTTAATGTGAAACAATAAAAGATACGATCTCCTAGCCGCTTTTTGACACTGGCTTTTGGTTGCAATTTCCAGCACGTGTTATATACACGTGTCTCGCCTTAGTTGCTGTTTCTTTTCAGCGAACATCTTATGAAGGCTTTGAGTGCGACGATGACGTAATGGTACCGTCGGATCAAGTTAACAACGCGTCATTAGGAACATCAGCATTTCATACGCTTTGATCGAATGCAGACATCCTCGTTATTTTTTCCGAAATGTTTGTTTCGTCTAGTATTCATTATATTGTATGGTTTTATAAGCCAGTCATTAAGAGTATTCTACTAATTTTAAGAAATGTTTAATCGCATTCACTAATTACAAGGAACGACCGACAACCTAATTACATGTTCCTCTATCAATTAATATCGCCGCTCCCACCAGGGCGCGCTGCCAAATTTGTCCGAAAACGATTGGTAGTGAATATACGTTATGTGATAACCTCATAATAATAAATAATTATTAAATTTTACGTTTACTTTAATAATTAGATATATTAACGACCATTAAAAGTTATTGTTATATTTAGAAAGAATTAATAATGAAAAATTAACAGCACAAAAACGTTGTTCTGACATTAAAAAAATTTATGTTTATTAATTATTTTGATTATAAAAGAAATCGGTTAATGGATGTGAAATATAATTTATGAAGAATATTGAATATCAATTAATGGTTTTAGTTAAGGATAAAATAATTAATTATGGTAACGATAAATTCTCACATAAGAAGACATTGCGAAGTGAGAAATAAACGCATCAAAGTAACTTCTGTCTCAAATTTTCATTTGTTGTTTATGTCGAAGTTTTTATAGCAACATATTTATAATTTAATTTTTTTGACTTTAAACTGATCCCGCTATAGTTTATCTTTGATTCTATGAAGTAAACTGTTTTCTGCACAAATAACTTTCTTAGCTTAAATAGTCTAGATCTCACCTGTGCATATCATCCGTCATCATCGATTCCATTCGTCGTTTCCAAATAAACAATCCTATGTCATTCCAAGTCTATAACTATTTTACCAAACTGACAGGTTAATGATCGGTCTCCTGTTTCTACAAATTTTTACCTTCAAAGCCGCAACTCGATCTTTGTGCTCAGTAGGGATTTTGAATATATTCATTCCGTACTGTAATGGAAATAGTATATTATATCTGATTTCTTCTCGCACGTCTACAAGACAGACTTGCGGCTCTTTCAAGATTACGACGACTCTCATCACTCGTTAAGGATAAAAAATATATATTGTTGCTGCATCTCACAAGAGACAAAATCCCCAAAACAGCGTTTACCCTGATTTGATGGAAACGGACGAAGCTGCCTTGAACGTGTTCGTAAAAACGACTGGAATCACCTGGACACTTGTGACAACCGTGTTTCACCTGGCATAAAATCCGACTTCCGCACTAATTTTTTTGTTTCTCACAAAAACTCTAGGCGCGGGACAGTAAAAACATATTCTAACGCTGTGTTCTGTAGAACGTTTTTGTACTCAAATATAAAAAACATTTTATATAGCGTTTTATACGACCAACTCATCCATTACGTTGTGTTATTTTGTTTTCCTTAACGAATATCGGTATATGTGGTCGCATCACATCGAAACTCTAATTTAATCTTTTAAAAGCTTTTGTGTAAGTTAAGTTACGTATACCAATTTAGTTTCAATTTTTTGTCATTCCCTGCATTTCATATTTATATCAACCTATTTTGAGTGAAGGTATGTTCTAGTTTATTCCGTCAAACGGATTTTCTCCGGTACATACGTTTAGTGTGTCCTCAAATATAAAAAAATAACGCTATATAGAATTCATTCGTAATGTATTTGAAATGTAAACTAATGATTATCTGTTCTTGACAAATTGAATTTAACATTGTCTTAGAGCTAATGACATAGATCTAGGACCAAAATTACATAAAATAGGAGTACATATTTTACTTTCGAAATGTTAATAAAATTTTATGATTAATTCGTGAAATCATTAGAATTTACCAAATTAACACTAAATTTTCGTTTTAAAGTACAATATAAAAATTTAGAGTAGTTGAAATTATATTTAATGAAATTTTTGTGGTATAGGTTTCAATTTCGCTCTTCAAGGTTTCCTAGGTTAACGTAAGTCCACGTCCAAACTTTAAGAGAAGACTTAAGATTACGGAGATTTGAAGGTCGGGGAAGCCGTTGGAATGCATTTTGTAACACTTGCAGCTCAAGTATTTAGCGGCGAATACGTTGATGAGTGTTACTTTACAATTTAGCAATCAGCACGTGCTACAATCAGTACTAAGGTCAAATCTTGATCCTATCATAGAATCTCAATGTAAAAGCAATTGCGTTGTATTTCGCGCATAAAACTGACTTGTGCACTGCCTGATTATTTATGTCCTCAACCTAAAACTGAACATAACATAAATAATATAATTAACGACCTCCATCACCAAATGTTGCGTGGAACTTGTGTAAAGAAAATGATTAAAACTTCTTTATATTTTTTATACTATCGATGTTTCAATGATATACATTTATTATAAATCATCTTGTATCCAGAAAATACGTCCTCAATAATAGCACAGTATTTCTAAGAACGGCTGAACCGGATTCGATGACAATTGGAATAAAATAATATTTATTACCCCTTGTGATAGTATAAAAATAGACAAATGTCTAAAATCGACGATAAACCCAGAATTTGGGACATGAAATATTCTTATAAATGAATCTGATCGTAAAAACGTGCTCTTTGAGTTGAGAAGATTGTATTAAACGGATTTTTTTTAAAAAAAATTATAGCTACTAGAGGGTGTAGAGGTTTTAAAACTTTCAAGTACTTTTAATTTTGAAATATTTTCGAGCGGGTGATATGAAACTAAAGTAATTAGTGAAATTTAACCCTTTTTCAAAAGGACGTTGGTTTTATTTTTTAACAAAATTATTCAACCCTATCTATAATTATTATATTAAAATTAAAGTTTTTAGTAAATAAATGTAATTAATACATTACTTATTTTTAAGAGGAACACTATAATTCAAAATTACTGTCATATATCCACAAAACGAAAATAGTTAACAAAAGCAGAGTGATCTAATAACAGTTTTCATCCCATTGTATGATTTGATTGATATTTAACACTCAAAATCTAAGATAGGTATGAGTTTTCTGAGCACATTAAATTCCAAGTGTATAATTTTTCATGTAGAATTCAGAGGGAAATAGAGTTTTAAATTTTCAAATAAGAGAGACTGTTGCTGCTAACGTTTTAAGTGTTTGATATCGTTGGGTTCTTAGAGGGTGGTGTTAAATGCTTGTTTGAAGTACGGTTTAGGAGGTATATATTCCTCTTCGTTATTTTCCGCACTAATTGAGCGTTGGATTCTCAGACGAAAGGCGGTGGACTATATTGCAGTAGATTAGCTTAAACGTTTCGAGCTGCGGGCGGTTGATCCTTACTGTTTTACACCTAACCTAGTGTTAGGTCTAGTGAACTCACTACTGAATGCTCGAACGGACGATATAAATCTTTAATATTCTGTATACAAATTTTTATCCTCCCAGTTTCATCAACAAACATATTAGAAGTAGATTCAATTACTTGTATTTATTATTACTACAGGGGGCATTTACCCGGTGGCAGTATTGATAAAATTAAAGTACAAAGATAATTTGTTGATTAATTAAAAGAAAAAAATTAGTTACAGAAAAAAATTAAAATACAGTTTTAAAATATTTCACGTCCCCTTTTTTTATAAAATAAGGACCTAACTTTCAGTGTTTCTAACTTCTTATTGATTTATAAAAATAATCCGACAACCAATAACAGCAAAAATCTATGGGCTTCATTGTTTTACCATATTTCGAGAAAATACAATACAAATTAATTAACTTGTTTGCCATTACGATATTAGGGTAATATTTAGATCATTTAATAATTTTTTATACAGTTGAGTGTTTGGACTGTAAAGGTTTTTTTATTGGTCAGACTAAGCTCAAGCTACAACCAAAAAATAAAGAACATTTAGTAAACTTGAAACAATAAATAGATAAACAATCTGTGTTAACTAAACATGTTTATTTAAGAAAACACAGGATTGATTGCAGTAATACTAAAATTTCAGATGTAGAAAGTAATTATCATTCTATATTGGTAAGCGAAGTGCTTCAAATAAGTTTAAATATAAATTCTTAAAGAGTAAAAACAGAATTCAATGTATGATTTATTATTTCTGTGATTTATTTATGCATTACTGAAACTTATAAATAAGTTAAAAAGAATCGGTTTGAAAGCATAAACACTCTAGGAAAAATTGCTACTATGCAATATAATTACAGATGTGCAACATTTTCGACAGTCTGCACTTATTTTGGTAGGATTTATCAACGGAGGCTGCTATTAACAGAGTACTACAGACAACCGATCTCACCAATAGAAGAAAGTTATTGCCTTCTGAATTGGCATTGCTGGTGCTTTTGATAATCTGTGGTGAACGAGCATAAAAGCTATTCGTAGGTGAGTCAACCTAAACTGCCCGATTAAATTGGTTGTGAAAACTACCACCAAAGACTGCCTGTAGGATCCATATTTGGTCCCTTATTTCAGGACTTGTGAATGGGTAACTTCCTAATAAATCTTTCCCAAATGACTGAGATTCCGTATGTGATGGCTAATACTGGCAATGTTACGAAAATTTCTGAGGGCGACTCAAGACCAGAGATCAAAGCTAAGTCAATGCTTCGTTTGCAACAAGGTAACGCATGGTGTAACCAAAGTAAGCTTCAAGTTTCCAAACACCAAACGTAATATCTGGTATTGAAATGAACACTGATGACGAATCCAGCGATAAAAATCAACTATGACTCATTCAGAAGATCAAGCCCTAATATATCTCGGTGTGTGATTGGACAACGGAGAAATTTTCGTCAGCACATAGAAGGTGGTAAGATAAAAAGCTTTAAAATGGTGAAAAAATCGTTAATTTAACAACAGCCAATTTTCTACTACCTATGACGACATCCAAATCATATATCATGTATTATTTTAACCAGGGTAACGGGATATGCAGAATAGCACTGTCAACACCAAGAAAAATTCTTAATCAGGATATTTGGGCATAAAAAACTACATCAACAGATACACTAAACGTATTATCCCTCTGGACCTAGAGTTGAGACAGCGAAGTGTTCAATACTTGTTAAGAGGAATTAATCCAGAAGAAAGTAATCGGTAGAGAAGACAGGTACAAGAGAGAAATCTTTGAAATCTTTTTTTGACATCTGGCAAAAACGATGGGAAGACCTTATAATGAATCTAAGGGGAATATTAATTCAATAATTAAATAACTTATAAAAGAACAATAAAACAATTTACTTTGACAAAACAAACATATATACAATAATAATTACAATTTCTTAATGCTTCAATCTTTGCGCCGGCACTTGTTTTCACTAATAATTACACATATATATTTACAAATATTAATTACTTTAACACTAACAAATTTAAGACTCATCTCAGGGTCGCATCGATGGGCCTTCCCATAGAACAGAAACTAATCCACTTGGGCCTGGCAGCAAATTACAAAATCACAGGAATTATTTACCGTGTCGGCTTTTCACTTCTTCCGGGCTCGTCCACCTCCAGATCCAAGCTGCCGATCACTGCCCTCGCACCATCTGGCCAATTCTCCTCTCAATGCTCTCGACCACGAATTTTTCACCAATGTGTCTCCACAAATCTGTTCACCTATGAATCTCCACAATCTCAACATATCTCCAACTATCTGTTCATTCCATTTTCTACCACCAATCTCATCTACCAAAATGTCTCCGCCTGCCACCTTTAAAACTTCGTCCCCACTTATGCGGCACCCATCGCCAAGGTGGCAGAGGTGGATATCCTCCAATACAAATCCGTGGTTACACTTGTGGAAAATCACGCCCCCGGTCGCGAAATTCTCAGAAAGATTGGGAAATTCCGAACCCGCGACGAGGAATCTGAGCTTTATGGCCCAAGTGTCAACCGTCGCCACCTTTATATAATATTCCACGTCACCAAAGGCCGAGCAGTTGTATCTGTTCGTTACAACACTGGCAGAAGACTCCATGCCCTTCTTCAATATGTTAGATGAAGATTATGTATGTCACCTTCACCTATCAAACGGGTTTATACAGTTCCTCTCAGGCCATGAAACATACGGATGTACCTTAGTAGTATAAAAAGGAAACAGGACACCCGATGCAACTGCGAAGAATTACCCTCACCTGAACTGAACATGTGGTGCTTGAATGCTCTACATATAAAGTAAACCAATAATAACAACATGCATTAAAGTAAGGACGGAAACAGTAATTTTGGAGCTGGAAGTACCATGTAACCAGGGCTAGAATAATATTTATTTTTGTGTCAATTAGTTCTCGCTTGAGGAAACATGATACGTCATTTTACCTAAAGTAGCAAATAATTATAATAACTAAATTAAATTAAATTAACCACAAATCGTTTAAAATGTATAACTATAATAAACAAGATATATTATAAAATAATTGGAAGCATCACACGCACGTTAGAGATCACAAACACACACTGAGAAGTACAGAGACCCGTACCAGTAATGGATATTTCCCTTCTTGGAGCTGCATGGCGAGGAATCTGACATAACGTTTGATCTCCAAGCAATACCTGAAACAAGCTAACAAAAGAGCAGTAAAATCTATACAGAAGATTTGACAGTAATGTAATAGGAAATTTTACAAAGCAACACATGAAACACTTATGCAGGAACATTAATTTCAAGTATTAGGGGAACGATCAAGAAACTCCTGTACAGAGTAAATCGCAAGAGTTAATAAAATTATTTTACATTGAGTCATGAAACGTTTGTAATAATGCTTATTCTTAACATCAGGTGGAAGGCTGTTATATAAAATTATCCCTGTATGATAAATACGTTTTTGATAAAGAGCAAGGTGATGCTTGTCCGACCTTAGAGCTGAGCGATTTCTAGTTGCGTAATCGTGATATTCACCATTCGTTTGAAACAAGTTTATGTTCTGCTTTATAAAGTTTGAAAAAAGACGTGCAATTCGGTCGAGAATTCGCACTAGAAAGTATTCTATTAGCAATTTATGCAACTTAAATATTTCATTGCTCCTGGAGCAATTCCTCCGATTATAGAATCCATAGCTCATAACTGGATAAAAATACGTAAGCACACCATTTTTATTTATGTTTTGTCAACGGGTTGCATTAATTTTCTAAGAGAATAGCAAGCTGAACTTAGTTTCCCACTTTAATTAATCATGAATCCGAAGGCAATTGTCTGATAATTTGTCCACGGGTGCTACTAGCATCAGCACTAAATTGAGCTAACTTAGTCTTATCTAGGTTGAGGGATAATTTATTCATCTTGTGCCAGACATTTAGACCGTCCAGAGATCTGTCCAATTTCTTAACAACATTATCGAAGTTCCTATCTGGCAGACTTGCATGTATTTTACGATGCTTAATAAGCGCATTTTTATAAAGACAACTTCTGGGGAATTAAATAGTTTACAAATTTTTTAAAGCAGCTATTCTGTGTTTTATTTTCTATTAATTTAAACTTTATAAATGATATCAGGTTCGTATCATAAGGATTGTTTGAAGTAGTAAGACTGGCTTGGTATAAGTTATAAAACAGTATGTTGCAGTAGCACAGCACACTTCGTCTTCGCCTTGCGGAATATGGGCAAAACTTTAGATCAAAGTTAATAGAGAAGCTCGAAGCCGCGCCTGTATCACGGGAGACAAGTAAGCATCGATTTCAAATGCCCGAGGTTCTCGACATGCCACAAAGGACACGTAACTCGGATGGGGGACAGTGGAGGAGGCAGGAGTGTCATACAGGAAGACTGCCTGCCCGGGTATTGTCATCCAGGATTTCCTCTTTCAAGCGAGATACAAGAAGAGTCCCGAGGGGCGTACACGTTGCAATACCGGCGAAAAAATTATTTATCCTTACGATTAGTAAAACTGGTTTGTTGTAAAATCGTATAAAAATACACTCGTAAATCAGAAATTACTCCGGTGTAAGTTCAATCGATTTAATTGTAGTTTCCCACAGGAATCTATAGAGAACATATATTTCAAAACGCAAGTAGAGAAACGTAAGAATTATTGTCAAAACGACTTCTGTTACTTTTTATTTTTTCTGAACAATAGTAAAACAAATTGTATTAAATACTTTCTTTATTATAAATATTTAAATTTAACGTCTGTTATACATAATTCAACAAATGTATACCTTGTAAATTCTTTATTCTATAAATTTACTCCTAACAACGTTTCGGCATGTTTTTATGCCTCTCTCAGTTTTTTCCCTCCCACAAGTCTGGCGATAACTACTTGTGGCTAAGAAGTTGAAGTGTTACGTGTTGCCTCGGATCTCTACCACTATTGTTGGACTCTGATGTAATTTTTTGTTACCTTTTGACACTGTTGTAGGAGGAAAAAAACTTTTTTATTAGCTTAAGTTATCTAAAAAGTACAGGGTAAGTCCCTTATTTACTGCAAACTTTCCCCTAATTGTCTCTAGGTTGGCTCTACGGTTTTGTGTGCTAGATAACATCTTTGACTGTTCCTGTTGTAGGTTAAAGCTTTATCACATCAGTTCGCTTTGCGATGTTGGGACGCAACGATGGCCACGCAAAACCCCGTTTGAACTAAAACAAAAGTAGCGTTTCATAATCCGGTTGTAAGGATTACTAGGAGCGGCAATTAATAAAAGACTTTCAGCACCATATGGGCACAATATTTTCTCACAGTGAAGTCTTACCAGTAGATTTAAGAGTTCGAAAATGGTCTAACGACCGTGAAGGAAGAATCCAACCAGTACCAACTGTACCATTATTTCTGTTTAAATTCATCACGTGACTTTTTCCACTTATAAAGGGACGCCTTTTACGTGTTATTTTAAAAATACTCGAAATTATAATTATGCCATATTAATCATTAGCAATTCTTTAATACACAATAATCCCTGAACAAATTGTAATAATTGTAATTCATGTCTGTAAAATATGAGTTTTACAAAAAAAAATCTCTAGAAATATAAAATGTAATTACAATAAGCCTATACCTGTGTTTGTTGTCTTAATCATTTCTTTCTCTCAATGTTATGGCGTGTACTATAATAGAACCGCGATATTTTACCATTTCAGTATTCAGGTTATAATAAAACTTTGCGGCAAAACTTCAGGAATGGATTCCTCATATTGAGAGAAAAAACAGAAATGCATAGTTAGAGAGTTGCACGAACTTTGCTGAATGTTTATGCACGAGGGAATGTCTTATTATCTGGACTAAAATGCGAGAATCTGGTTCAAATACTTTCATCAGGAATCATGTTGCAAATATAATGGAAGTTGACCCGATTACCGTCATGTGTGAGTTACTTACTCGTATCTTATTGGTTTTTATGGAGTTCAACTGACTATTTGGAGAGCTGTGTTCACATATCAAATGATATGTTCAAAGTCATCTCATAAATAGGAGGATGGAGCGACATGTAATGTGAGTTAGATGAGGATTAGTTTAGTCGTAGGAATGTTGTAATTGCCTTTGCGTCTAATTTTAGAAGATTAGGATAATAAAAAACCGACAATTGTAGGTTTAAAAAAATACTTAGAAATGTGAACTAGAACACAGTATAAAGGATTTTGAAGAGGTCAGGAATAAAAAATCTAGAAAGAAGGTTTATACATAATTCTATAGAAGGGAGTAAGCAGTAATTAGAATTGAAGGGCAAGAAAATAAAGCAGAAGTCATTAAAGGAGTAAGACACGAATGCAGTCTGTCGCCCATGCTGTTTAACTTATATATACAAAAGGCGATGAAGAAAGTTAAAACGGAATATAGAAAATGTATCAGACTGCAAGGAGATTAAATGAGAACAATACGCTTTGACGATGATTTTGTAGTATTAGAAGAATCATAATAAATGGCATGGAAGTGGTCCTGGAGAAAGATTTCAACATGAGGATTAATAGAGGGAAAGACTGAGGTAATGGAGTGTAGTATGTGAAACAGTAGAATAACAAAGGGTGTTAGATTGGGAAGGGATATTTTGAAGGAAGTTAAGGAATTCTGCTACTTGGGAAGCGTAATAACTAGGGATGGCAGTAGTATAGTAGACATGAAGAGTAGGATAGCATAGGCAAGGAAGGCTTTCGCGAGAAAGAGGAACTCACCTACGGATAATACAAGTGTGAATATTAGGAAATCGTTGCTAAAAATATTCGTAAGGAGCGAGGAGTTATTCGGATGCGAAACGTGGATGATATGAGTAGCGGAAAGGAAAAGAGTAGAAGCCTTTGAAATGTGGTGTTATTAGCGAATGTTGAAAATCAGATGGGTGGATAGAAGCAGTAACGAGGAAGTTCTTAACAGATTAGGGGAAGAGAGAACAATGTGGAGGACGTTGACCAAGAGAATAGATAGATTAATAGGCCATGCTTTAAGACATATGAATCTTGTAAAATTAGCACGAGAAAGAAGTGTGTTGGGTAAGAAGAAAAAAAGGGTGCCAAGGATGGAATACACTACCTAGACTAAAGAAGATTTGGGATGTTGTAGTTTTGCAAAAATGAAAAGAGGGTTAGAGGGTTGCATCAGACCAGTCTGAGGAATGAATATCACAATAACAACATGTGTTAAAAACGCGCATTGTAAATGCAGCTCCAATATAAAATTATAAGTTATGTAACAGATGTAAATACGCAACCTTAAAGGGGGGATAAATGAGCAAATACAAATACTTTTCCGTTTGGCACTTCAACAGATAAGCTTCTTTCCTGCTCAATTTCATAAAGTAAAGCTTATATATTGAATTCGAAAGGGGTGTATCGTTCTCGCCAGACACAATTCTGACGATGAATTCTGCAGCAACAGGTGAACAAATCCGAATTTAGAAGTTTGATCTTGTTTTTTGATGGGGATGATATTTTCCGACGAGTGACTGTTCAATAGTCACAACCATCATTATGGATTTAAGCAAGCCCATTGTCACACACACGTACAACTCCAAATAGAACTTTTCTGTTAATGTGTTGTCGGGTAATGTCGGAGGTGTTTTAGTTGGGCAATTCTTCTTGTCACCCACGCACTTGCCTGATGACAGCGGTGAGGCGCGCTTTACGAATTCTATTTGTCAGTTTTAAAAATTGCGCAGTAACGAAAAGTGTCTTACAAAAAATACTAAGAATGAAAAATGTTTTAATGACCCCTTTTATTATCCTCCTTTTATATATGTGTACTTATTTTGCACTCTGTGGATGCAGAATAATAAATATTGATTTAAATAAATATGATTTTTCATATTATTATATTATATAATAATAATAATAATTATTATTATTATTATCATTAATAAAAACCTTCAGTTACACATTTATATTAAGTTGTTTTTTTAAATACATTTAACCCTGAAATGGAGTGCAAATGAGAGTGAATTATAACTGTTTGAAGTTAATTTTTCTTTTTATAAAAGCTGACTGCTCAGTGTAAAATAATGTCATGAAAACTGGAGAGCTTTACAATTGGATATATGGTATGCAAACAAGTTTTCCGCGCTTATACAATACGCGTGTTAATTAATTCTTCCAAACGTGTTGTCGTTTGCTACTGCAGCTTCGGTACTGCTAATAGATCGATGCATTTCAATTGGTTTTTTTAAGCTTTAATGAATATGCAATGTGTTGTTACGGTGGAAATTGTTTAAACTTAGTTGAAAATTTAATATACGTTGAAGAAATTATTAATTTTACTCTAAGCCATTATCTCTTTGTCCTTGGAGTATCTGTGAAGATAAAATATTTTTAAGATAAATATGAATTCTGTGATGAATTATCATTGGCACGCCAAATAAAAAAATTTATTTTAATATTTGTCTTCAAAATAGAAAGAAACTTTGTAATGAATCTGAATTATAGTATTTATTTATTATGACATAAATAAGGATTTTTTCTTTCTTCATAATTCAGATGGATTCAGCTGTTAATACAGAATGGAAAACTTAAAAATACATTTATTTCAAATTTGTTTAGTGCCGTCGTTAACAAAATCAAATATCCTATAATCATTAATAGTTAATAGTCGCAAGCATACTACGTCACAGTTATTCTTTATTTATTCAATGTGAAGTAATACTATTCTAAACAACATACATTTAACTTCAAATTATTTGTTAATTATTATTATAAAATTCCGAATATAAGACACGGTAGCTTCTATTACATCCCAAAAATGTTCGTAGTGAACTCAAAATTAATTACAACTATATGTACTCTGGAGTCTATGTACGAATAAATAGGTCGTAGTTTGGCATTTAGTTAAAATGCAGTTTAACCCATGAGATGTTACGCAACATAAATACTACATTTTTTTATGGGTGCAACTGGATTGATCTAAGACGAGACCAACAATATATCACGGACAATTATTTTGAACTACTTAAATTGTCCAACACTATAACTCCACACATACTGCTAAGAAAAGAAATGGAGTTACACCACCGCATTTTCTAGGTTAGATCGGTTCTCAATCATATATCCGGAGAGGACGTAATTAATAACAAATACTTAAAATGTCTCATTTCTGTATCGTTGATTTTGAAATTGTGATCCGTACTGCTGAAATCAGTTGATACACTGAGCTTGTCCATGCCATATTCGCTCTAAATCCTTCATTAAGGGAACCATACAACGTTTTACCCTCTGTTTTACAGTTGCTTCTACCTTAACGTGATAACTTTTTCATTTCCGTGACCGGAAATTTTGTATCTCTTCTGTGCACCCTTTCCAACGTAATTATGAGGTTTCACCAGTTCCGTTGTGGCATAACAGTACTTTTTTATATACTCGCTCACTACTTTTTATATACTAGTATTATGAGTATTGAATTTGTTTCCATTTACTGGATCACATTATATACGACCTATAATACCCAATTCTCTGTTTTCAAATATTGATATTCAGTTACTTATTTATAGATTAATGAATTACAAACATTTTTCATTTTAAATATATAAAAGAAATAATGAATACATAATAATAATTTTAATCCAATACGTATCTTTATACTTCATTTTCGATGTAACAATAAATATATTCAAACGTAAATAATACAAAATTTACGATATCATTACAATATAAATGTGGAAATTCGATTCATATTTAAAAGTATAATCATAAATCATTTTAGATAATTCGCATTGTATAATGTAAAATATAATTCGTATTGTAGTAATTTGTACGAAACACATGTCTGAACACAAAGCTCGGATCAGGAACTCTGCAATTCTACAGATCAACTAATTCAATATAGGATATTTCACTATAATTTAACTAAAAGTTTAAAATCCTTATGGCACCTATCAGATTCAAGAAATGTAATTTTTATAACAGAAAATGATAGGCAGTTCATATTGCGTCTCTAGGCTGTAATTATAATGAGAGATTTAGAAAACATCCGCCTCTCCTCTCTTTATTTTCCTCCTTTTCGTTGTTTTCGTTATGTTGATGATATTTATTGCATTATGCAGTTACTGACATTATTACGGTCAAAGGTTTCAATAATTATTTCACCAGTTTCTAATTCACAGTAGTATTAAAAGTTAATAGACCACTCAATTTTCTCGACGTTACGATTAAAGTAGATAACTTTAAATTATCATCACATATCCATTTCATGGGTTTTAAGAGAGATAAAAATATATTGAGATTTTTTAGTAATCATCAAAACAAGAAAAATGGTTCAATAACGCATTCTTTCATTCTGAGATACGAACATTTTATTCATAGGAGGGCTTCAGCCTGACGTCTATTCATAATTCTTCCTATAGGAGATGTATAGTTCACATCTTTCTAATATGCCACATTCTCAAATAAACTACGTAGTATTTTAACAATAAATTGATGATAATAATCCCTGTATGGCCCTAGTACTTTATCACCAAGAATGACTGATCATACGTTGATAAAGAAATGATGTTGATGTCTTCTTTCTGCATATGCTGAGGTTTTTTTTAAAAAAAACCACACATGTTGATATGAAAATTATCGATTCCATGTCTGGGGAACCATTTGTCGTGGGTAAATAAAATCTTTGACGAAAACAATGGATCTACAGGATACTTCTGAAAGAGTCGTTGACAAGCAAGGAACCAAAAAACAGACGTTGGAAAATACTCATTCCTAAATAGGACAATTAATGACTGGAACAATCTGCCTGCAGGAGTGTTTGGGGAACTTCCTCTAACAGAAAGAAAATTTCGACTCAATCTAAGTTTAGTGTAGTGCAGTGTAGTGAAGTGATCAGTTCTGCGAAATCTCTAAAAATATACTACAGTGAAATATATTTCCAGTTTTTTTGTTTTGTTTCTTTTTTTTCAGGCAAAAACAATACTATACTTTTTTTAAAAAATCTTTCCTAATAATATGATTCCACACTTATTTATTTATATTGAATATAATTATACTCTCAACTATAGGTTAAATATGGTCCTTACGACCAGTTTATTAATTATTGTTCAAGTTCTATGTATCTGCCACCGGGTATTTGCCCATTTGTAGATTTAATAAATACAATACAATAAATTGCAATCTGCTACGGCGGTCTTCTGGCCTGTGTCTGGACGCGCTGAAAATGTTCATGTAATACCACTCAGACAAGAGGACGACTCCCGCCAATCGCCACACAATGTTGCACATGTCTCCTCTATCCGAGGTGTGTGGACTGACCGAAGTCTACCACTGTTCCACACGTAGGATGGCGGAGAACCTGTCTCCATAAGTCATAGGCACAACCAAAGTCTTTAGCCGCTATTGATAAGTGTATAGATAACAAAATATTTCCGTTTACGGACTATTGTTTTTGGGCATTTTTATCTGTTTTGATGACTACTACCACCCCTTAAAATATTCGACACGTTTTTAACACTATATATATTGGTAAAAAAATAATACTTTAAAAGCTACGATTAATGACCATAATTATAAACTTCTAGTATAAAAGCATTCTGTTTTAACTAAAGATAGTGAGATACTTAATCATATTTTCAATTGGACTCATGCCAGAATTATTGACGTTGAATCAAACTATAATGCCAGAATCATCTCTGATATAATTAATAATTGTACTCTAATTGTACAAAGATATCCATATGCATTAGGCAGAACCTATATTCACTACTTTGTTCTTAAACAATTTCGCTTCCTACATTTGGTTTCCTTCTATATTCTCTCTCGTCTTTCTTAGATTTTAAAAGTTGTAATTGAGAAGGTTGATAGGTAGATAGACGGATCGTACTGGCGTTATTAAAAAATATTGAATTTCGGCAATTATACTTCCAATATATCTCTTAGCAGTCTTTAAAGATGTATCTAATAAATATAGAGTTGTTTAATTGTTTATATTTATTCAATATAATTATTTAGCAAAATGTGACAAAACCATTGAAAAATACATTAAGATATATTTGACTAATAATAAATATTGGCGGGTGTGAACGTGAATAATTAGTTTGACGCATAGTTCATATTAAAAAATAATAAAATTTTAATTCTCCGGACATGAATTTGCAATTTGTGGTATTCTTAGAGGTTTTGGGAGAATTTATTATGGAGGGGGAATTTATGTTAAGCAGTTAAATGAACTTATAAATTTTATCTTTAAATTACTGGGAAGTTTTGAATAAGAAAACTATTTGTATATGCTAAAGATCGAAGGCTTTCATGGTGAAATGAATGTAGAAATGCTTCTCGGGTTTCTACCCGGGTAATCTCAAAGAAAAGCGACGTTTCGACGGCTATCACTGCCATCCTCTTCCAGGCAGTGAGAGCCATTGAAACGTCGCTATTCTTTGAGATTACCCGGGTAAAAACCCGAGAAGCATTTCTATATTTGTATATGAATTAACAAAAAGCATTTAATTGAATTTCGATAGACCCTCGCATACTTCACCGGGAACATGAATCTCTAGTCTCGGGGAAATATAAAATATTAGTGGGTAGATTACGAAGAAAATAAAAAGGGGAGGGGCCGAGAACACTTAAAGCAACAACGACCAGAGGCAAGAAACATATAGGTTGTTCGTACATCACCAAGTCCTTTCTGGCTCGTTGGTTAATTTACGGTCGGATGAGTGTTTGCTGAACTGAGATGCAGGTTGAAGCGTCTCTAGAGTCGGGTGTCGGCTGCCCGTCGACTAGCCACCCAAAGCTTATGAATTTCACGAGCCTTGAATGAGTTCTACACAAATTTGAGTCCGAAAAAGAAACTGAATGAATGAATCCGAAAAATGCGTGACTGACAGAAAAGTGCATCTCCAAGTTGTACGTCAGATGTTATCTGACGAACTTCAATTTTTTCTCCCGTTTCAAGTCGTCCTCCTTATGGAAGGGTTAAGCTTGATGTATGATTCTCCGACGTGCGTCAGCCAAATTCTTGGGACCCTACTCTTCGGGGTTTTTTTCATTGTTGACGCCAATGTATTGACGGCATAGCAAATTTATCCAAACTCTACTTTTTGAAAGGCACATGCCAGTATTGTTTCGACTTCCAGACATACTGTATGAAGTTTCCGCTTTGTTCAATCGTGAAAAATACCTAGCAACTGAAGATCCAGGCTCCACGTCAATTTTCTTGTTTACGTTGACTGACAAGATAGATTTCTGGTGATTATGAGTCACCCGATGTCTTCAATACTTCTGGACTTCTGCAGACTCGTCCAATGAGATAGTACCGAACATTAATGTTTCCTTTCTGGCCGTAATTGTCATAACCAATCGCGTTCATTCATGGTCCCCACTCCGTTTAGCTTAGATCTCTGTTACATTTATGTAAACATTAATTATATTTATTCTAAAACTGTAATAATTTGAGTGTGAATCGCAATGGGGTACCACAAAATTTTATAATTAGAATCTAGCAACTACTTAATGTTTAGCGAAAGATTAATAAGAACATAGCTCTTAACTTCTTTAAAAAATAATGTGAATTTTATTATATTTTATAGTAAAACGTTGGAGCCCTGGACGTAGTTACAAGCCTCGAAGATCAAGATGGGACTTCGGAGTCCGGTGAGTACATTGCTAAATTCATGTATGATAGGTAAGATATGAGGAACAATTGTTAAGTAGAGTGTCAATAAAAGAATATCCCAATATTAACACAATTTTATAGCAGCTTAATTGAGATTATATACAATAAATAATATAACAAAGTGATGGTAAACTACTTTTGTTACAGATGTTATATATGTGCACCATTAGTTACATGACACTCATCCAACCAAAAATTAAATTCATCCAACTAAAAATGGAAACCATAATTTCCTCAATCCTGTTTCTCAACCTTGGTTTATAATTGAGTGATGCAGTAGTGAAGACGCGATCGGTTATAAGAACACAAAGGAAAAATGGTAGTGAACAGATTAGTCTTAAATGTAGGTCTCACCTGAAAAAGTTGTTTCATCCTCCGAGCGATAAAAGTTTTTTTTTTCATTTAGCCAACCAAGTATAACTATAAATCTGTCCTAAAAACCATTTCTGACATGCCAAAATCACGCAAACGCGGAGTTGCCGCAAACGTCAAAAGTCTACAAATCATAAGAACTCGTACTTACTCAAAATTTGAATACATACATATCATCCCTGAAGTATGGTACCCCAAACGCCGGTAAAAAATATGTAATATCTACCTTCCCAAAAAATCAACTTCACTAAGCAACAAATACACTGATCGATGTACTGCCAAAACCCTTCATGCTAATCGTTCAGCACTCACAGCGACTCCCGGGGATCAGACGTTTACCAAAAATAGTATCAAATTTAATTAATAATTTTCATTTTATCTAACTCAAAAAGCTGCTTATTTCATTTAAATAACTCACACAACAGACTTAACCACCTGGAACTCCTCTACAGCATTCAACTTTTATTGGCAAACAATATTTGATCTTCATGGAAGCATATTAATCAGCCACCAATTCAATCATAAAAACAACCCCACCTAGCCAAATTCAAGAAATATGCATATCCTGGACAATAACACTGGAAAAGAATATCGATTCACTATATAACGATCCAGACTACACTGGAAACAGTAAACACAACAGTCCGCAAAACATCTGGTAAATGGAGTAAGAGCCAAGTTCCATGGTAGAACCACGAATGCCAAGAAGCACGAAAAGAAAACAAACAAGTCCCCTCGCTTTGTATATGACACCCCACTATAGAAATATTTGTGAATACAAAAATTTAGAGCAGAAATGCGTTAAGTCTTCAAAGTTAGAATGAAACGCCTACATTGAGTACTTAACAACAATTACTCCAACAACGCCCGTTACCGGTGAATGTGACACGTTCTAAAGGATCCAAGGGTCATCAAAGTAAACTTTTCCAATAAAATTACTAAACTGCAAACAAAGAAATATAACAAATGAACAAGAAGTGGCAAACATCTTAGCCGAAACTCTCGCCGATAATTCCAGAGAATCCAACTACGAAAGTAAGTCCTTAGAATTTCAAACATCTAAATATACCATCTCATTCTTAGCTAAGACAAGAAACTCAATTCCAGGCCTTAAAAAACTGCCTTCAAAATCAATGAATTACATCACCTAACTATTCAACGAAATTTTAGAATCAAAAAATTAGAACCAACTTGCTGTTATCCCAATTCCCAAACTGAACAAAGACCCCTCATACCTAAAAAACTATCTTCTCATCTCGTTAACGTCTACGATGTTTCAATTACTAGAAAAAAATAATTAGTAAAATAATAGTTTGGTACTTCGAAACATAAAATTTCTGTCACCATCTCAAAGCGGTTTCCGCTACTATAGATCAACTACTAACCACCTCATAAAAATTGAAACCAACACATAAGATGCATTCATCAACAAAGAACATCTCGTTGCTGTGAACCTCGAAATCGAAAAAGCCCTCTCGACGTGACTTCGAGAGCAAGAATCACCAAGAACCACAAAGCAATTGTAATCAACGGAAACCTTCTATTCTTCATCGAAAAGATATTCATCCAAGTTATATTTCAAAACGCATATTTACTATACACTGAAACTAAGAACGGACCACCAAGAGGCCCGTTACTAAACACAACGGCAAAAATAATTCCACTTCCATTAAATATATACTTTATGCCGACGACATGAATATTCTCTGCAGTGTTAAAGTCTTTTCAACAGCACAGAAACTACTTCAACAAACCGTGAAAGATATTGTTTACTGGACGCTAACCGATGGGTTCAAAACGTTAAGAAGTAAGTCTAAATATTGCCACATCTCAAGACCTTCAGTGATGGCAGAGGGGTAGAGACTCGGGTTCGAGTCCCACCCGACGCAACCATTTTTTGTTACTTTATTTACATTGTTTGTCTTGAATTTCTAGTATTTTCTGTTTCTAGAATTTTCTGCTTCTGGAATATTCCATGTATGTATAAATAGGACTGAATTCCAAATCGGAGTCAGTCTTACGCAGTACGAGCTTTGTACAGCACTTGGCCGTTGTGTGTTATTGAATCTCACGATCCCTCAGAAACGTGACAATATATTTATCTCTTCCCGCAAAACAAAGCTAAATGGAAACTTGAAACTAAACCTCAAAACCTCTAAATTTCAAATTAAAACACAGCACCACGATGAAATTCCTTGGTCTAACTTCCGACACAAAATTAACACGGAAATGTAACATTATGAAACTGAAAACCAAATGCCAAAGAGGCCTCAGCATCGTCAAAGAAGTATTTTGGAACCATAGCGGCTATATAAAATATATCATTGTCATATATAACGCTCTTATCAGATCCAAATTAGTACACGTAGTCGTCATCTACATTTCGCCAAAGACTCAATTTGAAGAAACTAAACTGCATACATCGCTGGACTGAGAAAAGCTTATTGGCGCTTATGGGACCGGCCGGCCTTTCCCCACGTATCTTAGCCAAACGTAACTAATATCCTCCCTATATATGATAAGACTTTTCACCATCAACTACGCTACAAAAATCTCATGGAAAAAATCAACTACTGCAAAGACAAAATTGCTACCCCCGGTTACCCAATATAATCAAAATGGTACGATCACTAACCGATATTACGAAAAATGAAAGAAGTACCATAATCATCCTAACCCCCAGACCACCAGCCAATGTACACAGATGAATCAGTCACTCCAAATGGAGCAGGATGAACAGTCATATCAAGCAAGGAAATTACTTAACACAAACTAAAACATGTACCGAAACGTAAGCCATTATGTATTAACCCAATATTTTTTAAGCAAATATTTTAATATAATTCAGCACTAAACCACAGAAATAAAATTCAAACCACCAATTACCTAACTGTAATACTCAACAGTATAAACAAAGTAAGCCATGAAATATGATTCATTACCGGCCTAAAGATCCGTAACAAATTGTAACAAACAGTACATAATTAAATTTTTTCGGTATAAATATGTAATGCAAAAATATGTGGGTCGTTACTGACCACAAGGTTCATTCAACTTGAAATAAATTTTTTTAATAAACATAATATATAACAGTCTCTGTTTAAAGTATGCAAATTACAAAAAGAACAAGCCAAAAACAGACTAGTAATTAGGGTTAAAATAATTGGTAAGTTAATTTTTATTTTATCATTTATTTATTATATGTATAATGGTTATTTCTTTTATGCAAAGTATAATTAATATAATTCGTACTGTGAAATAAATTATTGCTACATATAGTGGTATAGACATATTTTAAATGTACGTATATTTTAAAAGTGAAATAAATTACAAGAAAAAATTTAATGCATGGAAGCAAGTGCGGTAATCGAAAGCGTATTGTGTTAATTGTTTTCGTAACTCAAGTGCTATAATGTATTTCAAATGTGAGCCATTTAGACTTTCAGTGAAACAAATCTGAGAAATAGTCAAAAGTTTATGGCATAATCTCACTTCCGAAAAATATCCCATACTGTAGCTCTGCTTCCCTGTAATATAAGGCCGGGCCGTCCGCTATCTTACGGAACTGTTCATGTTCAGCGTGTCAGTTGAAATACGTTAAATATTTGAAGATTGATTTTTATGTAATAACATAAATAATGAATGCATGATCGAACCAGAGTACATAAATTTATTTTCTCAATGATTATCTCAACTCAAGACTTTAAATTTTAATTAATAAAATCGAAAATGAAGTCAAAATTTGGTGATTTAATTAATTTTATTATGAGTTTTAAACATTTTATTTAAATTAATACATGTAAAAGATTAAAATATACATCACATGTGGTAAACAAAATTTACTTTTAGTTGCTTAAATAAAAGTATTTATTTTTAGTAGAATAAGTTAACATAAAAATACAAACTAATTATTACAAAAGTATTAAAGTGACAAATAACTTTTATTTAAAGTTCTGTACTTGAGATAAACTTCATATTAATGTATTTTGCAAGAGAAATTTTTACAAATAACATGTGCACAGATAGAACATACATTTTTTTTGTAGAAAGTTACATGAAGTATGTATCTCTTTTGTAAATAAAGTTAAGTAAACTTGAAAGTTTGAGTAACGCTTCAATAATGAAGCTAAGTAATTTAAATACAACAAGAAATTTATCTGACATAGATATTCTCCAGGGTTGCCAGGATTCCACTTTTCTCTTGGACAATTTATAATCCTTCGTTTCCTTCGAATTAATTCTTTTGGAAATTTGAAAACCGAAATAATCCTTTTCGGGTACAAATCCTACAGCTTACAGCTGCACAGCAAACCATATTGCTGATGGAAGAAAAGAGAAACACTTTTGACGTTGTAGCGCAGTAGAACCCGCGCCCAATTTTTTTTGTTATTTACGGAAACTTAAATAACAAATATTTCGGCCTGAGAAAGTCGCTGGTCAGGAAGATGGGGTTTTTCCACGCGCCGTCTTGGTGGCTCGGAATCTAAAAAAAGGGAATTCTGCGGCGTTATTCAAATCGATCAGTTACGTGTTTGTGTGGCTGAAACGTTTTACAAGGAAATTATCGACGCTTGTGGCGCGCCATCAACAATATCTTCCTGTCGGCAAGTCTCAAAAGAAGCCGACAACAGAGGAGTAACTTCGTGTTACAATACTTTATACCGAAATTTTGAAAAACAATGACAGTTCTTAGGACATTGTGCACTTAGAGAGCGAGTTGGACAGTTGAGTGAGACGGGCAATAGGATGGACACGGAGCGGATGAGCTCCCATGAAGGTTGTACTTAGGGAGCGGCGAAGAACATGGTTGAGTGAAGATGTGTTTTTAGAGAGCGGGTTGGACGAGTAAGGAGGGTTTGCATCCCTGTGTTATGAGCAGAGCAAATTGTGAATTAAGTAACTTTTGAGTTAAACGTGATACAAGGTGATGGCGAGAGGATATTGAAGGAGAGTGGTGGACAGATTTCTGGTGATACAAGGAGGTGGAGAGAGGAGATTGGCAGCAGAGAAGTTGCGGCGAGAGCAGATTTGTGAGGTGGCAGCGGAGAGGTGGACCATGCTTTTATCAGTCCAGGAAGCAGGGCAGAAGGGTCTTAACAACTCAGGTTCGTCAACGAACAAAAAAATCTGGTACACGTGGTCACCCAAACCATTAATACCCTGAGATCTTTAATACAATCTCATTTTAATTAATTATTTTTGTACATAATATATACACGCACGACTCATATTAAAATTATTGTGTTTACAATTAATAAATGTATATATTTAAACCCAATTATTAATTTCATTAATTAATATTCCCCCCTAATTCATTTACAACGTTCTACACTTCGAAGTACACTAGATTAAAAATGGGGGTCGGCCCGGCTCGTAATAGAGGGGCCTTACTTCGTGGACCAACGTCACTTGAATTTGTTTCGTCGGCATAAGGAAGTTCTCCAAAGCCAAATTAGTTACTATTACAAAACAACTATAGCATCCGACATGATAGCATATTAACATGTATCCTATCCCGCCTTATTTTTTAAGTTCAAATTTTTTAATACTACCTATTGGTTTCGTCTAAATTACATTAAGATGAAACAAATAACAATATAGATATCTTTAAAACTTCACCAGGAGTCGTTCTTGACAGACATGCCTGAGAAAGTTGGTCTCAGTCCTTTTAGACTCTCGATCAGTTATGACAGGTGCATGTTCCGGGATAGCAAACCGCGGTGTATGGTAAGAACTGTGTGCTGTTCCTTTTGGGAGTTCTATCGACTGAGCCACTTCAGTCAACTCCTCGGTCCAGTGTTAGCCTCTTCTGTATTCCTGTTCTGGAATTGAAATCATTGCATTTTTTATCAATTTACACATAATAGCAATTTTTCACTCAGGTGAAAAACGCAGACTGTAAGGTATATGTGAGCATGAATCCAGATCCATGTAAAGGATGGAAGGGACTGTAGTATAATACAATTATGAAACAAACATTAGGTTTATAAAACGACGTTGACATCTGTGAAGTTCAAAGAAAGAAACCGTTTTTGTTTTCTGTATACACAACACATTTAATTTTTGTTTTTCGTTTCGTGTTAGTTCCTGAAAGATATGGTTCCAAAGTTCTTGAAAATGTATTTAATTCCCCAAAACTACGAGATTTCAAATAAACACTTACAAAGGTATTTACAATTTTCTTCATTTGAAAACGATTAGCTGTGGTAAATTTTCGCAATATACTGAAAGTTTTTTAACATTTTGGTTGATCTCATTCGTAAATATTAATGTTACTAAATATAGAACAATTCAGCTAAACCATTTTGCTAAATTACAAAAAAAAACGATATACTTATAAGAAGTATGTTTTATCGTCACTTTTATAGTAACGTAACCCTTATGATTTTTAAAAATAACAGCATTGCTATTAGTAAATTTCACGTTCGACCCTTTTCTTCTATAGCAAGTTGCCTCAACTCAAATATACTTGACAGTGACATTAACAATAAATAGACATAAATTATTATTTATAAAAAGTTATGTTAAAGTAAACTGTAATAACAATCAGTTTATTACTGATAATTTGGTCTATGTAAAACACATGATTCCACATTTATGCATATAATTTATTGGCACACTTTTGAAAAGAAAAAAAATAAACAAAATTATAATTTTGCACGGACAGTCTCACAGGGGATCTGGACCTTGTAGCAGAGGCTGAATCGAATTCTGAATTTTGATTAAAGAAAATATTTTCTCGTTAAAATGTTTATTGTATCACCGCTGATATGCTAGGAGAGTCGCTGTCCAGGCTCCGTCGTGGATTTACTTTCTCTCCACTCCCCAACTGTCCCGGACAGCGCCCCGTCCTAAAAAAACATTCGTCCCTTCTTGATCTGAAGGACAATAGATTTCTTTTTCTGGCCAGCTTTGAAAGTATGCGCTACAAAATATAATTCCATAATCTTAACGTAAATTCAAATTTCTTGTCAGTTGTTTCTTGAAATATGTTTTCTTAAATGCACTCACTATATATTTTTTTCATTTAAACATATGATTAGATATAATATTACTTCTCCTTTGGCTCTACAGCCTATTGATGGCCTGGGCCTACCGGGGGACTGCGGAATGTCATCTTGCGTGACATATTCAGAATTTGGAGTGACACGTATAAAAAAAACCTTTTTGTATGAATAATGGACTGAAGCAGTTTTTTTCTCAGAGATTCTACAACTACACATAATATTTCGAAAAATTGTATCGTAAGTTTAATATTGTACTCACGTAGGAAAACTAAAAACTTGTTGCAGCTTATTGTCGTAAGACCTTTTTCCTGGGAAACCCATGATATAAATTTGACAAAGCTGAATACATTATTAATATTTTAATTCCAAATCTTCTCTCCTACTGCTATTCATTTCTCCCTTATAAGTATATTTACTATTGTTTCCTGAGTTTAGTGGCGTTTAATTTTCCATGTTGACTTGCTTATCATTTGATATTTTATTCATGACCCTTGAATGATATATTTTTATGTTGTGACCAGTTTTATTCTTCGTGGGGAATATGAAATGTTGGGATCCATGGTGTTTTACTTTCTTTGTGCCTTTGTGGGCGAGGACATAGCCATTGTGTAGCCTTGCAATGTCGCAGGGCGGCTGACGTGGAACGACACGGACAGCGGATCTTCGCCCGCGGTTATTGTCCGCGCAGAGGAAGCCCTAATCGTCCTCCTTGTCCTGTTGCTGTGGTTGGGCGCCATTGCTCTCTTCTTCAACCGCTGGGGAAAGATCCGCATGCTGGAACCCTATCAGCCAAAGTTCCAGCAACAGCATCGTGTCAGTTGTCCAATGGTGGACATGACTGGAATGCAGGTCAGTAACTCATTTCCTCTTCCGTTATTTCATAAATTAATTCAGTGTAGAACGTATTTTTAGGTGAGACTCTCAGTAGTATATCTATTTTTTAAAGACATAATTAAGTTGGATCAGATCTTAAAATTCACCGTATTCATCCTGACAGAGAATTTGTGTCCTAAATAATGAAAGGATTGATACGATTAAATGAAGTGATTAATAACAAATTTTATTCTTACAACATAGTTTTCCGACTTTAAAATTTACAATAAATAAAAAGACGGCCAGTAAGTCAGCATATAAATTTATTACTATTTATTCAAAAGCGACGTTTCGGCCGCAAACGTCGCTGGAGATGGTCCGCGACACTAAAGTTTTCACATGTACATTTAATAATCTTTTCGGCTGAAAGATTCAAGGAGTAAATACGATGAATTGCTGAATTTTACGCCTGAGGAAGTTTCAAAAAGGAGACGAAATGTCGCTTTTGAATAAATAATGATAAATTTATGTTCTGACGTATTGGCTGTCTTTTTATTTATTGTAAATTTTGTTCTCTATCTCAATTTCTGACAATGATATTCCTACTATTCAAAGATTGGAGATGAAAATTAATACTGCCAAAATGTACGTCTTTCGTAAAAGAATATTAATTGTAAAAAATATTTTTAATAGGCCGCACATTGTTATTTCAATCGGTTAAAGTAGATTCAGTACTTAGAGCGTAATTTTTTAATATATTTGAACCTTTAACCTACATTTTAACATTATTCACACCCCACTATGTCTGGAAAATATATTCATGTAATTTACACAGCTTTTCGGGTAATAAATTTTACCTAAACATAAAACTGTTTGGTATCTTCAAAAGTAATATCTATTTTTTCTTGATAAAGCCTATGAACGGATTGACATTTCAGTAAAATAATAATGCGATGAATAATACCTCGTAGAACAGTAGGCTTGGTCCTTTAATTTTAAATTAACTATGAACATATTCAATTGGTTTATGGGGTTGATTACAAGTAATAATTATTTTTCATTTCAGTAACACTTCACTCTTGAAAGACAGAATCGTATTTGTGAGCATGTTGCATATACATGGTCGTGCACTAATATCATGCCTTTTATTTGCCTCTTATTGTTGGCTTTTCTTTGTTCATATACATCTCTGAGTAGTAAGCACTGCTTATTGTATGCTGATCTACTAAATGATCACAAAAACGATACACCTCGGGCATCCCAAAATACAGTCAACATTGCTTTGCCCGCTGTTTCTTGCGTTCCGAATTCCTTTCGGACAGGTGAGTTGGAGCTTTGGCTTTTAGATTTTGGTTTTATATGGAGGGCCCAAGTTCCACCACACGTTAAAAAACATTTAGAAAAGGGTCACTTTCCCTTTCATAGCGTTCCCTCAAGTCTGTTTCATTTGCGTTGACTCTTTCCTGACGAAACTTGCACTGATTTCATTGTATTTGAATTTGTTACTCTGCCAACCCACACTGCAACTTTTCTTGCTATACCGAAACAGTAAAACGCTGTTCTTCAATAACAATGTCATCAGTGCGGGTTTCATGCGAAAGAGTTGACACTTCAACTCACCGGCCTCAACGTTGAGCGATAGCCACTGAGGTTCGACCGTTTTTTAACTATACTACCCAGGTATAGAAATATCCGCGGTTCATTTGACATTTCTGTAAATTTTTTCACCTTCATAAAGTAAAGTCAGATCATTGATCGTTTTCTCAACTTCTGCGCAAAATTCAAGTGGCCGTGCGATTTTGTGGTTATAAAAAATGTTTATCCGTCAGGTCCTCTTGCCTGATCCAAGTGATGACTAAGTACCAAATTCCACCAACAAGGCGTATTATTTATTCATAAATTTGTCTATTTAATTATTCAATGACGCACGTACATTATGTAATTCGAGGAGTTGAAAAAGGTTCGCTATAAAATTAATGTATATGTAGTAATATTAAAAATGGGGAGTTATTAAATAAAAAAACATAAGATTTGAAACAACAAGTTATTTAAATAACACAATAACATTAATTTCAGATGATAGAAACAAACTGTTCAAAAATGTTATAGCAGGGGACACCTGAGTTCTCTCGAAAATGAAAATAGCGGAACACAAAAAAGTAACGCAGTTTAAAATATTAATATGGCAAAGGTATAAAAGATTTGATTTTTAGAAAAATTTACAAAGATGAATACTCTTGAAATAGAAAGTTTTATAATAATATTATTTGTGAATTAGATTTGACAAAATAAATGCATTTGTTTTATAACGTTACCCAAACTTTTGAATGATTTGCTTCCGTCTGCAACCGGTTGCTACTCTTACAATTCAAAGGAACAATATAATAGAAAATTGACGACATGGATTAATAAATTTATTTTAAAGATTCAGATTTCAGAAAAATTTACTCAGATCGAAATAGCTCTACAAATTCACAAACAGCGATCTTTTTGAGGTTTAGTTAGAAATTCAATATACAAAATTTCAGATATAATATGGCTGGAATATACCGACATGTGTATTTGGTTTCGGCGGTCCTGTTTCCCAAAATTTAGTCCAACCGTCGTCTCACTTTGAGTTCTCAACCAGGCAGGCTGACGTAAACCTCCGTCAATTCCCAGAAGGCGACCACCCACGCTCTGCAGCTGTCTGCTAATTACAAGTAAACTGTCAGAAACATAAATTCACTCCTCAACGTCCACTATCAATCCCAAACACATGTACATACAAGTTTTCAGGAGCGATTTTTCTTCACCATCGCCATATTACTCTAAAAAGGTAACATGCTCAAATAAGCCAATCAGCGTCAGAAGATTACGTTGCCATCTCCTGACTAAATTGTGAAAATGGCGTCAGATCACGTGTTATGTAGGCCCGTAACACGGGATCTTATTCAGAGGGCGGCAGCGCGTTCTGACGTAACAATCACTTTCTTTGAGGGTATACACCGCCCTAACAAGTCCTATGTTTCATAAACTAGTACAGTCCATGCACAAACTTTCAGCCACATAAGCAGCTACGGAGAAAATCCAGTGTCTCTTTCACTTATTACAAAAAAAGAAAAGAAAATATACCTAAACCTATTAACTAAAATGAATTTACAATTAAAGGAAATAATAAAAAACTGAATGGAATATCGGGATTTAATATTACAATATACATTTATATATATATATATATATATATATATATATATGAGATAGGAAATGACATTGTCATGTTTATTAAAACAATTAATGGGTAAAGGACAGAGAGATAGAAAGAAGATGACTTACCTGAGGTTCATAGATGGTAGACACCTTGTGAGTTAGGAAGACATTTCCAGTGATCGGCTAGCCGACGACTGAGCAGCCAAAATTTTGGCTGCTCAGTCGTCGGCTAGCCGATCAGTGGAAATGTCTTCCTAACTTTCTGATGAAGGGGGCGGTGCCTCCGAAAATTCAAGTTCTCTAAACCTCACAAGGTGTCTACCATCTATGAACCTCAGGTAAGTCATCTTCTTTCTATCTCTCTGTCCTTTCCCCATTAATTCTTTATATATATATATATGTATATTGTAATGAAGAAATGGCTTTGCTCTTTATTAATTAAACAAGGAATGAATATGTAATTAAAACGGAAGGATGATTTCATAAACAACTCCAATTTACAAGCTACAAAATTCAAATTTATTAATACGAATTACAAAGAAAAGGTGAAAATGCGTACAGAGCAAAGTTTATATTTTGGGATCTAAATACACTCTCCTTTTCCCAGGGGATTTTGGGCCAAGTAGCAGAGACAAATCAACTGTGTCCGACAATGCATATGATAGTGGGCGGGTCTCACCAGCGTCCAAGGTCGTCCTTATTCAGGCCATCAGAATACCAGCAGCAAGGGTGAAGGGGACGATGTCGATGAAGGCGCGATGCTCCAACTCTCCAGCTCATGGAACATCAGGTTCACCGAAAACAGCTCAGGCTGTTCAGAGAAGCATGCATATTGCAGGCTTGTGCACTCTCGCTCGGGTTTCAAACCCGACACATAGCGCGTCCACCCTTCGCCGTAACTGCCGCAAGACTCCCCAAGTTACCAACTTTCCATTTCGGGTTCACATTCCTCCTAGCCCCGCATCTTAGCTTGTCTTTATGGAGGCCTCCCCCACCCCCTATTCGTCACAGCTGTCCGTCCCTCTTCTGACCATCGCGTCGCCATTGTTCGTAAAGCTTCAAAAAACCTCCACGTCCAGACACGCTGTCTTGCCATCGTGATAAAATTTATTAAATACTGGATTTTCGATAATGTACGCCACAATATATATTGTGGTGTAAAACCCGTGTTTTATGTTAATTGTATATAGTGTATGATATTTATTTAATATTAAAACGCGAGGAAAAGGACACTCCGGAAGAATTCTCCAATATGAGGAATTGTGAACAGTGTGAAGTGTATCTGTGGTTAGGACAAAGGAGTTTTGTTCGGCGAAAATGGGGAGCCAACAAAATAAAAGTCTCGATTGTTAATGCCGCACGGGTAGCGCGTGGCACGAGGCAGTGGGGTCACGTGTTAATGCAAGCAAGAACACGCCAGAAAAAAACTTTCCATTCACTGATTGGTTGGTTTGGTCTTGCGACCGATCATTTGCAATATGGCCGAGGGCTGAAATTTAGTGGTAGTGGGAGAGCGGGCCACGAGGGCAGAGAGAGAGTGAGAGAGAGAGGAGAGCGGCTTGGACGGTCGAGTGAGAAGGTCGTGAGGGAGAGCGTGTTCTGTGAGTGAACTGTGAATTAAGTAACTTTTGAGTTGGGTGTAACTCAGAGTACAGAGACGACGGATGGACATTATTACTGAAAAGTGCCGGAAAGACGTAATAATTTGCCGGGCATGTGAGGACGGCAAGCCGTTAAGTTATATTTTGCTGGAAAGGTGATCGTGGAGTGCGCAACATTGGTGTCCAGTCACTCTGAAGGAGCAGTGGGAAGCAAGCGAGCAGAGAATCTGTCGATTGCAGGAATTTCCCAGAATTTTCCAATAGAGGACGTAAATGTGATTGTAGGGTAGAGCCTGGAATACGATATTAGCAGCCAAATTCAGATGTTGGTATATGCTTGCTTCACACTCGAGAGGCTGAATATACCCTCAGATCTTAGTGAAAATGCTTGTAGCTTAAATGTTTGATTTGTGTGTTTAATTAATGGATATAGTGTTGTATGATTTTAAAAAGTTAGTTAAATTATTTAATATAACCTTTCACTTCCCGTTGTATACTACAATATATATATATCCTCTTCATGGGATAGGATTAAAATTTATTTAATGAACAAATTTTAAACGGTTTGAAAATTTTATATATATATCATCTTTACAATTCTTACATGAAACAATATCTCAGGGGATTTTGGGTCTCTCGAGAAATGAAGTACGCAGCTACTGAAAAATAAAAAATAAAAAAATTTTAATTCATACAATCAGAACAATGAGCAAGTTTCACAGCTTTGATGAACTTACCCAAAATTACTTGGCCTCACGAATGTTTCTTTGTCTCTCTGTCTTTAGTGCGTCTTGCAGTTTTTTTACATCGAGGAATGTAGTGTGATCCAGGTCCAACTCCTCGTTTGCTCTCTCGCCCGACTGATCTCGTTGTCCTTTCTGGCTGTCACTCTTCCTCTGATCTTTCTCCGACTGATTCGTCCGACTGACTTCCTCTCCTCTATCTCCCGGACTGAATCGTCGTCCCTTCTCTCCGACTGAATTTGTCTCCTCTCTCTCCCCAACTGATTGTCTCAGCCTCCCAACGGCTCCTTTTTAACTTCTCGCCCCGGGAGTTCCCCGCCATCGTTTTTTTCCATAAAATTCCGGGGTTCCCCCCAGGATTTTCAAACGCGCCAGCGGGACTTTCCCGCCACCGGTTTTTTATACATGCCCCGCGGGGGCTAGCATGGAGGGTATCATCAGACCAGTCTTAGGACTGAGTACCACAACAACATTTACTTCGTAAACTATCCGGAGGATGCAAATGTATAAATATATCACAAAATGTACACAATGAAATAATATTATTGAAATTTTAATTATAATATTTTTGTAATTACAACATACAGAGACAAGTAAAATTTGATCAAATTATTCAAATTAAATGTATATCCCCACATCGGGCAGCAATGTAATGGTTCTCTAAGAAATAAACAAAAGTGTTTGATGAACTCACCTTGGAAATTTACCAGCGCTGCTGCTTGTAACACACATCAAGACTTATTTATTATGTTGGCCACATCCTTTTTATTATCTGATAACTAAAATAATAAATTTTGAGAATACCCCTAATTAAATTCAAGTTATTATTCGTTTTTATACATAAGTAGGCAGGAATCATCACACTTTTACTTTGTCTCTGATCACAACAGAATACCTGGCAATGTTTTACGACTCCCACACCTTGCTAGCGACTTTGCGTTAAGGTTAGTCCAGAGATGGAACGGGAGGTCTCTCCTTCACGTAGCATTATCAGAGAGCTGACCCTTCCTCTTAAGCCACGATTCTTCCCTGTCCCGGGAAGATGGAACCTGTGATTGGCACCGACTTCGTGGTGACAGTTCAACGTATTGTTAGACCAGCTACCCAGAACCTCACGACCAACGCTGTGATTGCCGCGTATCCTCGTTCGTTCGCCTCGCCCGTCTCAAGAATTAACATGGGCTAAGCCTCTCCCGTTTATACACCAAACAAATCAACTAGAAACTGCAATGGCTTTATTCTTTATTCTCAAAAATTGAAACAAGACCGTGCCTGTCTATGTTCTGCTTCCTGGATGAACCGTCAATCGCACCCCAATGTAGCGAACGAATACGTTTCCTTTCCGTGAGACCTATTTCGTCAAAGTGACTACGCAAATGATTTCATTTCTATTAATTATTTTGAAAATGTAATTAAAGCTAGCAAAAATTAATTACCAAATGGTGGTGGAGTAATCTTCACGTGTGACGGACCGTATGATACCACGAATTTGTTACGATGTGTAAATATATTCATATAATATCATATTATTACATATTAAATCAATGTTTTACGCTACAAAGGACTCTTATGTATGACTATTCAGTTAAGATAATATAAAGTGGAATTTGGAATAATTTATTATGTATTACGGAAAATAGAATGTAACACTAGTCCCAATAACAAGTATCAAATAGAGTAATATAGAGCATAATAGAGCCCTCAATCACCCAAACCCCACGATCCAACAATTCCATAACAATCCTCCTCCACCTCCACGCTTCCGTCACCTCAAAATAAAACTTCAATTCGACCTCATCCTTCCCCCTGATCATTCAGGCACAACCTAACCCACCTTACCGTCATTCCCGCAGACCTCATCCTCCAATAATCAGTTCACTGCCTGTCAACCCTCACGCACCAACGTCGTTTGCCTCTCAGGTACACACACAGAAAACCCATCAACTAAAGTAGGTTTATTAAATGGATTAACCTACCTACATGCCAACATGTAAATTATATACGATATTTTAATTTTGTATTTTTTATTATGGTATTGTATATACTGAATCATTATTGCCCAGACTTATAGTCTTTACGACAAAAGTTTTTAATATGAATAAAAAAAGTTGTAGAAACAAAACAGATGAGCCTGCGGGAGTTTTCTCGCAGGCGCTTCACCCCAGAGTGACTGCGGGTCCCACCAGATTATGTCAGGAATACCTCGCACTCTCTCTGTTGTTTTTTTTATCAAACTTCTCACATGCCGAGACACCTACTTTAGGAGGTATATGTCTGGGGTCGAAGACCTTGGACATATGGCAAGAGTTGTCCGCTAATCCCATTGGATCAGTCGGCCAACTGCCTCCTAAAACTGGTGGAGACATGGAGAAGGGAATGCTGCGACCCCAGAGAAAACTCGTCTCCCATCAAGGGCGTGAGAATAGTACCCAGTGCGTACGTGATGCAGATTTTCTAGGGTGTCCCCTGCATCTCTTCATGTGAAACACCGGGTAGGATCCATAAACCATAGCCCGGGGCCCCTAGTTAACCTTTGACTACCTTGCTGTAACTTCCGCTTCCCCCTTTTCAATTCCCTATGCTATTTAATGTATAGACTGTATTATTATTGTACCAACTAAAAATCAATACGATAAAAGTTTTTACTTGAATGATAAAAAAAAGAGGATAATAAATACATTGTTGTTGTGGTATTCTGTCCTTAGACTGACCTAATGCAGCCCTCAGTGCTAACCTATCTTGCGTAAGCCATCTCATTTCTCCACAACTGCAACATCCCACGTCCCCCTAATCTGCTTAGTGCATTCCATCCTTGGCCTTCCTCAACTTTCTTACCCCACACACACTTTCCTCAAATGCTAATTTTACAAGACCCTAGTATCTCAAAACATGGCCTATTAGTCTATCCCCTCTCTTAGTCAATGTTCTCCATTTAATAAATAAATTATAATTTGGTTATATAATATGTGATAAAATATAAGAACTCTTAATTCAAAGGCTTGATATATGAAACATGTTCTGTATGGATTTAATGTTTGTGCTATAAAGTAAGAAGATTTCTGTTTGTAAACTATTCTCTCGCTCAAGTGTGGAGTCGGAAAACAATTTTGCTTATAACTTCAACATATACTGCAATATGTATCGCGTAAGTCAGTGTTTCAGTAGTCTGTTCTGCTGCCCATAGTATGCAGAAGATTTATTGCCCGGAAGCGTGGCTGTCTCCACCACTAGCTCCTCCGTTCATACTTTATGCATTAGAAACTCCTCGTGCACCCACTGGCAAAACTTGATTGGGTTTCCAACGAAGTTCTGCTTCGCGTACAGCACACAACAGCAGAATAGGCGACTCAAGTTTCGAATATCCCGTGTGAACGTCCAGAAGGCAAACTTCTTGCCTTTCCTTACTTTTCGCTGAGGAATTTACATTTACTAGCCTTGTGACAAAAACTTGAAAAAAGAAAGTATTGTCAAATAATATTATTTGAAGAAATTTAAAGACTAGGAATATAAATTTAATTCTGATTTCGTTTGCAGCACCGCACATTCTCCAAATTCAATCTGAACCTGATGAGCGACCTGCCCTCGGGGTCGCACCGACCGTTGCTGCGCCCACGGCAGAACTCCGTGTTCGTGGGCGGCTCCGGCTACATGGTGGCGCCGCCCCTGGGGCCTCCCAGGAAGGTCAAGTCCGCGGCGGACCTGCAGTCCCTCGTGCTGGACGCCTCGCCGCCCTCCGACAGCGTCTGCAGGCTCGACGCCTTCCGTGTTACGCACGTCTGAACTGCACGCGGAAAACACGTTACAAGTGTTACAAGCTGCTTATTACATGTACGACGATTTATGACAACTTTCATTCAAATAGTGACGAATTATAGTACTGATTAATCCTATTCCATAAAGTGAACTATTAAAATACTGCGTCATCCTTTCTTGTATCCGCATATTGACATGGATTTACGTGTTTTTTTTACTAAATTTCCCAAACAAACTAATTTTCACGATGATGGTTAATCGGAATAGTATTAATGCATCTCAAAAAACTGAAACCATAATTGCATAAAATTGTGTCGTAAACGTTTCTTAACCAAGTGGTTTGATTAAAATATACGTAGACTGTACTGCGTGTATGAAGATTACAACACATTTAAAAATAATTAAACCGTCTGAGAGGAAGGAACAAACACTTGATAAACGTTTTCCTTCTCCATCGTCACAGAAAATAATTATTTCCAAACCAACAATGCTCCAGCTCTTCTCATGGGGTTTAAGCTGCTAAAGGGGCCAATAAATTGGACCAGGGTTGGGACAAGTGTTAAACTTAAAAACAGGAAACATTTAAAGGTCTAAATGGAGTGTACATAAAATACAAGTAGTTTATCTTTTACATGGATTGGGTTAGTACAACATTAACGTTTCAGATATTTATCTTACATGGGAAAATTTACAGACGAACCATTCTTTGAAATTCGTAGACGGCGTGAAATTAAAGATTCTACGGGGAAATATACTAAAGTATTTTTTTTGACAATATTTACTTCATTCGTTGTATTCATTAACATTTTTATATATACCTACGACCCCCGACGAAGACAACTGACTTTTAAATATATATATATATATATATATATATATCTGTGTGTGTGTGACGTCCACTTCTCAAAGTGACATATTAAAACTCTTTATAATCTTTTATTAAGTTGTTGCTCCGCTTGTTTTCTGACGAAAGAAACCTGGTTAAAACTTACACTTACGTAATAAGAGGACCAAAATTTTATGAAAAAAAAATCTACTCTTAACGAACTTCTGTACTATGCTGAAAATAAATAAACGCATCACCACTGAAGAACACTTTAATAATTTTTAAACACATCGGCTCTGCTTGTTCATAATTTTCTTTCTCTTTTGCTATATGTGTGCTATTATGATATGCAGTTCCTGTAACAGTAAAAATTTTCAAACCTTCATATAATTTGACAATATTTTCCTCCTTAGTCATATATAGGAGTAAGCAATAGACTATATCTTGTGGCCATGATATTACGGTTTTCATTGTAAGGTCTGCTCCTTGGGTACATAATATAATACAGTCTCAACCGAGCTTCATGATACATAATGTTTTAGGGATGATCAGCAAATAGCGTAATCTAAACAAAGATGTCAGTCTAGTCGTGCGTATTTACAGGAATTCCAAACCTGGTGATTCTATTTCTTTACATTTCATTTGGCACATAATTTTACGTGTCAAACATTATTAAAGAGAATTTAATCTTAGTGAGTTTCAAATTGACTACCACGGAGTCTTTCATCAAATTAAATATTTTTAAACTAATAAAACAAATTATTAATTAAGTAATTGTTTGTAGTAAGTATGAATTAAACTAAGGCGCTCTAATATTTTTCCAATAATAAAATCTGGATATAAATTTGAAAGACCATATTATATTTAAATATGCATATAAACGCAAAACAGTTGGAAAGTCAGAAAACGATAATAACCATATTATTAAGCATATTACATAGATACGTTACAAATAAACACAAAAGCAAGTAACTTCGGCTGTAAACGTTTTAGGATGCAATCAGGGAGACAAAATTTCACTTTTGAACCCCTGTTCTTTAAAGAGGAATTATGTATTTGCAGCCATTCATGAATGTAGCACTAGAAGAAATGAGAAAGTCCCAAAATTATGGACTAAACGTCGTAACGCATCTATATAACGTTGTAAGTAATATATTAGTTTTCTGCCTTAATTAGAAGTTTTTGTATTTATTTGCTGACATTATAAATCTGGGATTAAATTAACGATTAAATATATTGTATTGTTCAGCATTACAAAGGAATGCATGCAGTATGTGAATGATTCTGTGTGAGTGACTGATGATCATAATGGATACATTGAATCTATGTTTTGTAAATAAGGGAAATACTCATTGTTGTAAACATAGTATAAAATAGACAATTCCATACCGATTACCCTCAATAATGGGAAATCTTTATACTGCAACAGCAGACTTATATTAAAACCTAAAATTTGTTGCTGCTGTAATTACTATTTTAATTAATTTCTTGAAACAAAATTATTAACATCAGAAAATGTTTGAAATATAAAAGAAACGAGGTTTTATTCTAATCATTTCGTAACTAAAATGTTAATTCACCTTATTTTTCATAGTGGCTGAAATTGAAAGCGATTGTTAGAAGTCCATATTCTTATAAATAATTAAAATAATTCTCCAAACAATTTAATGTATGTTATCAATTACTTGTGCCACATATAAATGTACAGGTTTGATAATAATAGATTGTATTATGAATATCTATAATCTTGTAAAACATTGCCAAATACGATTTAACATGAGTTTACTTCATTAGTTAATATTCTTAGTCCTCATTCAGTTGTTTACTAACATAATTTACCAGCTGTTTCGGATACGTTGTAGTTGACTATATCACTTCACCAGATTTTTGTTTGTGTAATAAAATCAAATCTTATATAAATTGTATTCAGATATATGTCAATTGATCTCGAAGACCTTCAATTACCTAATATAAATGTAACCGCCTTAGTATTCTTACCGTTTGCTGCTTTAATCTGTCCGTCGAAACCATCTAATGTAATACGTGTAGATACACCAATTAATTCTTAACTAACTCAACTAGCTTCCATGACAGAAAATATTGAATTAATATTTTTGAGAATTGTTCATGTTGTAGGAATCTCAGTATTTTTATATATTTTGATTCTTGAGATTTTAATTGAATTTTACGACTTGTAAGCGAAGAAATCTGATACTAAGACACGTCATTTTAATTTTTATGCATTACACCTTTCAAACGTTAAGATTTATAGCACCACGTTCGGTAAATACCTCCTAAGTTGTGACTTATCCTAAAACTTCAGGGAGCTTCAGAGAGCTCACTGAAATATAGTGAATATAAAATTATTTTTCTAAATTGAAAAGACAGTGAAGGTGAACAAACAACTTATTTTCAAATTATAATGGTGTTAAAAATCATTAGTTGAATTCAGCTACCAATAATTCACACAGGGATTTTGCTATGAAATGATCATTCATAATTATGAGAATATACTTCAATTATGTACTTTAATTACTTTGTCTGAGAAGCAAATACTTCCAGAGAAATTCTTCGACAGCATTTCATTCATATATCTCCGTCCACTACATTATTATACTACATTTCCTTTAGTTTAAACACTTCAGTCTCAATCTGAAAGTTTTCATTTGTATAAAACCCCAATGTAAAGAATAGTTTACGAATATTTTCATACATTACCAACTTGAAAAAGTGCTTCTTTGAAGTAACTATTAAATATAAATTTGAACTATTAATATTGCTGTTCAAATACTACAGTTTACAATATTTTCTTATTTTTGCTCATATATTCATAGTAAGATACTCTTGGGACCATCAATGCTGTGTTTAATAAAATTCTTATTCAATAACCTCTATTGCTATTTATGTAACATTATCGTTTAGTTAAACGTTGAAACTTGGCTGGATATTTATAATCATGTAGTACATATGTCTAAAATTTTACTCTTCTTCTGGCCTACATAGTAGAATTGCTTCTAGATTTTAAACAAAAGAAAAGTAACAATGTTAAATTTTCAATAATAATTTGAACGATTGAGGTATGTTAGTATAATAATATTTTCAAAAAATTGGTTTGTACTAATATGAGCTTTCCAATGTATATTGCTCTAATTATTAAAATGGCAGTAACGTCTTCTGTGAAGAGGAATATTTAATAAATTTGATCACCCGAGTAGCATAAAATTTAAAGTTAACCTCGTCATATATTCTGTGCATGATCGTTATGACTCTGAAACTTCTAAGAAGCGAATTTTTAGAATGACAATTCAAATTAAATTCATCTTCCACATTCAGGTAAATTGATTATCTAATATAGATATTTAAGCAAACAATATTGAAATTTAAGAAAATAAATTAGTTTTTCAAGAGTTTTGACAAATGATTCCACATAATCTGTATTTAACTGAGCGGATAAATGCAAACGTTCTGCATCTGATGGATCAAGGAATGAGATTTGCATTATCCAAAAAAATGTCCCTCGTATATACTCGGAGCTAGATTTAGATACGTGTCCTAATATCTACTGAAGTTTTAATGTTTTAATGAAACGTAGATTGTACCTCATAGGTGGAAATAATTATTCACGTATATGGTACATTTTAAACAAACTTTTAAGTACTCATTATTTGAAATAAAGTGTTAATTTAAAGCATGAAAATTAAATTGTTGTAGCTGATAAACTCCTCAAGGAATCTAAGTTTGTGTCTGAATACAAAATTAAGCTATAAATGATGATATAATGTTAAATGTACAACCATAAAGTTTCTATTTCGGCGTTTTCCACAATTTTATTTGCTTATTTTGTCAGGATATATCCATGGCAAAAATGAAGTTATTTTACAATTGTAAACGTGTTACATATTTTAACTCTAACTCTACTTAAGCAAGTGTACTAATGTGTGTATGAATAACAAATAAAATATTTTTGAAATAAATCATCTATTGTACCTGTATTCTTCTTAAATTAAATATACGTAAGTTTTATAGAAAATATTTTAGGTTAGGGAAGAAACCAGATTGGCTGCAATAGTTATAATCATGGTGTGTAATATGTCAGTAAACAACTGCTTACAATGTATTGTATTAGAAGACCAATTCACAGGAAAACCAAGTTTTTATTAAATTCCTGAAACGTATCGTTCTTATCATTTCATACCTCCGGTATTTTTAAATTTGCAGTATGTAGTAAGTGTCCAGAAATTATTATTTCCTTATAAAATCATCTGCTTTTCCTGATATAAACTGAAAATATTCCAGAAACTAACAATACAAAAATCGCCTGTTTTGCCAACAATGTAGCAGTGCTTTCTGGAGACGAAGATCCTGCTAGAGCTTCCGCATATGCAAGAACACCTAAACCTTCTCAGTAGTTTGTACGCCAGATGGCGGACCAAAGTAAATCGAGAAAAATCAGTGCACATAACGTTTACCATGCGACAAACCACGTGTTTACCAGTGGCAGTGAACAACGTGCGCATTACTACTTCACGAACACAATGTACCTCGGCTTCTATATCGACAAAAGACCAAGGAGCATATTGTAAATTAAAAGAAGACAACAGGATCTGAAGCTTAGCCATGTGTATTGTCCCCTTAGTCGCGGACCAAAAATATCCTTGGGAAATAAAATACTTGTCTAGAAAACGATCTTGAAACCCATATGAGGCTATGAGCTCCAACTGTGGAACTGTGAGAAACAATCATCTCTGAGTATACTGCAATGGTTCCAGTTCAACGTACTAAGGGCAATTACAGACACTCCGTGATACGTCAGTACGTAACAAAAGGATCTCTTGATTCCTTTTTTAAGAGACAAAATACAACGAATATTTGACAGCTAAAACATAACGTGTCACTGACCATAATAATAAACTCGTAGAGGAAATGTATACTACTGATCCTACAACCCGACGACTGCAACGAGTGTTGCTCGAAGACGTCCGAAAAGACTTCAAATCAAATAATCTAAAAAGGGTAAAAAAATAAAATGTATGTTTCCCCATACATGTTTTGTACTAGATTTGTAAGTCAGTATTTGAATAAAAAAGTATGTAGCTAAAAACTAATTGTGACATACGATACAGGTCGAAATGTAGAACATTTTTCTTCTTGGACTGCGTCTAAGGATAGAAAGAATCGAAATTTCATTTACGAATACAGAGCAACAATGTATTGTCCGTAGACCGTCAAGCCGTAGTTGCACACAGCGCTATCTATCGCGGTGATCAACGTTCTGTGCACGCAGCTTGCTAGCGATCTAGTTGTACGATGCTATATTTCATTATCCGGTCTTCACCGCGGAGGAAAGCCGTTCGTTCGTACAAAATTATCGCGCAGTTAGAGCGATCAGATCAGCGCTGTAGGAAAAGAAGCGGATTCAATTATAGAAAAACTGAGAAAATATGAGTATTTGTACGGTACTCTTCCACAAGCTGTCCAAAAATATGGCGAAGAACGCCCATGCGCGCATTGAAACTGTAGGAAAGCTGAACATTACGTGTACGTATTACTAATTATTTAATTATCTTCAAAACATTAAAGAGTTGATAGATTTAAATGAAAAATGCATTAAATTATTAATAAACATTAATTTTTATACAAAATTGAAGGATGGTTGCTATAAAGCAAACACTACAAACGGTAGCTTTCGGCAGCTTATACTGCCATATTCATCCTAAATACGGCGAACATTAGTATACAAATAAATCAATTTTCTATTGGATACATTCAATTCTTAAGTTACGTCTTTAAAGATACATAAGATAAAAGCTTTATAAAAAGACATAAATAAAACCTTTAGATACCTATTATACTTAAAAACAGTTCTATTTTAACATCATTAACAATACAATGCATTCTGTTACATTTTAAGATATTTGAGTTACTTAACACGTCGTATGGTCAAAACTCGTAGAAAACATCGGTATAAGCTAATTAAGACGTCATGCACTATCGATATGTCGATCGATAATGTATAATTACATAGATTAAGTATCCAAGTATGTAACTAAAAATTATATATACATATTAGTAATAAACTATTTTATAAATAATATTTACAATCATTTTTCAGGGTATAATTTTGATAATTATTTTACAATAACTTTAATTTATTACTAGTCTCAATGTAATTAGTTGCAATCTCACTTCCTTCATTTCTGAAACTTACTATTTACTTTCTATCATTATTAATTAAAATTGATTCCGCTTACTTTTTAAATCGTTTCTGTATAAATACGTATTTTATCAAATGAGAATTCGCAATATTTGTCATCATTTATATCAGGGGTGTCATGCCGATTGTTGATTACTGTAAAAATTGTTAGTTGTTGGTTTTTGAAGATTTCATTTTTATCACGATTAATTTCAACTTGTTTAATTTGTTTTTTCTAGATAAAGTTTGGTTATTTGTAATAATCGGTGTGAGTAATTTTAATTTCACTTTTAAAAATATTAATAATATTAAAAATCTGAAAGATAATATTTATTTTTGTAAAGTAACGAATTTAATTTACAAATCACCATGCATAAACTGCGAAAAATCATGTATTGGAAATAGCATGACAAATTTTTAAACCAGAATTAATAATCACAAACGAACAGTAAAAGCCAAATCAAAAACCAGTACAGCATTATCATGCCATGTAAAAACGAACAATCACTAATTCTCATTCCATAAAATGCGTATTTGATAAGGAAACCATTTAAAAAGTGAGCTTAAATTCGCGGAATAATTTTTTTTAATATTAATAGAAAGGAAATATAACATTTCAGAAATGAATGTAGTGAAATTGGAACTAATAACTTTGAGACTGTCAATAAATTAAAGTCATTGTAAAATAATGATCAAAATTATACCCTGAAGAAATGATTGTAACTATTATTTATAAAATAATTTTTTTACAAATATGTATGTATAATTTTTAGTTATATACTTGGATAATTAATCTATGTAATCATGCACTATCGATCGACTTATGGATAGTGCATGACGTCTTAACTAGCTTACACCGATGTTTTCGCCGGTTTTGACAAGACGACGTGTTAAGTAACACAAATATTTTAAAATGTGACAAAGTACGTTTTACTCATGCTGTTAAAATAGAACTGTTTATCGTATTGTAGGCATGTAAAGGTTTTATGTATTTTTAAAAAGCTTATATCTTATATATCTTTAAAGAAAATAGCTTACGAATTGAATTGTATCCATTATAAAATAGATTTTTATACTAATGTTCTTTGTATTTAGGATGAATATGGCAGTATAAGCTGCCGAAAGCTACTGTTTGAAATAATTTTTTAAACCGGTATCGTCAAAGGGTTACCAATTTATCAACAACGCTCAAATATCCCAATGTAGTGAAGGCTAACAGAAGTAAAAAAAGAATCAATTTTAAGATAAATTTAATTTTTTTGAAATCCAGGTTCTTTTACAAATGCTTTTTTGGACTCTGTTATCAAACATAAAGAAAATGATAAGAAATATTAATAAGCAGTTTGAATTTGACTATTTTACTTTTTAGTACGGAGGTTGTAGTATAACCTGAGTATTTTTGGATTTTTAGTGTTTGTGTATTGAAAATTTCATCCTCATCTGAAAACGTCTCGCTAGAAAACAATCGCGATACTGAATCAGTCATGACGCCGACCGCCGCGATGACCGCATGATTACTTCCTGGAGCGACAGATTACGTTCTGTGTACCTAGGACTTTAAACTAGAGAACATTTTCAACCTTCAAACTCTAATCATAACATTTTTTTGGTTTCCAGGAAGCTCAGGTGACTTATCTACATATTAAACTTGAATTTAGTCCGAACTTGGCGGAAATACTATTGATTGAGAACATTTCACTGCTTTTCTAGCCCCAAGATTTTTTTTGGTCATGTTTTTAAATTTTCAATTAAATTTTTCCTCATAAACTATTAACAGCTGGTGGAAACCGTGTTTGTGGCATTCCGGAAACATCACAGTTGAAAAGCTAGATAAAATTATACTATTGTTACTTTGTTCAATACGATAGATAACAGTTTGAAGAAACCAAACGAATGTAACGTAAAACTGTGCGAATAATAATTTTACTTGCGTACTTTGTCTTCAGTGGCGTACACTGGCCAATTACCGTGGATGGACTCCACGCTGTTGCGGTCAACTAACTTAGTTTGTAACTATAGTTAGTCTTAGTGCCAGGAACCTCGGAAGCAAGGCTTTCATGCGTATGTAATCTTACGTTTATGGCTTCAAAGAAGTTACCCCCAGGATCATTTGTTTAACGCGAGTTTGTGGAACATCTTAAGATACTCCTCGTTCTCTTTAGCCTCATACTCAGAACTACAGTTTCGCGAAGGGTACAATATATTTGAAGTGAGTAATAGTTTTTGCATATATCGTAGAAAAATAAAGAACCAAAACAATTTATAATTATTATAAATAATTTTTTACAAATAAAAATTAATATAAAAGTACTAATATTATGAATATTTTATCAGTAATCCATGAAGTAACGAATTGAGTGTTCAAGAAATTCAAACTTTAAGGCGTAGCACATATACCTAGAATGATTCTTAGTTATCAAATGCTAAACGCAAGTCAGTGACAATTCTCATTACAATGATTTCTCTGCCAAAGAAAAACGAAAAAGAAAATAACAGTCGTCAGACTGTACGTCTTTTTCTATTGATGTTAACTATAATTGATATCCTGAATAAATTCTGGCTGCAAATAGCACACATAATTTAAACTATTTACTATAAAATTAATTTCAGTTTAAGTTATTAACATGGGAGAAATATAAATAAAACTTTATGACCTATTTATAAAATTACTTTTTAATACAATTTATAAATAATAACGTTTTGGTATGTATTTGTACCTTCTTCAGGTTTTTATGGAGAAATATTGACGGACATCGTGTTAATCCTGAAAACTTCATGTTGTACAATTTACTTAGCAGCAAAATAAAATAAAAGTTACGCAACTGGGGAACACTTAACTGATTATCACCATACTTTAAGAGCAATATATTTAAAAATATAACACAAAATTTACATTTTTTTTGTTTTCCCAAGGCTCCTCCACAAATGAAACACTTGCACCATCTTGGTAAAACTGAATGCTCGATGTTCTAACCTGTCCCTCAAGGATTTACCATCTGTTCCTGTAGCCTTGGTATGTAATTCAAAACCAAAAGCAGTAATGGAAAACAATAATTCGTCAGGCTCATTGATAATACAATTTTTTTTTAAATTGCTTGATTGAACAATTCAAACAGTTTAAATGGAAAGCAATAATTCAACTTATTCATTAATGTATTAATAAAATACAAAAAATTTAAACTTACTGTCATATACATGGTTTTAAACTAATAAATAAATGTCAATATTACTTATTAATGATATCATTCTGTGAATTGATAGTGTTATCAGTTGTCTTTATATGTAACATTTTCGATAAATTACGTTTGTACCAATTTGGATCTACATCTAAAATTTCTACGTTTTAAAATAAAACTCATGATTTTCCTCTAGTCTATGAGCCGTGCCCACATTATGGTTAGCAGTCTTGCAAATTTTCATGCTCGTTTAGTCTTTCCTATGTAACATTATTTTGCAATTTTTTTCGCTTTTGTTAATTTGGTATAGTACATTATCTTGATTGTATTTATCAATTTCTTTTTTCCATTTCAACTAAATACTCTATGATTGCTATTAAGTTTGCAAAGAACTTTTAAGCGATATTTTTCACTGTCATAAATATAATACTAAGTACGGTCATTTACCACCTTTAATTTTTTATCTCAATAACACCATTATTCATGTACTTTTATTTTTGTTTGAATATTAATTCAAATTAAAATAAGTATATGTTTGTTTAAAAAACTTAAAGAATAAGAATTTATGATAGAAACTAAGGATATGTCAACTGAAGTAGTTTTTGATACAAAATAACTTCAAAATATAATGTTAAATTATCTATATATTAATAATTAGTGGCATATTGACTTATATACATATTCTAAGCTTTGTGAAGAAGGTTCAGGAACTCAAAGAAAAGTAAATTGAGCTGGCTTAGAAAAATATTGGAATATCTGCTTTATGTTAAATGAATATGTTTTGCAAGTTATGTTAGTCTTATAAGCAGTGGGATTTCATTGATCAACAAGTATTGAAAAACTGTGAAATCGATAATAAATGCCAACATAGTACACAATATAGTAATGATATAAATGAGATCATAAATTTTCATGTCTTTAGGAAGTTAAATCCCTGATTCGAGGATATGCATATTACATATTAAATCGATCTCTCACAATTTATGATTAATGCCAACATTGGCGGCAGACTTCCTATCGGTTTCCGTTTTCCCACAATTTATGAGGCGCACATTTCTCTACCATAAATATAGGCTCCACTTTCATAATATACGTTTACATATACGCGTGTGTGCCACGAACATCGATTATTTACCCAGCCAACTGCAAGAAACTTTATTGATGATTACAATAATGTGCACTCGGTATTAGTTTACATAGTCCCCAACGATAATACTACTTACAGTTTATCTACGTTTGTTCCTTCGGTTATACATAGCCTGCATCTACTTCTACAAATTTGAAAAGTTTGTCTTCATAATTTTAATCAGTGAATGAAAGTGTAAGGAAATGGCCGTGCGACAAATGTGGACTGTATTGAATCCTTTTTTTAATAATATCAGGCAAGTCTTATATTCCTCTTTATCTAATGTGAACATATTCATATAGTATACACCCAATGAAGGCCTATTTGTTGATGGAATGATTAATTTCGGTCGACTACCTAGGATTCCTATGGGTGACTGAATCCTTATATGAACTTATTAATGCCAAAGAAAATATCCACAAATTACTAACATTATTGTTTCTCACACACACGCTCTGACTGACAACTTACAGGTTTCTGAAGTTGATTTGCTTAATTTTATGTAGAGCTTAATATTTCTACTGCTAAGTAGTTGGTCATAATTCTCTTTCGTCTAGGGAACTCGTAATTTAAAAATATATTATCTTGCTGGCAGATGAAACTGATTTATTTGTCTTTTTAGTATCCCTCCTTCTCCGACCTATTTCAGCACGACTCTGACCTTGTAACAAGTCTGGAAGATGGCGTCGCAATCAAGATGACGTCAAGCTCATTTCCAAAACAACATTAGCAAATGCACTGTATGTCAGGTCTACCACAGATCACACACAATTTTCTGTGCTGAGAGCTCAACGATTTCATGATGAGTGGACGTGGACCATCTTGTCACATACTAGTGGTTTCGCCGTCCTTCAACCACTATCCACCGATGATCACAACAGTAGCTCGTGAAAAGCTGATCAGCGTAGTCAATTTCGTGATAGTTGAACCCTTACTCCAGGTCATAACAACCTACTCTTTGTGATAGTTACTTGTAATGTCTGAATTGGGGGAGGGTAAGGTTTCAGTTTTATTAATAGTAAGTCATTATTTTACATAAAAAGGTTTATTACTTTCGAAAATTAATTATAATTTCAGGGTCGTATAATAGCTCGACTAGCTCAATTGAGATAATTGCAAGGGTCATGAAGTGTGGGTGGTGTTGTGAAGCATTTTTGTCACATGCATCTCAGTGCAATCGTATTTGACACGATTGATGATGCGTTTTTAGGAAGCAGCATACTTATGGTTAGTAGGCGTTAGCGGGAATTCACCCCTCTTGTCATTTACTCCTTTATTTCTTCTGGCGAGCAAAAACCCCACATTCTGTTCATATATCTTATTTATCTCTAGGTATCCAACCTTCTCTAATGGCCTGACCAACAACAGCACCTCATTCACGAAAACTATTTACAAAGATTCATCCATTATTGACTTCTCTCCATTCCTTACTCAGTTCTCCTCAACCCCAATCGTCTCTCCTTTCGCATGTCTCCTCAATTACTGATCAACCACTTCGCATTTCCTTTCTCGTCGCTATCCCACCCATGCGGTGAAGGCTTCGTCACCTGACTCCTTCTACTCCAATCAAATTCAAAATACTTATCGTGGTTATTCATTTCGCCGGAGGGAGAACCGATATTTAGACTTTCTCCGGGGTGAACACCATATGATTTCCATAGAGCTTCAGTGGTCTCGCTGGACCAACTACCATCCACTAAACATGAATATTAGCTTCATGTTTAATTCTTGGGCAACGCCATAGTTCTTTATATACCTACGTTTGTGTATTTCCCAATTCTTGGCACGTTTTTTTGGTATAATTCCTCTTCGTCTCCTTATATATAGGATGGAAATGAAAGCGTAATGAGTCATGTCTTTGTTGTGTCCCACAACGTCCCTAGATGGTATTCAATATCGCGCTAGTTCTCATAGTGTTTAGGCTCATCCGTTTTGTTCAAAGAACATGGTAGATGTGGAAATATCACTGCAGTGTCCAACTGGCCAAACACATATCGAGTTGCTCAATTTTACAGAGGCGTTTTTCGAATTTATTTGAAAACCATAAACTTTGAATGTATCTATTTTAATGCTTTACTTTTAAATTTCTAATTATTTTGACGTAAGAAACCTGAAGTTTTCATATTATTCGAAAAACGACCAACTTTAAAATTATAACAGTTTGCAGATAGACATGAAACGTTTAAAGTTTTTCAAATGCTGAAAGATAAAGATATTTAAAGAAGACGAGGATGAAAGTCGTCTACAGTAATCATAATGGCATGGGACGAGTACCGAGAACCGACCGACCTGATGCAGGTTTGACAGAGTTTGCTTTTAAGGCGAATTCTAGGAATGATCCTTAACATATAGTCCGGGGGCCGTAGTTAATCCTCAACTGGTTTACTATCCTTCCTTTCCATTCATTTCCTATGCTATTTCTTAGCTTCCATCACATAAATAATTCTCATGTAGCCTGACACTCTAAAAGTATGCTGGGCGAATATATTCACAGATGTACAATTTCCCTAGGCTTAATTTAAAACTAAAGTTAATTTTTTTGTCAACAGAACTGGAACAGTATCCACCCTTCAGGATTGCTATCATTAATCAAAAATTTAATTGACGGTATCAATCATTTAGACAAACAAACTTCAGATATAACTCCAAAGCTTAATTAGCGTAACGATAAAATAACCTTGGAATTCAAAGATTGTCATTTTTTGGTCAAAGTACATAGGAAGACATTACTCTTCATTAGTGTGCAATTACGACTTGTAACTAATTTATTTAATCAAGTTAGAAGTTTTAATTAAATTTATACGCCCCATGCCGCTACCTAGAGGCAAAATAATCCTTGCCTTTGTTTTCTCACTCGCCCGTAGAGCTGGTTATTAAACGCTTCATTATAAGTCGGTGATTAGTGCGTATTGCTTGCGTATGGCGGCCTGTGCCAGTACTAAATTACAAAATGCAACTAACACACGGGCTCGTTGTATGTAACCTAATTGCACAGCATTTGAATTGCTTAAAATGCTTAGCATCCATTAAAAAAATTCTACATTTTTGTTAGAGATATTGAAAACAAACAGTATATGAGGGCCAAAAAATCGGAATTAATTAATTAAAAACAGAATATTTGGGCATTATTATACTGGTCAAAACTTTCTGATAAACTTCGTATCTTTCACAATCCGCGGACCTCATCAGCTGTGCACTACTAATGAATAGAACCAACGCTGTAACACAGATATACATGAAAGAATACTAAAAATATTATACGTAACATAAAGTCATAAATGAGAATACTTATGTCAGTTTTCATATTAACTAATAAGCAATCAAATTTAATGTGTAATGATTCAGACAATAATCTCGCTTAAAATTTGGTTAAGAAAAATTTATACTAATAACATTTTGTTAAATCGGACAAACTAATAGAATCTCAGAGATTTAATTGCCTTTTTTTCCTAAAGCTTATTGCAGGAGTATACATGTAATGTGCCTTTCAGGCAAGCAGTATGATTTTTCCGCGATGTCGTTCACGCCTAGGCAGTGGAGAAGTTGTAGTCGCCCCTTGGACACTTCGCGGTGAAATGCATGCTCTAATTATTTTGTGTCCGTTCCTCAGTCACGTTCGTCGCTGTTACACTAGGTCCTGGATTAGCTCAGTTGGTAGAGCATTCGGCTGGTTATCGCAAGGTCCTGGGTTCGATTCCCTGGTCCCGTTGACATTTTTCCATTCTTGTCTTTCTTCTAAAAAATTAACTATATGCTTCATTGGGATTAAATGGAGCATTCCCACTAACTTAGCTTAGAATTCAATGCACCTATGATCAGTTTACGCAATGTATGTCTTCACGTATTTCCTAAAATTAGGACATGAGGATTGTGATTAGTGAATTGGTAGGTGAGCCTAGCTTAGGTTTACGGAATGGAGAGGTGTTAAGTCGGTACTGGGACGTCGACTCGGATTAGCTCAGTTGGTAGAGCATGCGGCTGGATATCGCAAGGTCCTGGGTTCGATTCCCTGGTCCGGTTGACATTTTTCCATTCTTGTCTTTCTTCTAAATAATTTAAATTTATGTTGTAGACGTACGTCTAGAATGAACTATCGAATCCATGTCCATTCTATTTGCCACATTTACATTGTTTCACCTCGTATTTATAGTCTTATCCCTGATAGAAACAGTTTTGAATATACGAAGGACTGGAGACGATCACATGTTGCTTCTTTCGCTGCAACGTCTGCAGGTTCGTTGTCGTGACTGTGAACCCATTCAATTTTAACGTTTCTGCAGCCTATTAATTTTTTATACATTGATGCTTCAGCTAAATGCCCAATTGAAGTTTTTGAGGCTGTTCCCAATGATTAAGGACGTCTGCCATATTGTCACACTGAATGAAATCATTTACATCGTTTCTCATTTCCAGTGCTCAGCTTCCATTACAGTACGGCTGCGTGTCAAATGTATTTTTTCAAAAGGTATTTCCTTGTTCCTGAAGAAAGCCATGAAATCACGCCCTGTTCCGTCTTCGTTCGAACTTCTATCAGTAAATATGAAAAGGTAATTTCCTTCGTCAATACTGAATAAAGTAACATTCCAAACTGGGTTTCGTAGGTCGGCATAATGATTTCGTTTTTCTAGTTTTCTTGGCTGAAATTTACATAGTTCACTGAAAGAATTTTAATAAACAGGCGTACATAATAGTTTTTATATTATGTTTTCATTTCTTCCTCCAATATATCTGAGTGCTCTGCGCGTTCATTGATTCTTATATATCCATATTAATCAACGTTGAATTACTATATTAGATTATATTTATTAGTCCGATTAGTTCTCTGCTGAGGAAATAGGACATATTAAATGGATATTAATTACAAATATGAATAGAATAAGCTCTACATAAATACAATCTATTCCAATGGATATATCTAAATCATATTGTGTAAATTGTAAAACTGTGCTTGAAAATACATAAAATGGAATCAATTCTATACAAGACAGAATATCGTAGGATTATAGGCACTGAGAGCACAAGTGGACTAACCCCAAGGAAGTGAATATGCAGAAAATAGGCATCCTAGTACAGGTGAAAAATAATTTTTTTCCGTACCATTTGAGGGTTTAAAAAATAATACCATTAACTGTGGATTTATGGAACTTTATAAAATACAAATATCACAAAAATATATTTTATACAAGGATATATTAACTTTTTTCGTGGGTTAGTCCATTTTTTCTCTGAGTGTTTTTACATTCAAAATGAAAATACCATTTGTACATCGAATATTAACACTATTTATTGCACACATTCAATAACACGCAGTCAACATTTATGATGAAAATATAATAATATTCATTTTATTCTTTTCATGTAATACTTTACATTGTTTTCTACTTGTTAGTAAAGATTTTCCATCTCAGAAACATCCCCAAAATCCAGGAGAGGCAACCTTTCTTCATTACTGCAGGTGGTTTTAAGTTAATGTAGAAAATGTGATAAATTGGGAATACAAATTCAAGCAAATTGATCAGGTACTTCTTTTTTCTTATTTAATTAAATTTAAAATTCGATATAGCAATTGTAAATTGCTGATACTTTTCGATTTTCTTTTGGCCTCATAAATTTCTTGAAATGACTCTTCGCTTTCAGTATTTATAAACAATTTTCAATGGACTTTTTGCCTCAAACTGGAGCCATTCTATGTTCAACCATGCATTTAACAATTATTAGGAAGTTTTCTATCAGTGATATTCTTTTCAAGTCGTTTTGTTGAAGAAAAAAAACATTCTGCATTCATATTGATTACCTTGAATTGATTAACTTTATTAGTGGACACAATAACATCATTCGAATGTTCAAGAAAATAATTTTTTTCTTTTCTGAACCAGACCAAAATCCTGATTATAGGCCAGATAAGAGTGTCCACCAACTAAAACGTTTTGTTCTATTTTCTTTACAAAATACATTGGGCAGTTTACAATATGTTGACATAGTAGAGAAATGTTAATGTTCCTATTCTGTCCTCCACACTGGTCAGAGTGCATGATCAGTTTTTCGTTTCTTACAAATTTGCGTATAAAATACAATAAACAGGAACCAATTTCTTGCGACCCTCTGAACGTTCCCAGTGAACAAATAAGCACCATCATTTTGCATATTGTGCATGCCGAAGCAATATTTCCACAGCTGGCGTTAGTAATAGCAAACTCGAAAGTTTTCATTACATGAAAAGTTATTACAGTAGCATTGCTAAGCAAAGAATCACTCTGCAGGCCTTCCCGTGCATTTTTGGCGTTTTTCTGATGGAATTCTATTTCAGCAATCAAAACTCTTTTCTCGTTATCATTATCTGAGCCAGTTATTTTTACCTGCAATGCATCGCATTTTCTGCACGAGTCGGACTTTGTTGGATGAAATGACAAATTGAACTGTTCGTGAAAAATTGCAGAAAATGTAATGAGAAACTGTCATCTGGTCCTCCTTGCAGTACAGTGAGTACATATTTGATAAATTAAAATCTGCAAAAATATCTGTAATGAATAATCGTCCATCAATGAAATATTTCTACATGACAATAAGGATAATTTTAGAAAATGGTATCCAGAGGCGAAGAAATTTGTTGCAGAACAAGGTTCGGTGACCAATAATTGTTTTTCAATGTAAAATTGAAAATTGTCTTTCTCGTTGATTCCACGTTATAAAAAAATTTTATAATTTATATTTCATTGTGTTTCCGTATGAAAAACTATGTATGTTTATATAAAATCCTGGAACAAATTTCACAGTTGAAGGTATCTCTGGAAGTCCCTGAATATGAAGAATGTTATTGCACATACAAAACGGTTCTCCGCAAAAGCAACTAATTTTTCATTTGCTCCTCCACATTTTTCCAATTCGTTTCCACTGCTTTGCATTGATTTCGACTTCCAGGTGGTCACTGCAGAAACACTGTTTCTTTCGTTCGCCCGTGTCACGCGAAATGGCGAAGAGCACAAACGGAATAAGCCGCATAGTCCACTATTGCTCTCAGTGATATCTATCGGTTTTTGAGAGCAACGACGTTTAAAAGCTTTTAAATTCGAAACAACTGAAAGTATACGAACTGAAACTCATGTTCATTGCATTAATTTCGTATGTTGGTATCAGTTAACACAACTTCACAAAAAATGTGGGTTAGTCCACTTTCGCTCTGAGCGCTTCAAATGATAATCGTTACAAGAACTAGAATGTGAAATGAGGTTTAAAATTATTATTCATAATATAAACTACACTTCGCAAGTGACACAATTTAGAAAATAACCCTGCAAAGAATAAATAACTTGTAAATCAATACAAGACTATAATACAAAAATTCCAAATTTTGTCTTCTCCGATAGAAATTAACAGGCAGTTCTTCTCAGCGTCTGGAAAAGTCGAGTCATAATAAACAATTGTGAATCGTCAGTAGATCATACAAATAATAGACATTTATAAAACTTAAGTGAAAAAAGAATTGACGACCTGTATAACAGACAATACAATAAAATTTTGAACAAAGTAAAAATTTAGAAACTAATTAGCGCTTGTGATTCATGTCAATATTCAATTTCGTCTTAAATGTTTATAACGTTCACAAAGATTTCTCGAAACGTATAATTAAATTCAAAATTTTATTGTATTGTTTGTTATTCGGATCCTAGTTATTCTTTTATTTAAAAGAGATTGATATTAATATTCCTTAAATTGACTAGAATTTTCTAATCTCAGATCGATTTAAAAATTCAATAAAAGAGGAATACAGGTCCTTAGTTAGCAGATGTTTTCATTCCTTAATAAATATGTTTCATCTCCTTATATGTTTTATACCAAGAGCAAGACAATTAACTTGCACGGCAAGTCCAAGAAATATTCCCGTAGATTTAATATTTTTATTAATATTATATTAATATCTTCTGTAATATATCTCAATTAAATATGTAACGAATATTTAAATTAAATCTCCTTTTTAAAACCCTCAGCTTTTCATTGAAATACGTTGAGCCGTTTTGGAGCTTCGAGACAAACATACGGACAGACAGTCAGACAGATAGACAGACACTTCAATTTTATTTATTAGTATAGATTTCTGCAAAAAAAATTAAGATGACTTCAATATAACTTCAATATTTCATAAATCTAAAATGATTAAATATAATACAAATATATAATTGACTTTTGAGTATGGACTTTATCAGATGTTCCTGTTTTACAAATTAATTATTAATTAATTATATTAATATTTTGTGGATGCCTTGTATGATGTTGCATGAGTGGTTGCGGTATATATTGATCTGTTATTGTTCATAGTATGGCCGCGTTTCTCTTGTCTGATGCTTTCCCCATGATTTTCAGAGTAAAAACATATCAGTAGAATAGGCGCAAGATTGTGTCCTTGAAAACATAAAGGACGAATTATTATATCAAATGTATTTAAGTTATATAATAATGTTAGGAAATTAGTTAACTAGTCGTTTTATTACTTTCAAACTTAATTTTCCTTCGTATCTTGAATTTTCCATTTATATTACAACTCCAAGGCTCAAACAAGGCTGTTTTCTTTTTAATTATTATAACGATCCTTATAAATATTTGTAACGATAAATAATTTTTCAATTTGTTGAGCTACTTTTTTCCCTATATTGTTGAGTTACTAGTAAGAAACTAGCAGGCTATAAAACAAGAGTTCAGGTTCTGTAAGTAGTTTATATAGTATATTATCAATAAAGCTGTGAATTAAGAACTTCTCTAAGACTTGTTAGATATTATTTATAATGAGTAGCATCAATGACTTTTAATTAGGAAATTAGAACTTGAGTCAAAATAATTCTCGAATCAACTTTTATCCTATAAAGAAAATTATATAAAAATAATAAAATAAATATATACTTTTAATATTATTTATTTTATATTTGAGTAAATAATTTGTAATTACTCAACCGAGTTATGAAACTCAAGAGAAAACGAATCACGAGTCAGACACACAGGGACATCCCAAAGGGAGTTGACTGTAATTGGAGCTGTGTTTCTGTGGAATTGAAACTGTCCTTCTTCCCGTCCTCGTATCTCTCTGTGCAGAATACTAGTAAGATAAATTAGTAGCGTGGCTAGTCATATGGATTAATTGCCATAGAAAACATAAAGGAGTTATTTACTATCTCTTGGCACTTTGAGGGCCTATGAAATGTTTCCTACTAAAAGTTCCACATTCCAGTTTGGTTTGTTTTTCCTAATTTACGTTTTTAAAACAATTCCTAGTGTCAACAATTCAAATTTCGTCGAAACCTGTGTCAAAAATGCCCTTTTCGAAACTAGATCGTTTTTTAAGAGCTTCTAACGGTCCTATTTATTAACACCTTAGGAAATACTTTAATTAATGGTAATGGCGTGTTATTTTTAAGCGCCCTTTACTTCTCATCCTCTTGATGATGTATTTCATATACATTTTACAATAAAAATATCTTTTCGAAGATATTTGTGTTGATCACATTTCAGTATCCTATTTTACTTTGTTTAAAATACATAAATAGACATAGTGGCATGTTACATTGAAATATCAATTAATTCACTATAATATGTTGTATCTTTACGAGTTCCTATTTGATAAATTAAATGAATCTCTTACTCAGAAACGCACAAAAAATTTACAATTAAATTTATTTACTGAATCCATTATTACTCTACTTACTAAATGCAATAAGTAAAAAGTGCAAATATAAATATTAAAATTAATTAATCATGAATTAAATGGAAACAAGGAAATTTGTAATTTTACGGGCTGCATTAGTCCGATTTGCGCTGCTTCGTTGTTGTGATGGTAAACATATTTGAAATGTATTTTTACATTGTTTAGTTTATTATCAGTTGTTAAATGATGGTTACACGTGTTTCGGTACGATCTGCGATTAGTTTTTTATTTGAAAAAGTTATAATATAATTTACATTCAATATTCAAGATTTTAATTAAGCGAAGCAATATTTTAGAAATGTTAATTAGTGGTTTACGTGATTCTGCTAAGTGCAAAATTAGGGTTTATGAGTGGTATAAGCATTTGATAGAAGGCTGTGAAACCGTAGAGAATGCTGACGAGCACCCTGAACGCAAAGAACATCAATAACTGATGAACGCGAAAATTTGAAAGGATTATGATCAATCTTCGAATAACCATCAGAGAAGACGCTGATGATGTTGGCGTATCAATTGGCTCCTGTCATAAAATTTTACTGTTTGTTTATTTTATGAAACATCTGACAGTTAAGTTTTTTTTCAAAATTGCTGAGTATCTAACGAAAATAGCGGAGAATGTAAATTGATAAAGAGCCGGCAAATGAAGTCAATCACGATGTACTAAAACGTGTCTTTATTGCTGATGAAACATAGGGTTTATGGATATTTGTAGTTATTATTATTTCTTATAGACTCAAAATATGCCAATCTTCTTTGGTGTAGTGGCTAGCGTCACAACCTCACAACACAGAAGTCCTGGTTCGAATCATGACATGGGTTTGGATGTTTGTGCTGTCACGATCACTGAGACCGGGATTAAGACTGCCGGAGAATCAATACGTTGACCATTTATCACTCCAAATTCTGAAATTGTCATGTAAGATGACATGCAGTCGACTCTATGGGATACAGGTCCAATGGGAAGAAAAGACAATCTACATCCATACAGAGTATTAAGTAATCTGGTTGTAATGTAGTAAACGTGTAAGGGCAAACATCCATTTACCTCTCTCACTTTTTTACACTTCAGAAGTTTTCGTATATGACGTAGAAACTGATTCTTAATCGTCTCAGTGGATGAATTCTGTATCACCAATACGGAAAGTATCTTTAAACGTTCCGTACAAAGTTATGGTTAAGCTCATTGCGTTCTTTTACTTTAACGGAATGTGTCAAGAATTGTTGTCACAAGATCCAAAAATAAATAAAGAGTACTGCCTACAAGTTCAACGCCGTTGTCGTGATGTAACACGAAAGGAACATCAGGTGTACTGACTAACAAGTCATGATTTTCGCGCCACGGTAATTTCTCATCCTCCATGTTTCCCAGACGTTTATTCTTTTCCACAAAATACAAGCATTGATGATGTTAAAAGCATTTAACGGAAAGAGCTTAAGACTATCTCAAAGGACGACTTCCAGAAGCTGTTCGAAGAATGAAAAAAGGACTGTAACAAGTGTTTTATATCTGAACTGTACTATTTTTAACGGGGTAACTAACGTAGGGGAACAAATACTATTATTTCCAGCAAATGAAACTCTCGTTTCATTTTGGAAACACATGGTACATACATACTAAATAATGCAAAAGAGAAATTATATAAAACTTTATAGTAAAAGATGAATGAAAGGTTGACTTAGATTATTTTTTCATTGTAAAAAACTAAAATTTACCAAATTAACCGCGGATCTCATTAATGGATGCATAATAATATTATGAAACAAAAAAAAACAAGGGCACTTAGTGAGGGGACAAAAGTTTCTAGTACATAAAACACGGTTTTGGCCACTATTACGAGAAATATGAAAGTAGAGCTTGCAAAACATGCATATCATCAAAGCCGGTAACTGGAGCACTACATTTTCTGATATTCCTAATCGATTTGTCGGATGCCATAAAATCGTCCGTCAGGTCTTCCACATGCATCATCTACAGAAAGGTAAAAAGCTAAATATATGAATTTTCAGCAGAAGAAGATCACCCGAGTTTATTTATTAAAATGTTTCGTGGGTCTGGGCGCTTTATATCGTCCTGCACTGTGTCGTCGTTTTCCCGTAGCTGGGAATTCGTTTTCCATACCGTAGACATTATTTATAGCCACAAAACCATTTTAATTAGTTTTTGTCATGCTTTTAATGTACCAACATAACGACAGGGAATATATCATGGCAATTGTAATTAATTGATATTATCCAATATCTACCAAACGCAATTACATTCAGAATTGAATTGCTGTTTCTTAAGACCGCAATTTTTATACAGAATTAGTACCGCGATTTACGTAACAACACATAAATTTCTTTATATACGGAAACCTATTCTTAAAATATTAAGATGGATTTTCTTCGTAAAATAAAATAAACGTTTTACAAGTTTGCAAACCCTGACTGCAATATTAAAAATATCCTTACGATAAACGTTTATCTGAGTTTTTGAACGTTTCAGTGTAACAAAAGTTTCGATGTCAAATATGACTCGTAAGGTAACAAAGTTCAATGTTTTTGGTAGTAAAATATAATCATAATTAACGGTACGATAACCGGATTGTTTTAAACTAGTCTCATTACAGTTAAGGAGGACATGTAATTAAAAATATGAGGATTTACAAATACCGAGGGCGGAGGAAACTTAAAAATAAAATTGTATTTGTTTAGAAAATTAATTACCATACCCTATATTTAAAGTAAAAGTTTTATACTCGTTATACAGTTGTAGCTGGCGTGGCTTGTTCCTCTGACATCCAACCAGGCCCTTATTCCCAGTGGAAAACTCAAGTATCAAGGGTATTGCGTTTCCGGAAGGAGCGCTCAGTTTCTTAATGAAAAGAGGTGCCAAGTTTCTGGCCAGTGATTAACTAAATTAGGACTAAGTAACGTTTCATTCCTACTTTAAGACTCTTATTAGGAGAGTTTCAGGTATAGTTGGTAAAATATTATAAGTAAATAAAGATTTAAAAACAAATGAAAAATTTAAAAATCATTTCTAAGGCCGCAATAGAAATCAAAAATATGAGTGTTACGTGTTTTTATATGTAAATGTGTTGAAACCAAACAGATTCAAAATTATAAATTTTCTAAATATTTTATAGTATATTTCTTTTGCCATTATTTATAGACACGTTTTACTAATAATGACGCATCAAAATAACAACTACATTAGACTCTCTTCTTGGGAAGTTATTGTTGAATGAATAACCTTTAATTTCAATTCCCGTTAACTTTGGTATTCAGGTGATTTTTAATAAATATTTTTAACTGGTAACAGACAATATCACCGATTGTTCATAATAAGGCTAATAACTAAGTCTAAAAATATGTTACAATATGTTTAATTTATTCTTCCTTTATAGGAACTTAGTTGAGTTATTACTTACCTCCAAATTAGACGCCGATCAGTAATTCCTTCATTTAGAAAATACTCTTACATAACTGCCTTGCAGCCTAAGGACATGGTCGAGTTGCGTGGCTACGTCATTCTACTAAAATAATGTGGTATCCTCATTGTTCTTTAGTTGATGGACAACATTCCCGTTGATGACCAAGCATATTTCATCCAATGATTCGTGTTTGCCTCCCGCAAACACGAAACCAATGACGCTCGTCGTATTGATTTGTGGTCGTTCTTCATCCACCTCATTGTCCACTGCAGCACATGTGGACGCTGGAGCTGTTTACCTTTGAGAAAGGTCCTGAACTAATTCCATGCAATGTCATCACATAAATTTATTGGGTAAATTTAAAAGCAAGCCCGTTTACGTAAACAATCTGATTTATATCGCACGCTGTTAATTCCTTATAATTCTCATCCTTTATAATATGTAAGTAAATATTAGTAAATTGATCTACAACCTATCAAATCAATAGGCTTTAGTTTCCTTTCTTCAATGATCTTCGCATAAGCGTTTAAATATTGGAGATAAGGAACCGTTTTGACGCATTGAAGGCTTTCTTAAAATAAATAAAACGATGTTATCAACGTCTCTACAATTAAATTCATTTCAGAAATATACTCTTTAGGTTGGTTAATAATGAGGAGATTTACTTCATTATTATTGTTATTGTTGTTGTGCTATAAGACTGGTCTGATGCAACCCTCCATACTAATGTATCCAGTACAAGGCTTTTCATTTCTACATAACTACCACATCCTCCCTAATATTCTTAGCGTATTCCATCCTGGGCCTCCCTCAAATGCTCAAAACGTGGCCTATTAATCTAGCCCTTCTCTTGGTGAAAGTTCTCCCAATTGTTCTCTCTTCCCCGACTCGGTTTGTTACTCTATCCACCTATCTGCTATTCAGCATTACCCTATAGCCCCACATTTCGAAAAATTCTTTTCTTCTCCTGTCTGCAACGTCTACGTTTCACATCCATGTAACGTCACACTTCATTATTATGCTTACGATTCTCCCAGTCAGTCACATGTATTTAATTGCGGACGACAAGAGTGAATTGGTGAACGAATAACGACAACTGATAAAACAAGTTTATGAAACAGGTATTTTGCTACTATTATTTGCAAAAAATTGACCTGAGAAAAATCGTACATAAATAAACTTAAACTTTCTTAAAGAATACAAGTCTGTTTAGCATTGAGCTAAGGTATTTTAAATCATTAACACAATTATATTTTTTTTGTTGATAAAATAAGAGTTTAATTTAAAAATATTATGTTCACGATTTCTAAGAAAATGAAAACATTACTTTTAGAATCAAAAAGATGAAAATTGTTTTTAAAAAGTTATACTTAAATCTAAAATACTAAAAACGTTTGCCAGTGCGTCCGTCTGTATGCCATAGCTATAAGCGTCCAAACAATTGGTCCGATTTTACCACTCGTGTTTCTCAGAACCCAGAGCTGTCATGATCTTTAATTTTGTTTAATAAACTGAAGTTATTTATGTAAATAAGTGAAACCTTTTATGTAAATGTTTTGGTTTCTCATATGTGCTTCCAGATTTCTATATATGCGGGTTGCCTATACTCTTGATCTTTGATGATAAAACCTATTGTCAGTTCGTACGTCACAGCTATAGGCGTCCAAACTACTGGTCCGAATTGGACCAAATATGACACATGTTTTTCTTAGGACCAGAAGCTTCCCAGAATTTTATTTTATTTTGAATATACTGATGTTATCTATGTGAAAACGTGAAATAGTTAACAAAACTCCATTTTTCCACTTTTTTCGGTGGTTTTCCACCTCTAGAAAAGTGATAACTCAACTTGAAGAAACTATTAAGGCTTGCATCATCCAGACCTATCAGTAGCTATATTTATTTACAAGGTGGAGCAACACCCTCCCCACTCCCTTTACCTACAACACATTAAAAATCTCAATTATGGAACCCCTCGACCTTCAGGCCCCTCTAGTCCTAAAACTGAGAATTTTATAAAAATTCTGAGTGCATTTAGACTATTGGAAATTCTATTCTCTACAATTATGAACAAATGTCCTTTTCTTTTCAGACCACCGGAAATTGGTCAAAGTGACACCTCTCTGCAACACACTACCATTTTTACGGATTTGTACCTTCTACACAACCTAGGATTTAAAATAGGTTGTATTTGATAAAAGATATGGATTTACGTTGTTTAAAAACATTTAAACAAGTGTTTACATACCGTTCTAGACAAAAGTGATCCATCTGGAGTTGAACTATGAATGTAATGTACCCTCATGTACTTTAATGAATTTATCTTTAATTATATTCCTGATTTATTGTTTATATAAACCAGTTACTTCACTTAGTACTTTACTAAAAAGTAATGCTAAATAGAATATAAATAATGTCAATTTTTTAAAAATATTGTGAAAACAAGGATTATTAGGAAGTTTTTAAGATCCTGTTTCTTGCAAGAAGAGGTTCGTTGTAACGGATTGGTCCTGTCAGAACCTTTGGGCCTAGCTTCTAATTGAGTTGCCGATCTCCTACAGGGCTTGAGACGTAACTTACTTGGAGCTTCGGCAGCTTGCCAACGCCCCTTGGAGAGTTACCAATCTTATGAATCATATTACGGGGTGCCAGATAGAACACACTTGCCAATCCAATACAGTTCCGTACCAGAACCTTTAAATCTTCAATCTATAGGGTAAGTGGGTATTAACTAATTTATAACGACTACTCAAGTATAAACATTACGCGAGATTAAAGATCTAAAATTTCCCTTTTCCATTCATATGTGTAATATTACCTCAAACATAACTTATTTGAAATTGCTGAATTTTGTATTTATCGTAGTTTAAGAAAATACGTTGACTCCGGTTCTAAGATGGATAATCCTTCTCCCTTAAAAGTTCGGTTCATTGATACTCATCAGAGTTTCGAAGTCGTACATCTGGTTCTGCAAAAAATGAAATACAACAAAAAAACTTCATAATACACGTGTCACTATCCTCACTTAAATAATTCCTTAGCTGAACAAACTTCCTGCTGAGAATGTTCTTTAAATAAGAAACGAAAATTTCAGCTTCCGTTCCATATTCATAAATAAGAGTTAAAATAATTCGAAACAGGAATTTATGAAGATAATCTGCGAGATAATTACATTGAAATGAAGTATCGTAACAGCATTACAAAATTGGGATGCCTGAATTGACTTACGTCGAAAACTCTCGGATGTTTGTTTTTGATTTCCTTTAGCGTTATCCAAAGGGCTTCCGCTTTCATATATCCCAGATCACTGGACCTTTACTACCTGCAAAATCACTGGCTCAGTTGAATTTAAACCACGTACCTGAATTCTCCAAACTGGAGGTTTTTAAATATTTCCTTTGAATTTGCCTTTTAAGTCTAATTTTAACATTAACTTTTTCCTCTCTTTAATTTATAAACACACTTCAGACTTTTATATAATTAACTCGTCTAGCCTTTCTTCATGCTGAAGCCCATTACAAAACTATACACGGACAAAAATATAAATTAAGGTTTTAAGTCTTTTCCCTTCAAATAACAATTTATCATGTACATTTGAGGAATATTTATGTTGGGTCTCGGTTTACTAAACCCATAAGCTGAAGATAATTCTTGCAGTTGGATGGTGTCACTTGTGGTCAAGGTAATCCATTTTCTTCGATAGCGGCATTGTTAATTATCGATTTGAGATGAAAACGTTTTTGAAAATCAATTTTATTCCTAGGAAATATACAAAACCTATTTGCATCGCGTACCGATTGCCACTTCTACTAAATACTCATTCACAGACTAAAACCCAATCCCATATTTTGTCCGACAATTCTCCAACAATCTGCAGTCTTCTTACCCTGTGCTCTTTTTACCGTTGTAATAGTTAACGCGCCGTAAATCCAAAACTTTCAGTGTCCCCCGAACGTATACGTCAGGCTATGGCCCCTCCCTGCCCCGAAAAAGCCACGCCCATTACTAACAATGTCGCATATGCCGTGAATATTTTACAACAATATTTAATTATTAAAAAAATGTAAATTAAAGATTTTGTAATTCAAATATTTGAAATTTATCTATAAAAATTTTAGTTAGTTTAAAGGCTGGATCTTTCCAATATTTAAAATTTAGTAAAAGATTTTCCTATATTAGAATACGGCTTTGACTTTAGTATTTAACTTTTAACCTTTCAAATTGTAATCATATTTTATAAACAAATTGGCTTAATTCTTTGAAAAGGGATCTTACAGTGTAATTTGAATACAAAAGAATGTTATTCGATTGCTTGTATTTGTGTTGAATAATTGTTGGTTTTCACAATTTCGTTCACCTATTTGAGGAGTTTTCGGAACACTATGATAACTTTGGGGTGCAAGGGGGAAGTTAATAGAGAGTAATGTCATATTAAAATAATAATGGCAGATTTTCTCCTTTTCCGTTACACTCGGGCTATTTTAAAATGGCTATCAATTGTGATATGGACATGATTCATTTGACGATTTTTGAGAAATTATTTTTGGTGATCGGTTCTAAGACAATTGCACTTGCACAGTTTCTCCGAAAATGTAAGAAATTCCTTCATTTCACATTTTTGTTGTTTGTATACATTTTCAATGGAATATAATTCATGATCTGACAGATTGACGTCACTGGTTATGCATCAATCACGAGTTAGGGGGTCACGGTGTATACGTGGTTTCTATAACTCCTCCAGTTCCTATGAGACATTTCAAAATGAAGGTTTGGTCCTTTACCTTTTTAAAATATGCACGTACAATAAGGTTTAATCTTTACAGCTATTTGTCATTTCCATCTTTTAATACATAATATCACGTAACTTATTTTCAAATTTATTTAATAAGCATCCATCAACGAAAATACGTTCAAGACACAATTCGATGCGACAAGCTATGAAATATCTTCTACCTCAGAGAATGTGGGAGCTTATTTAACCGAGATTGTTCTTTCGAATATTTTGGCCACCAACACATTTAAAATATACATCAGGATACGACTATGAGTTTTGGAGTGTCTGAATCCAAGTGACCTGCATGGTTAAATAATTTGGCTGCAGGATATTTACAATTACACCACCCTATGACGTCAACGCGTCCGTTCGTCGACACACAATGTCTCATTGATATGTAAATGTGATGAGATAATGGCACAATAACAAGTAATGAGTTCATTAAAATAAACTCGTACTATACTTAATAAATATAAATTAAAACTAGATAATGAGCTCATAAACCACTCATTTTTATGACGTAACCGTATAAACTTTTTATAATCATTTTAGACGAATTTCTTGCTTATGTAGGATACATTAATGTATTTCGTTTAATTGTACGTACATTTGAGAGATCCATTCATTTCAGAAACATAATCTACAAGTTGACTGGTACTGTGGTAATTTTTTACATATGCACATAATTTCCTTCTTTGGTTTGCCTTTCCTCATAAAAAACTGCATTAGTTCATTAAATTTCCAATAAAATAAAATGTCGCAAAAATATAGTATTCTATATGTCTTTTGTAAATATGAAAGAACACCTTAAATAAAATAGTTACTAGCTTAATTCGCGATCAAAAAACTCCAAAACGAAGAGAAAATAAGATACATCCACCTTCATAAATAAAAACAACTCGCCTCAGGTCAAAGACAACAACCAAGGAGGTTTCCATTAAAATAGGATTATTTTATCATACGACATAATTACGGTTTGACTTAAAGAAATAAAAGTAAATAAATGTGACTTATAATGACATTTCACATTCTTGTCTCGAACGTCTTTAAGTAACCATTAATTTGGCTGTCAGGTTTGTCGCAATGTTTATTAATTCACTGAGGCCTTGGATAGACCTTTTTGTTCCTCATTCTTCCTTTCAACGCGTTGAAACTGGACACATAATATAATTCATCCTTTTATCGCTCAGCTATTCCGAAGATTCCAATAGCCTCTTTCACTCCTATGAAATTAGTTCCGGTGTCCATTCTCTACGAACTAACCCTGAAGTCTGCCAATCATTCTCGCTCGTCTACGCGTAATTTAGTGCAAAATGTTATTACTAAAGCAGATTGTAATTTAAAGTAGCGTTATTTTAAAACTATATGATGTTTTCCCCTCTTCCTTACAGCACTTCAAAAATTTATATATATATATATATATATATGCTTTGTGAAAAGTATTACAGGTTATCTTATTCAATGAAAAAATATTAATCAATCCTCGGTTAAAAATCTTTTCTGTGATTAATTATTTTATATATAAAACGTATATCATTTAAATGCCGAAATTTTCACAAAAAGTGAATTAATTTAACATTAGTTTATTTTTGTAAACATAATTTTCTAGGATTAATTTATAATTGATTTTAAAATACTAATAAAAATACTGTTACTCCTAAATTAATTTATAAGCATGTATTACCTTATAAATTTTTTTAAATAAATATGATCCCAAATTTGTATCGAAAAATCTGTTCAGACACTTGGTAAAATAATCACTTTACGGACAAGGAATTACCTGGTAATATTTACAACGAGACTAATAAATTTCTTAAGAATTTATGCATTACGTCGTTGCTTCATCATGAAAGGAAACGATAATATTAACTAAAATGTCCGAAAATTGAAGTTAATAAATGTATAGCATATTAAGTTTCAAATTAATGTTTTTATTAAACTATTCATGAATAGATTTTATTTTACAGACTTCTAAAATATTTCCACCTATGTTTTAAATAGAAGCTACACCGTCCTATAGAAACGTGCCATTACTTTTATAAACATACTTTGTGGATTATGTTTGTGCTTGATAAAGTTCCCTCTGTTGACACAGGCGCAAGATCTCTGATGTAATTAGAAACGATAAATCGAAAGTCAAACATGGACGAGAAAGTAGTCAAAAAATTCACTTCGTTAAAAGATAACTATCGAAAATTTTCTTGAAATTTTACATGCCAATCCTTTTACTGTTAACTTTATGTAAAACAAACTGTCCGATTTTTTATACAGTTGACATCAATGGGTAATTAATCCATCAGCAGTATTTTTTCCGAAAGTTAATTTAAATTAGTAATCCTAATTTGGTTTTAAATTTCGATTGTAGACTGACTGCAGGAATACAGTTTACTGTATTATCGTGAAATCGTCGTAAATACTTGCTCTTCTGGACAATGTTATATAATTTTTCTGTTTTGTTCATAAATAACGTTGTTCCGTTCAATCGCACGTCGCATACAGAATTCGATGCATATGCCGTTTCAAAAGTCAGTATCTGTTTGCATACAAAAGCTTTTTTCTGCCAAATGAATTCTGGAGTAGGAAGAAATTCTGTGGTATATGCCACTGTTGGAGTTTCCGGGTCACTGCTTCTTTACCAAACTGTTTCCCTTTAATATCCCGTTAAATTAATCTTCTATCAGTTATACACCACACAACGAACACAAGACTAGATTTCTTTCTCATGCATTATTCACTCTTTCATCTGCATCGACACAATCTGTTATTCCCACACTGCAATCCGAGATTAATAACGAATTCGCTTTCGGCAAACGAAGCAATATATGAAATTCAATCAGAGTTTGTAACTCGAGAAGTATGAGAAAATATGGTTTCCTGGACGCAGTTTTTACCATTATTACTGACGAAAAAATGAGATTTGCTTAAGTGTTAACACATCCAAAGTGGTACATCAGAGGTTACTTGAAAGAAAAAAGTATTTTTGGAGCAATCCCTTATGTTTTTTGTAGTTCTTAAATTATTTTTCTAAATTTACATTGCGTCTGGTTAAAATGGTGATCATTTTTGTTTCTCGCCGAATGCTGTTTTCCACGTTTGCGTTGTCAGATATTGATAGTATCTATTCGGAACAGTGGGCGTATAAATATATTACATAGAATACTAAATCACTCAATGTTTAGTCCGGAGGTTGCCAAACGTGGCGCTTTGGACGATTAAAAGGGGCGCATTGCATCCCAGAGCCTATTAGTATTTTAGATGAGAAGTCCCTTTACATTGTTAGAAAGCATTCTACAGTTACACACGTTTTATAAATAAGTACAATGAATGCCCAAAAGTAAGAAAAAGAATAACTTAATAACAGTTCTTCTGGCAAGTAGAGAGAACAGACAGTTTCAAATTTCAAGCTGATCTCGCTCTCAGTGCCAACAACTGTAGTCCTGATTTATCTTCCTCAAACGGGGATCATGACGCTATCACATTTTTCTTCAGTTTTGAAAATTGGTGCTTCACTTTACTGGCATATATTAATTAACTTAACTGCGTCAAAGTATTCCTTTTTGTTTAGTAAGAGAAGCAGATTCTAGCCTCATACCTATTTACCAACCCCTAACAATAAATGTATGACGCTATAAAATTTTCTCGAGTCATTTGGCGTATTTGAACTGGGCTGTCATAAAAATTGGCACTTGTTATACAAAAGGTTAGCTACCGTTGGTTTAGTCTATTTATTAATGTTTACTCCATTTTTAGTTAAATCCTAAAGTGTGGTACTATAAAATCCTTTGAGTTTGCAAATTTTAAATTTTTTACCTGATCCCCCAACACTGATGTTGATTCTCAAACTTTTAAATAATTACAAAAAATCAATTACTAAGCGGGTTTAGCTTCTAAGGTGTGTCAGTGTTACCGTGATGAAGTAATTATGATCTTATGTATAAATGCAATAAAAATTTTGAATCTCTGGTTGAATCAGCAGAAGAAACCTAAATTAATCATTATTTTACAAACATTAACATCGTGTTGCACAGAGTACATGAAATTGATTGAGTTGATTGAGCCCGGTAATTTTTCCAGTTTCATATCCTTTGGCTAAGCTTCTATTTAGGAAATTAACTCTCTCTTTGAACAAATTTTAGTTTAAATTATTTCAAACTTTCAAGTGTTTCTGTGTATAAAGTATAACATTAAAAGGAAGGCTTATTAAAAATTAAGATTGAAAATATTTTCCTTATGTACAAAAATAATCATAACAACAGATTGGTTTTTAAACTCTACACAAACTATTTTTTTAATTACCCCCTGAACAATAAAATTTCTCGCATGAGAGGCGTGGAACTCACGTTGGGAAACACAAGAATAGACAATCTGAGATAATCACTCTCAAATCAATTTTTCCCTTCATTATAGATAAGCCCTTTATTGCCCGAATGATGACGTAGTTTATGCTCTCATTACAGATAAAGTCCTATTTCCATACGAAATATTGGAGTCCCAAAGGAATGGAAAAGAGAAATGAAATACATAGAAAAGGGAAATGCGTATGTGCAAGAATCCCCTCCAAACTGTTAACATGTAGCCGCTTAAAGCAGCGACCAGTGGTTTATCAAAGTAACTGAAGTCGTAATCCACTTGACGTTCAGCGGAGGACGAAAGCACGGAACGGTTATTCATGAATGTCTCTGTAACAGAATGTGGGAAGCCGTTAAAATTTATGTGAGATGTAAGTGAAAGACCTTGTGAAGATAAATGTATGTAGTACTGTAAATTGCCTGCCATTGCCACAACATTTTGTCCAAAATAAATTATATATAATTTCTGCAATTTCTCATGCCTCCTGTAATATATAATTATGGTTTTTATTTCAATTACCCCTTACACACATACTGCGGAATTTGTATGTTTAACACAAATCAAAGACTCGTTGGTAACATACCTCATGAAAGAGGACAAGAAGAGATTCCGAATGTGACTCATAAAATTTCTATAAATGGACATCATAATCTACATGTTGATAGAAATTTTTATTGGAAATATTCCAGTAAATGTGATATTAATAATATAGAGATAATGGATAATAAATACTCTATATAAATTAAAGAGCATGGGTTACATACTGCATTCTTGTCTTTCTCCTTTATTCGTTTCAACTTCTAAATTACTAATTATTGGTTACGAAATTACTGTCGTACCCTATCATATTATTTTTCTTAATCTTTCTGGTTATTTCGACATTCACCTAAAAAATTTCCACACTTCTATTTGCTTTTTCTGCCATTTACATTAAACTCGAGGTTGCTGTAGTCTGTGAATTGCTATCCCCTTTAATTTTCAAACTATCCACTATGCTATTGCTTTGGTTCGCTTTTTAATAAAAGCGACATATTTTCATTAAGTTTACAGTCATATTGGCTTGGTCCAATTTATTTTTATTACATAATTATTTGAAGTAATTGGGCCCAAAAGATATCCTGTCAAGAATATTAACGTTTATTTGCTAATAGATGACAAAAAGTAAATGTAAGTGGTAAATATTGTAATTAATTACAAGTACTTTTAATTCGGGAGTTAAAAATTTTCGAAAAAATAACGAACAATTATTTAGAGCCA
>CM067376.1:169529820-169654448 GCA_034510155.1 Eucriotettix oculatus
ACTCTGAGGGAACGCTCCAAAATGAACCGACATTGTTAAGGAAGAAACATGAAAAATGAATTAAGATTTAATGAAAGTCTTGTATGCGGAGCAGAAAAAAAAGAAACGCTAGAACTTGGTAGGGATGTATATTTATAGAGAATAAAGTGGGAATGGGTGGGAGAATGTATGGGAATATTTTAAGCTGGATTCAAGATACAGTGGACAGCATGAACCTTTGAAAATAATAGTACCTATCACAGAATATATGAGGTGCCACGGTGTTTTGCCTCATTGTTTATAAAGTAGTCCACACACGTGACTCGGCATTAACACGAGGGCTGTGACAGCAACATTTATCAGACGCTCTCAACACAGTACATTGGAGTAGAGTAATTTATCGCGTAAGGTATTTCTCAGGTGACAATTATGAACGTTTATGGGTCGAACATATGCATGATTGACTAATATTTTTAATTGGAATACAGATGAATATGGTCAAATTGCCAAAAACTCCGTGATTTTATAAATGATATAATTTCTGTTGAAATAAATTGGTTTGAGGACTTGGAATTTTAATTAGAGGCATGTTCTCCAATTCCAGAGTTGTCACTGTTTGCAAACGACACTAGCATTTTAACACAGAATAAATACGAGGTCTTAGAAGAAGTAGATAATTCTGAAATTTAAAATAGACTCCATAGTTTACAACAAATAGTTAAAGAATTAATAATTCTGAAACTAAAATCCAATACCATTTCAAGGCAAAATTTATTACTTTTCTAAAACTAAGGTAAAAACAATGTTTTTTGTTGTATTATGATATTGCCGTTATAATAGGATGAAATAAAAATGCACTGTAATTCACTATTAATATTATATTTAACTATAAAGGCGCACTGAATATTGCATTGAGTTGTCCTAGAGCATTTGGCCACTCCAGATGCTCGTAGGCACAGGTCACAAACCCAACTGACGCACACAAAGGAGCGCTCCTCGCAGGTAATAATCCTAAGATCTGTAAGTCACTCAAGAGTGCCAATTTCATAACAACAAAGACACTAAACGTCAACAAACAATATTAATAAGTTAAAAGGTAAAATTTTTACAATTTCACTGAGATAATTAATTAAATTGAAAAACTAACTTTAACATAATTTCAAACAAATTTATTTCATGAACTGAAGCTGTGCAGTGATATTCACATTGGCAAATAAACTCAATTTTCCACTCGTTACAGAATATGGTATAATATGTTTTTGGTAAATACGACAGGGTATTTTTTTTAGAAAGAGTCAGGTAAGGTTCTTTGCAAAAGGAATGCTGCAATCTTACTAACATATTTCATTGAGTAAAAAACATAAATACAGCTTTTTTATAAACAACACATTTTCTCAACTATTGTTGATGTGCTTAATATTAATTAAAAATTACTTATACAAAACATGGAAAACACTGACTAGAAGAAAGAAGATATTCCATAAAAATCTGTTACTATATTTAATAAACTACCAAAAAATAAACTAAAAAGAATTCTATATATTTTCTGCAACTGAATGTCAATCTTATGCTTTTATTTGTACCTGATCTTCGATGGGACCCTTATAGTTTGCTTAGAAATTGGGGAGTTATAGTTCTTGACCTTTTTTTATACGATATTAAGTATTATTTCCGTTTTCGTTCGAAATCTATGGTTGGTGAAAGGCGGACAGGGCTTTTTGCGATGTTTTGTATAATGGATCGGGTGACGTAGGATGAAGAATACAGTGAAGATGTTGGTTGACAGGGATGAAATTTGGAATTCAATGCTGTTGGAATAAGTTGACGGATTAGTATAGTAGGTAAACTGAAATACAGAAGGGGATTATTCTTCTTTAGAGGGCCGTTAAGGATTGAAGGTGATTAAGAAGAGAGTATAAACGATGTGGCAGTAATCTATTACTAGGCTAATGAAGGTCATGTACGTATGAATAAGGAAACAAATTTAAAACAAAATGATATACAAAATATAACACCACAATAACTTGCTAGCTATACTCAAATTAATACTGTTACAAATTTATAAAAATAATTTAAAGGTTGTGTTATAAATTAATTTATATTCTGTTTAAAACCTATAAAAAACTGATAATGTACTATCACAATTAAAATATACAGTCTATGTATTAAATATAGATAAAATATATAGATTAAAAGATACATTCAATGAATCAGATATAGATAATATTGTGTATATAATTGGCTGCAACAAAAATTATATTGGTTGCATCACAAAACGCTAAAAAAATGATGTACTGTAATGGGATGAACCAAAAATTAAATCAAGAATAATATAGCCCTTTCACTAAATAAAAAATCCTTAAACCATGATTTGGATTTTGATGATAACAAATTACTTCATGAAGATAGATGCTAAACCAAATTAAGATCTTCAGAAATATTTATATAAATTTACATAAAAGTAACCTAATAAAATGTAAAATGGACGAAGCTGAAATATATGATTAATTACTGTCATAGTAAATAATTTTTCATTAAATAATTATATTTGATATTATGAGCTGTTGGTCTCAGCTGTCATTTCGACCTCTTTGCTTGTGCATTTTCATCTTCCTAAATTTATTTATTCCGTAAGTAAGTTTTCATTTTATAAGATAATTGTATTAACCATAATGTAAATGCTTCTCTTTTATTTTTATAGTTAAAATCCACCAGACGAAATTCCAAAATGATGAACGAAACGTCGTGTATGAACTAATGTTAATAATGTTTGTTAAATTTGTTCTGACTGAAAGTTGGTTTACTGTTAATTTACTGATAAAATGGTTTTATTCAATTTAAATTCAAAACTGGTTTTTAACTTTTATTAATTTCAAAATTTAGTAGTGCGCGTTTAAGGAAAAGTCGGGATTGAGCTGAAGGCTTAGAGAAATCCCAAGATTGGTGGTAGATTGGCAGGGGAACTTTACTAAGCTATAGGAGAGTGTGTTATTGTTATTGTATTCAGTCCTAAGACTGGTCTGATGCAACTCTCCATGCTAACCTATTCCGTGCAAGCCTTTTCTTTTCCGAATAACTACCGCATCCTCCCTAATCTGCTTAGAGCATTCGATCCTTGACATCCCTCTTCACCTCTTATCCCACACACATCACTCAAATGCTAATTTTACAGGACCTTCATGTCTCAAAAAAATCTATCCTTTCATTTGGTCAAAGTCCTGCATAATTTTCTCGCTTCTCTTATTCTGCTTACATCCTCCTAGTTAGGTACTGTATCCACCCATCTGACTCATACTTATATTAGCCGGAAGTAAGTTCCTCTTTTTTTTCTAAATTCTTTCTTGCCTGTACAATCCTACTCTTTAAGTCTACTATACTTTTACCATCCCTTGTTGTTACATTACCCAAGTAAAAGATATCTTTAAGTTCTTTCAAAATATCCCTTCCCAATCTAACACCCTTTGTTATTCCATTATTACCATTACTACAATACACTACCTTGCGTTTAAATTTTAATTCTCATGTTCTACTATTTCTCAAGACCATATTCGCGCCATTTATAATGGTTTCCTAGTCTTATTCCGACTCCCTTAATACCACAATATCATCAGCAAATCTTGGGGTTTTATTTCTTCTCCTTGCAGTATGAATCCTTTTCCATATTTCTATTTAAATTTCTTCATCACCTGTTCTTTGTATATTAAAGAACATGGGCGACAGACTGCATCCTTGTCTTACTCCTTTCTTTATTTTTGTTTTATTTTCTTGCCCGTCAATTCTAGTTACTGATGACTGCCCTCTGTAGGGGTCATAAATAACTCTTCTTTACGGATACTTTATTCCTGTCCTCTTCAAAGTCCATAGCAGTGTGTTCCAGTTTACATTATCAAAGGCTTTTCTTAAATTTACAAATTCCGTGAACGTTGGTCTCTTTTTTTTAAAAAATTCTGTCTTTTAAAATTGGATTCAGATTAATTATTTAATCCAATACATTCTTCCTAAAACCAGACGGAGTTTATGGTTGAGATTTTTCTGGATGTTGATAATACCTATGGAATTTGAGTTAATACTTTTACTAACAATTGAGCTTGAAACTTTTTTATCCACATCTCAGGATTGATTTTGTTTCGCTGGAACGTTCCCTGTATATCTACTTTAAAAGTTATTGCGGAGACAAGGAACCAAAGTAAATTTTAAAATGAAGGTAAAATCGGATAAACCTCGTCATCAGCGGTATGGGATGTATTCTTCGAAGATTCCACATTTGTTGTTATACACTGAGATTAAGCCCGTGTCTTCACTTAAATTAATAAACAAAAATATTAAAATTGATCATATTTGTACTTTAAATTAATAAATGTTTTTATACATAAAAAATATTACAATACATATATTAAAAACTTCTGAGAATGCTGTGAATACCTACTTTCAATATCCAAACTTGTTTTACCCTTAATAATAATATATAAATCTCAGAAAATAATATTTAGGCTCCACCAAATGTAAAAACATTTTTCTGTCATTATCTATTTTTAGAGCCGTTAGAAAGTTTGTAAATAATTAATGTATATATTTGTAGCTCTTTTGCGTACATTTTACTTATGTGTCTATTTACTAAGCCTTACAAAAGCATGAAGTTTTTACATATATAGTTCTTCGAACTCTGTAGTCTACAGGAACATGCGATTCTTAGTATTCCAGGCAGGCGCGGTCATATTGCTCATGAAGTAACCGTACGCTACGTGCAAATTACTGCGCAGGGAAGCAAATGGAGATTGAAATTGGAGCGTTCGGTGGCTGGCTTCCTTCTCAGCTAGTGCTTAGTGAAGCTTAATGTTTTCATTACATGTTAATTTATCGCGAACAAGGGAGCCATTTTACTGTGGTATGTTACATATGTAAAGCTGATTTTCTAGATACGAGAACGCAAGATATATCAAGATTTTCTTCCTATTAACAATCTTCTGAGCAATGCGTTAAGAAATACATTATTCCAGAAATTTTCAGTACCATCAACTCTAAATTTTTTATAAACTTTATTTTCTTACTATCTTACTAGTCAATTAGAAATATTCATAATCATTTACGTAAGCATTTATCGTCGTCCCATCGTTTTGAAGAACCACACATGATAACAAAATTAAGGATGTGTATTACAACTATTCCTGACTCCAACCAATATCAGGTAAATCATAAACAGTAATACTATTTAGAGAAGACATCTTATTCAATAGTCAATTTAGTTGTGTTAAATGTGATTATCTTATGTATTAAATTATATATAAATACCTGTTTTTGGAGAATTTGGTAAGTTCTTTATCCATAAGAAATAATTAAAATAATTTATTATGCATAATATAACATGAAAAATAGGCTGCGAAAGTTTCACTGTTGTATTTATAACGGTTTCCGAGAAAAATTATCTGATTTTAACAACTTGTATTGGTCTAAGTATTGCGTTATTTGAGCAGCTAAGTGGTATATGTGAAATTTAGTGCCACTCGTGAAGTTTATATCACAAATAATTTTTATTCTTCGTTTATATTTAAACATTACATGTAAACTGTCTTATTCTTTTAATGTTCTGAAACACAACTTATACTCGTTATACAGAATTGCTATTAGTGTATGTACTTCCAAATATGTAGTTTGGTATATTTTTATTTTACTTTAATGTATAGTCCTAAGTTTCTATTGTACTTATGTATGCCTTATTATATTTATTTTTGTAATTATCATCAATTGGAGATGTTATATTTACTCAACAGAAGACTAATGAAGCTAATAAATTCAATCTAATCATTCAGCTATTTAGGTTATTATATTTATAATATTCATCTAGTAAAAAATAAATTATTTTTTATTGTTTTGTTGTTCGTTGCATACGTTTAGGATATATATATATATATAGCCGTAGTCATACATTATTTCATCCATTATATAGACTCTTGTCATACTAAAATAGAAACAAATACTGATGATCATTGTTTGAGAAAACCCGTGTGATAGAAGGCGGTTATTAATTAACATTAACAGTAACGAACTAAAACCTTGCAATTTTAATACGGTAAAGTTTTTTGTCAGTAAGTCATTATATAGAACAAATTCACTTAGAGTTATGTTGTATTACTAAATACAAATAATATGAAAGATATATCGTCTTTATTTACATTTTACCAGTGTTATTTACATATTACCATCCAAATATATATGACAAGTTTATTTTGTCTTTAACAATTGTTTTATGACATTGACAGGTAATATTTACGATATATATAAATATATATTTGTTACAAATTGTTTTCTTAAAAACTTAAGATTTTTCGATATTTATTGGATTACGTAATTACCTTGGTGCAATAGTGGTTTTGCTGCAATTAATTGAATGATTTTATGACTTACAGTTTAATTTAAATTATTCTATCATTATGAAAACAATGAATACCAATTCATATATACTGACTGATTTGAATAATAAAGGAACTAATAATATACTATTTGAAAAATTTTGCTATTATGAATGTTGCTAATAATAAAATTATTTTCACACAAAGTACTTCGTTAACAGAATCCTTATAGTTGAAATTAATAATGTTAATTATTTTAATGTATATTAAAAACTAATTTTAGAAAAACTTATAATATACCATTCTCTGATAATTTGTAAGAGAAATAAAACATACAAAACATGATTAATGATAGAATATTAATATTTTCCAACATTAACATGAGATTCAATTGAAATGAATACTGTACTGTAAAATCTACATCAAGCGTTTTTAATTGCATATTTACTATACAAAACTAAATAGATAAATTTAGTCGGTACTGGCGAAGATTTCTCGTAATTATTTCAAATTCTGTAGATTAATATAACTAGTGATGTGAAACTATTTATAGATTTAATATTATGCCTTGCATAATTAATTAATAGTTACTGAAATCTATTATAGTTTTTTTCACTTTAAATGTTATTACTCCTAAGCAGATTATTGCAAGGAATTTAACAAAGAAGGTTAATGAAGGGTAGATTTAGTGTTATATATATATATAAATCACTCTACATCTACCCTTCATTATATATATATATATATATATATGTGTGTGTGTGTATGTGTGAGTGGTTATTGTCTCAGCAAATATATAAAACTGTTACTTTCTATAAAACAATAATTAATTCGTTCGTCCCGTTCACAATACGTACTAAAATATAAGTCAACATTTATATTATATATATTTGAAAAATGTTATGAAACGCCTCAAGTAATAAAGATAATATTATTAACGTCTAAACTTAAAGAATAGTGAACCAAAAGTAAATTTTAATCTTTTATTATATGCATTATTCACGATATAATATAATTAATTATTAAATTCATCATTAAGTACAAGGCAAATCGTGCATAACGAGACTGATTATTATCTGTATCTTTGGCGCGTATTGGCCTTTTCTTCGAAGATCTCGGACAGATGACTTGACCTGGTTGTATAGGGGCACCCTTGACGACATCTGCAATTCCACTCTCATGCATGATTCATGTGACTTGCCATGGGCTAGTAGGAGATATCAGTGTCAGATTTACGACTTTCCTAAGGACGTTCACTTGTGAACTTACAATAGGAGAAGACTCTATATAGTTACATTAAAATCCCCACTGATAAAACGAAGAGGAACCTCTTAACGTGTGTGAATTTTATCATACAAACTTTTTGAAAATTGTGTAAATATATTAGATTAAAACTATTACATGAAAAATCACTCTTCATTTCTTTGGAATTTATTCACCCCTTCGCATCAACAGGCAATACCGTTTTCGTAGCATGAGTGTTAAAACAATCTACATTCTAATAGTGACGTGTACTGTAAAATTTAAATGATTGACGAATGTCATTGCTGCCTTTTTATATGCAAATTTTTCAAGCCAGTGGAATAATGTAGGAGCAGTACGGTGCATTGTTAAAAATAATTATTATAATTCATGGAATATTTAAAATATTACAATCAACCAAGGTTAGTTACTTCTTTTTATTTGAAAGAGTAGACATGGGACTTTGAAATATATATATATATATTTCAATGTATATATATATATATTTCAATGTATATATATATATATATATTTCAATGTATATATATATATATATTTCAATGTATATATATATATATTTCAATGTATATATATATACCAAGTTTTTCAAGAAAGGCGGGCCGATGTTGAAATTGAATTAAACAAGCCGTGTGTGAGGTATTGACGAAATTATTTTCTTATTTCAGAGGCCCTCGTATGCTATTTCAAATAAATAAAAAGTAACTACCCTTGGTTAATTGTAATATTTTAAATATTTCCTTAATTATAACAATTATATATATATATAATGACGGGACACGTTTAACGAAATGTCGTCTCGCATACATCAACGCGCCAGCGACAACTCCCACCCCTTTCTGAAGGAGAAGGTAGGGTAGGGCGGACGTGTCCCCGAGGCTGATAGGCTGAGTCTCCGTCGAGAGCGGAACGAAAATCGCTCCTCAGCGCAGGCAGCTGTACTCCTCCTCTGGTCCACTGATCAGCTAAGTTGGAACGCGTACAAGCCGTTTCTCTCTCTCGAACACCAGCGTGCAGGGCAGCCACAGGAACAGGGCGACGGCAATCATGGAATTGTGGTCACCCTCGCCCAGGCAGACTCACGGTTTCGTACCCACGAGGCGATCAGCTGGGGGTCTAGGACGATTCGGCGCGGCCAGTTCGGCGCGACCGATTCGGCGCAGCCACTTCGACGCAAGAACTATTCGGCGCGGCCGTTTCGGCGCAAGCCAGTTCGGCGCAAGGTTGTGCGCGGGGACATTACGTGGCGATAAACGAGAATATCGTGGACATTTGTTTCAAATAAGTTATTTTATACAAATACACATCTTATATTAATATTAATAAAATGAAAAACACCCTATATATCAGAAAAAAGTGATATAAACTTTATTAACAGTAGTTTGTTCACGACGTTCCGTTCTTAAATTTTAAAACCTCATCTTTTATGATTATAATAAAAATGAATATTTACAATATATATGTATAATACAATTATGTTATAAAATGAAAAATTATTAACGGAAAAAAGAAATTGAAATGGATAAAAATTTGTTTTGCATGTCGCACAAGCAACGAGGCTGAAATAACACTTACAAAGAATAAGCGTATTGTTAGTTCCATAATTACAATGGAAAACATAACAATGAGTTAATTCTGTATAGAAAATTATCATAAGTTGTGCAAGACACCAAAATGTACATTTCTAATAATCCTAATGTTATCGTTAGTGAATCTGCCAAAGGAATTTAACTAAATAGTTTTATAAAGTTGAAACGTTATTACCAGAGAAATAAATACATAGAACTTGCAATAAAAATTAAATCCATTACTTTAGTTATTGATCAATTAGAAATTAACTTGAAAAGATTTGTGTGCAGTAGCACTTTTTAACTCCTAGTTTTTAACTTCTGATAATAGTGCCAGAGCCTATGCTCTAGCATATAATTTATCTGTCAGAATTATCGTTTCTTCTACTAGCAGCCATCTTCATAACATTTCTATATTTTTATATAATTCTCTTAATGAGGAAAATAATTTTACAGTCAAAACGTCTTTTAAGTTTTTGGACCATTTAAACGTCACTAATGATCATGTTTTCTTATCATTTGATGAAGAGTTCTTATTTAATTTTTAGCCCATGCATCAATTAATTACACCAAGTTTAAAAAATAGATGGGATAACTACTTTTCGAAATTGACAAAAATTATTTTATCTAAAATTCTTATCTTAATAAATGTAATTATAAATTCCACTTATTTTTTGTTCAATAACATTTACTATCACGAAATCATTGGTTCTACCTTGGGAATTTTTCTTTGTCGTTATTCGCGCAAATTATGAGAGATTTAGAAGTCTTATGTATTACATCTTTAGATTTAAAACCACTGAGATATTTCAAGAATGATGACTTTTTAGTATCATCCTCAGATTCCACATAAACCATTTGCTCAATACTTTTAATAATTACAACACTGCAAGAAACTTTAAAATTGAATTGAAAAAGATCACTCTGTCAATTTTCTTGATGTTTTGGTTATTGTTTCTGTCAATAAGATAGTTCCCAATTGCTATAAAAATATCTACTTACTCAGGATTAATTCTTAATTACATGACAAATCAGCAGTTATTGCATAAGATACTATGATTTATAATTTAGTAAATAGGGACGTAAAATTATAACTTCAGCGCTATCATAAATTTAATCTGGGAAAAATTAATATTGTGTTCTTCTTAATATTTATCCTTTGCATTTCGCTTAAAAATACATTAAAATTGGGTTGACTAAGATAAATATGAAATTAATAATTTACCCGTAAAATTACGCAGTAAGAAATAATACAAACTTATGACATGATTTAATGAATTATGATATCCAAATTATCTTAAAATCTTGCAATAATTTAAGCTATGTTAAAATATTAAAAATAAAATTAATAATTTCGGTATCTGTTTATATTGTAATTACAGTTATATTGGCCAAACTATGCCCACATTTAATATCCGCATTTATGGAACTTGGAAAAATATAAAATTCAATGTGAAAAATTATTCAGTTTTGTGGAAGAATACATATTGAAACAACCATAAGATTTATTAGAAAAATATTATAATTTCAGATGTAAAATATAATATTTATTTTAGACTCATGAGTGAGACGCATCACATCAGACCAATTCGGCTATTATTATTATTAAAAGACAAGTAATTTAAATAAATTTAAATCGCTACTTTTATAAAATTTATGTCTCATTGAAAGATAAATATTTCGATTTTTATTCTGAACACAAAAGTCTCATGAGTTATTGTTACAAATTGTTAAATGAATAAATAATTTGGCATCTGTAAATATTAATGAAAAGTCTAGATAATTTGGCATAAAAACGTAGCTTAATATTTAATTAAATAAACCTACGACGCTTAGTCCACATTTGTGGAACTCATACTTATAGCTTGTTTTACTATTAATGTTTTACAACGCTCGGGTATTACAACTGATTAAGTATTTAGGAATAAATTTAAAAATTTTGCTAAATATGAAATTATATGTCTTGTAATGTTAAGTGAGTTTCGCGCCTAAACGGCTGCTTTACGTCTAATAATGTTATGCGAGTTTCGCGCCGAACTGGCTTGCGCCGAAACGGCTCGCGCTGAAATGGCTGCGCCGAATGGGCCGCGCCGAATGGTCCCATCCCGATCAGCTGGGGGCGCGTGCTACCAACGCCACGCGTCTGAGCGCGGGCAGCCATCCTCCTCGGGAATTCGCCGATCAGCGAAGCTGGAACACGTCCAGGCCGGTCTCTTCTTTCGAAAATAAGTTCGTAGGGCTCTGATCCAGCGGGGAACGGCTCTCGTCCAGCGACGTTCCTGCTCTCGGAAGGCGGCGGTCAGCTCTGCTCCTGTGGAGTGTCCAGACCACACGCAAATCAATTCTGCTACTCTGGACTACGCGTTGAACAATTTTGCCCGCCTCGATCTGTCTGGTCTCGACCAGGCGTTGATCAATTCTGCCTCTCCTCTGCAGTCCACTGTCTACTCGACCACTAGGCCGACCAATCAATGGTCACTCGTCGTCCTCGATGATAACACTGAGAACAAAAAATACTTTGATTACTTTTGACATCCTTTGGTATTAGGACGAATAGTTCGTTTATCAGACAAGTCACAAGTTCTCGTATTTCCATACGTGTACTACAGTGATTAACGTTTAATTGGTTTGTGGTATGGCGTACCTTGCGGACAAGTTCAGACTTGTGTAGCAAACACTATTTTGTTCTTAGAAAGTTGTGCCTCTGTATACCTTCTTGTGCAGTCTTCATCTAACCGGCGTGTGAAACACGTGCATTTAGTTTAATAAGTATTTATGATAATAGCAATTAATTTATCCAGCGGTATCTGTTACGGCCGACATTAGTTTCGTAAGCATTTCTTCAATTTTATTGAACTATTTGTTTAAAGCGCGTGAAATGAATGAGGAGGATATTACGTATTTTATATTGTAATAAAACACAGCATATATTAATTTTAAACATTTATTTATTATTAAAGAACACAGATTGTATAAAGTTTTAATTTCAATATCCGGCCTTTCTTTATAATTAACATACATCTATGTTGACAAAGAATGATACAAATAATTATTGTCTTACAACTAACAATTTTGGATCTCTACACGCAGGTCGTATGATTTGGGCCTTCTCATAGAGAAAAATATTTCACACAAAATCTATTGGAATCTGACTGATAGTAAATCAGCAAAAAGGTTACAGTTGTAATAACCGTGTCAGCATAATGCACCTTTCAGTGTATTAGTCTTTGCAATTTCCTGCTATTTGGGTCGTACTCGATCATGCCTCAGAGCCACAGCTGCTATTCTTACTGGTTCAGGAAGATTTTCCAGTTTATTCTCGTCCGATAAACTCTATAGCTATATTAGTTTTTTAATGACGTGGATAAATTTTAAACAAGGCAAATTTCAAATTAAAACACTGACACGGTATTTCGAATAAGAATATACATGTAAATTGAAATATAAAACTTATTTTTTAGGTTTATTGTTAAATAAAAATTGTTTCACTACCACGGTATGACATAGGAGAGGAAATATCTGAAGGATTAGTCTATGTGCGGAGACGATCTGCATCAATGATGTACTGTTTATACATTCGTAGTCCAAAATTAACATATTGTGCTTTATTAACAGTATAACATCTCACAACAAATATTCAGATAACAATAAACTGTCCAATATTTTAGAATTAACATTTATTTATTTTTCCAATTTTGAAACATTCAACATAATCTCATAGTATCTAACAAATTACAATGCACGTAAATACGAACAAAATAAATTCAGTTGCCAGTATTTCTTTAAAAATAAATCATTTCTTCAGTTATTTTCCTTTCACGCTTGAAAGCAAATCACAACGTTTCATCACTTGACACTTCATATTGACAATACAAGGAGATCTTACATTTGTAATTTATTGTGAATTTGGTATACTAAAAAATGAGCACTAACAGACTCCAGTCCTTACTATAAAAATTGTTTTATAATTTCCACACTGCGGCGAATCTCATTGCAAGTTTACATTGTTTTATAATTTTTATATTGAAAAGTTTTAATTTACTTAAATGTTTTATAACAAAACATTCATGATATTAACAATTTTCTTGATATTAATAAGTTATTATCTTTCATATTTTTAATCTGTATGTCCTGAAAAACTACCAAAAGAAAATATGAAACGTGATCTGTGCGAAAAAGTGAATAAATAAATAATCAAATAATTTTATGATCTCATTTGGTTTTAAATCACACAAATTCATAACTTAATTAATGCGTTATGTTTATTAATTTTATTTTTATAGTGAAAACAAACTTTTGCAATTATGTATAAAAACCTTCAAAGCAACATCCCATAATATGGAATATTATATATATATATTCAAATCATTTTCTTATTTAAATTATATAATAAAATTATAAAATAAGAATATTATACTTTCATAAAACTTCCACGTTGTCAGAAATTTTTTTCTCTCCTACGAGGGTTATTACAAGGAGTCTGGTAGAAAAGACAATTCTGGAGACAAAGTTTAAGATTTGTGATATTATCGTCTGAGGTAATTATTATTTAATTAAATAAAATAAACAATGTTTGCATTTACATACATATAATGTTTCAACAATAACAATATAATCAGTTATTTGGAATATTATTGCATATTATGTATAAATGTTTCATTATATATTTGAATATTGTACAGTTTGGCCGAAAGCTCCCTAATTTCACGAATATTATATATTAACAAATTTAAGACTGACTTAATTCATATTCAGCCATATTAAATGCATACAATTCGAATTAAATAAATATTTTCAGAGTTTATGGTTATTGAATGTATTTGTAATCATTATAACGTCAGCCTTAATATATTATTTGTAAATTTATAAAGTGAATTAAAATTCATTCTCCATTATAGTTAATTTTTTTATTAATGTAATTAAAACCAGTTTTTTACAAGTCCAAACAAATTTATTGAAAAGATAATTTGAAGCATGTCAGATTTCACAAATCTTTGCAATAAATTTAGTTTGGACTTGTAAGGACCTGGTTTTAATTTCATTAATACAATAACGGAAAGTCCATCTTAGATTTTGTTTTTGTGTAAATTTATGTCCAATCTTTCCAGTGGGAAGAAAAGAATATAGGCGATGGTTTGTCTCACGGCCCCCAGTTTCGGATTAAAGCTGAGGCGAGAAATTAAATACAGGGGAAACCCGAACAGATTGCCTTGGCGAGCCACGTAGATTGGATTTTTGTTTTGTATCAAGGGACGTTTCTCAAGTCCTCTCGGATGAGATTAAGACGGCTGCACTACGCACTTGTTAAGCCCTAGTGACAAACTAAAAGCAGATTATATTAATCTTCTTCCTTCCATACTGTTCCATCAATTTGTTAATGAATTTAAAATTAACATTAATTTACTGTCATCTACCAAATTGTTCAAACAAAACTTCCTTAACAGTTTTTTTTAGTTAAATAAAGACAAATTTTCGTTTGAGCGTACGTTCATATAATTAATAAGCCTGCGGCTGGGATTTTATTACAGCGAATGTTGACATTATGCATAATTTATTCCTTTAATATTAGTCTTCGTAGACTAGCGAAGTGCTCATCTATTACAAAACAGGACTGGCAATGTGGACAGTTGGACGAGTAATTCTTTACGCTGCTTTTATTCTACACGGCCAGTTTGGCTTGTTAGCATACATCATTCCACATTTAGCTTAATGTAACGCAATTATGCTTAGTTATTTATGGCCATGTGGGCACCAGACAGTTACTTTCCGCACCGGAACAAGCCGGACACAAAATATAAGATACATAATCTAAAACAACAATAACAGCTTGAAATATTTTGCCTCCTTTATAATTCACATAAAATAACTGAGAATTTTCTACAGGATGAAGTAATTTCCCAACATTTAAAATATTAATTGTTATCTGTGCGTGAATATACCGAATAGGCTAAACAATGAAAATAATAATCAATTAATGGTATCAGTTAAATATTATCTCTCCTACAGTACAGCTGCACGAATTTAATGTAGTACGATTTATCTAATTAAACTGATATTCAAAACTATAGGGAAGTGTGTTTTTTAACTCTTTTATTCTTTGAATTATTGAAATAAAATAAATAATTAAAAAAATAAAAGTTAACGTCATATACGTTGTAATGTTACTCACAGTCTCCTTTATTCAAGGCTTGGTTTTACTTCAATTTTATAAAGAAAATATACTGGAGATAGCGTTCCTCAATATAGGTTGCAAGTTAGTGATGAAAAATTTTCAAGATTAATCACGCTAACGCCTTTCTTTCTTTTGTAACCCATAAGATAATTTTTTAAATTCCTTTTTCAGTTAATGTTTTCATTGGAAATTATTCTTCTTATAATAGGCTCCGCGTTGTGACGTATCTATAGATATATAAACATTTCACAACACTGTCATGAAAATAACAACCTAGTCAAGCAAGATATATTTAAATTTAAATAATGCGTTTTTATATTTTAACTATACTGAAACCTATTCTAACAATAAATTGTACGCGCATCATTTACTGCCATTTAATTAAACGTAATGCAAAGATGTCCGATTCCATAAAACTTTCCCAGAATTTAATTTTTTTGAGAATAGAATTTATTATTCATAAATAAAATGCTGCAAAAGTTTAAAATAAAATAATATTTTTAAAACATACTGAACAAATAATGTAAAAAAGAACATATGCGTGTTTCAAAATTAAATTAGAAAAAGTAAATAACTGCTTACACCCCTATATGTCAATATTCTCTTTTTTTTCCTTGGCTCTACATCCCATTCAGGTCCTTTGCCTACCTGGCCAACTGCTGTCATCTTAAATGACACATTCCGAATTTGGGGTGACATGTGGTCAACATATCGATTCTTCAACAGTCTCAATCCCAGATCATAATGACATAAACATCCAAGCCCATGCCAGGATTCGAACCCAGGACATCTGGATTATGAGTCAGCGACGGTAGCCTCTAAACCAGAGGCCAGCCTCTTAATAATACAAAAATTATAAATAATATTATTCAATTCGGCTGTTTACAAATGTCATTAAGTTACTTCACAAATACAGGACTAATTAAAATGGATTTAACACATGTCATTTTTTCTACAATAATACGCTTATAAGGCAGTGTAATGAGGCAAATCTTTTCTTTATCATTTTTTTTGTCGTAAAGTTACCCACCGCGAGGTGAAACAAAGTCAGCAGGAAAATCCTACGTGGAGCTCGGGATAGTTTAGCTCGACAATCCGCTCACTGCTCGTGAAATTTCTAAGTCCCAAAAACGACCGGGTAGGCAATGTCGCAGTTCGGCGTCCTGAAGCTGGAAGAAACAACACGTCTTCACAGCACGTAGGAGAAAGATGAAGTCCCCCGGATCGCAGGAAAGACTGCGGTCCCAGGGGTGGGGGGATGACTTATCATACGAGATGTCGATATATCCAGATTGGAAAGCGTAACTTTTAAATAAAGGAAAGGAAATACAGAAAAAAATGGCTTTGACAAAAAATAGAAAATATTCTTCTGTACAAAAAGATTAAAATAAATTTTCGATAAGTGTTAAAAATCGCGAATCGACAGTGACATCACAGAATTTAGGCGTTGTTTGGATAAAATAATTTCTGGAAGCTTCTAGAAAAATATCTGATGGAAGTTGCAATAATGAGAAACCTTTTTAAGAGAGGCATTATAGCGAGTTTGCTTTTTCCGATTCAACAAGGAGATAAATGAAGCTATGGATGAATCGCGCGTCAGTTTTTCGCGCGACACTTAATGACAATTAAAATGATTGAAACAATGAAAAGAGGAGAAATATTAAGATAACAGAATGTGATCAACTAGAAAAAAATATAAAATTATTATTATAATCAGTTCAATTTTATCTGTCCTACAGTACAGCTGTATTAATTTAATGTAGTACAATTTATGTAATGAAATTGATATTAAAAACGGTAACGAAGTGTGGTTCCTTTTTCTATTTTATTCTTTAAATTATTGAAATAATAAATAAATTTTTCAAAAAACAAAATCAAAGTTAACATGTATTTGTTATAATGTTATTCACAGTCTCCTTTCTTCAAAGCATTATGACTGTGTTTTACTTCAAATGTATAAAGGAAATATACTTGAGATAGCGGATTAATGAAGTGTAAAATGCTAATAACCCTGACTCTTCATACCGTTCTTCAACAAAGTCCTGAAATAATTTTCAAGAACAATCATGCTAAAGCCTATTAAACGATTAAAATGATTAAAAAATGAAAATGTGAGAAATATTAAGGTAACAGAAGGCGATAAAAGAGAAAAAAATTTAAAATAATTAAAAACTGTATTAGTAAAAGGAAATTTGGGAAATTCATAGAAAGACTGGAAAATTGGCCAGAGTAATAAGGAAAAATGCAAAGCTAGAATGAAATAATGAGGTAAACAGTACAAAATGTTAATAAAATAATGTAGGAGAATTTATAACTCCGTTGTTACCACGCTAAGTTACTCTCAGGTGTCCTCTGCTGTCGATTCTGATTTATTCCGATTTGCCAGACCTTCCGCATCCGATGGTACGAAGGCGCTGTGGGAGTTTCTCGTAGACGCTTCAGCCCAGAGTGACTGCGGGGCTTACCTGATCATTCGGGGATGCCTCGCACTCTCTCTGGGTATTTTTTATCAAAGTTCTCATATGCCGAGACACCTTCACCTATTTTAGGAGGTATATGTACTGGGGTCAAAGACCTTGGGCATATGGCAAGAGTTGTCCGCTGATCCCATTGGATCAGTCGGCCAATTGCCTCCTGAAATTGGTGGAGACACGGAGAAGGGAATGCTGCGTCCCCACAGCAAACTCGTCACCCGTCATTCGGAAGGGCGTGAGAATAGTACCCAATGCCCGACCTACCTGATGCAGGTTTTCTAGGGTTTTCCCTGCATCTCTTTAGGTGAAACACCGGGTAGGATCCTTAAACCATAGCCCGGGGGTCCTAGTTAACCCTTGGCTACCTTGCTCTACCTTCCGCATCCCCCCTTTTCAATTCCCTTCCTATGCTATTAAAGGGGAGTTGCCTGTTTCAGGATCACCCCCATGTAACCTGTTACCCAAAAAAAATAAAAATAAAAGATGCATCCCAAATATAGGCGCTGCGGGAGTTTTCTAGCAAGCGCTTTACCCCAGGGTGACTGCGGGGCTCACCTGATCATGTCGGGAATGCCTCGCACTCTCTCTGGGTATTTTTTATCAAAGTTCTCATATGCCGAGACACCTTCACCTATTTTAGGAGGTATATGTACTGGGCATATGGCAAGAGTTGTTCGCTGATCCCATTGGATCAGTCGGCCAACTGCCTCCTGAAACTGGTGGAGACACGGAGAAGGGAATGCTGCGACCCCACAGCAGAATCATCTCCCGTCATTCGGAAGGGCGTGAGAATAGTACCCAATGCCCGACCTACCTGATGCAGGTTTTCTAGGGTTTTCCCTGTATCTCTTTAGGTGAAACACCGGGTAGGATCCTTAAACATAGCCCGGGGCCCTAGTTAACCATTGTCTACCTTGCTCTACCTTCCGTATCCCCCCTTTTCAATTCCCTTCCTATGCTATTAAAGGGGAGTTGCCTGTTTCAGGATCACCCTCATGTAGACTGTTAACCAAAAAAAAGACCCTAGATGAACAATGAAATAAAAGATCCGCTCACAAAATCACATAATCCGTGCCACAATTCCTCGCTAATCGGAAGGTTGCGAGAGATACATTAACTTTCAGATAGGCGAGCTCTCCAAATTATGAGTCGTACTGAAAGACTCGTCCCCCGGGGTTTTATGACGAGGACCCCTAGCACTCAATCACCGCGATTTTTCTGCCTATCCTGTGCGACTTCGCTACATCAAGGACCGCATAGTCACGTCGCATCACCCTGCTTCATTTAGTCAACGTGCGGTGGTGAAAAGCGAACCACGATTAGTGGTTGATCCTACCCGAAAACTCCTTGGAGGCAGCCACGAATAATAAGGTAAAAGAAAATCAATTTATTTATATATTTATGTCTTCCACAGTAAATAAAAAGGCGGCCAATAAGTCAGCATATAAATTTATCACTATTTATTAGAAAAAGACGTTTCATCTCATTTTTGAGACTAAATCAGGCGTAAAATTTAGTTATTCATCATATTTACTCCTTGACTCACACAGCCGAAATATTATTGAATGTACATGGGAAGAATTTAGTGTCGCGGACCATCTCCAGCGACGAAATGATCATTTAGAAGAAACGTCGCTTTTGAATAAATAGTGATGAGTTTATATGCTGACTTATAGGCCGCTTTTTATTTATTGTAAATTTCAAAGTCAGAAAAGAATGTTGTACTTCCATAATTTTCTGTCACTTCCAAAACTTAACGTTATTTCACTTCACGCAAAATCACGTTGACAGTGAGACTAATATTGTGAAATCATTTGTTGTATTCCTCTTCTTCTTTGTCTCTGAAGCCCATTCGGGGTCTTGGCCCACCGGGTCGACTGCGAACTTTCATCTTACATGAACCATTCTGAATTTGGAGGGATACGTGGTCAGCGTATCGATTCTCCAGCAGTCTCAATCCCAGTCACCGTGAATAACATAAGGGCACAAACATAGAAGCCTTGCCAGGGTTCGAACCCGGGTCCTCTGGGTTGTGAAACAGTGATTCTAACCACTAGGCCATAGGAGGTCGGCCACTTGTTGTATTAAGAGGAAGCAGTTTTGAATCCAGCTTAATTTAAATTAAGAACTTACTTTCTTTTGCGTTCTTAATTTATAGGTAATTTACTTACAACAACTACTTATTTAACCACGATTCTGGTCGATTATTTGATACATCGATTTAAGAAGTGAAGTTTACTTTTTATGAGCTATAAGTTCTGTTTACCGTGTTTTACAAGAACCGAATTTGTACTGGGTAATATCCATCCTTTAAGGTAAATAGAAAACTGTCGTATTTTACAAAAAAAAATGTCTGATTGTTATCTGTATTCAGTACATTTCTATCTGCCCTACCGCATTTGATTAAACGCTCTATACTCGTACACCCGAATATCTTACACTAGCAGATTTCGTGTATCGTATTTTTTCAAATAATTATATCTTTTAAATATCGCAATTTTCCCGGGAAGTCTTCCTTCTTCGGAAGATTGCTGGCGCACATCCCCGGTGTTAATTTCGTCTCCATATTTTCAATATTGTTTCGAAAATTTCATCTACATTCAAGTCAAAGTATACACAAAACGAAGTCTGGAATATTTTCATATTTCCTTTATTATAGCAGCTAAACGCGTGCTATAGAAGAAAGACTTAATTCACAGACGTTAATTGAATAAAGAGCAACGTTTTCCCGAACAGTTGTTGTGACGCTGTAATCGAAGAGTTTAATTAAAAGTCAAGCTGCCTCCTTTCCGCTCTTACGTACCCTATCTAAACTTAACATCTATATGAGTCTAAATTGGGGATGAAACTAAACAAAGATGCAATAATAAAATTATATTTTCCTCCACTAAAATGACTTCAGGTTTCAGCCAGTCAATAGCTCGAATTCTGCCGGAATATGAACCCCTGCAATAATTTTGTATTGATTAGCACTTTGTTTTGCTGAACGTAATAAACTCAAATTTATGATATCGTTTTCCTTTACTCTTTTGTTTTCTTTACTTTAGTATACCATGGAAAACCTTCATCCTGGATTATATTTATATAGTTTCTTTGATGCATAAATATATAAATTTGGACATTTTATTAAGAAAATTACATGAAATGTAATAAACTATACAAGATGGAAAATTGTCAAGTGAATCAAAATTGACACTCTGCATCCCCCTCTAACTGCAAAAATTTGTAAAATAAGATTCTAGTGTTACATAAAAGTGTTCCAAACTTTGCACAGCGGGTCTAATGGTACACTTCAATAATTAACTTTGAGATATACGTTAAATTAAAAACTACTCCTAAAAATATAGAAACCGTTATAAAATGTGCTACTAATAAACTTTAACTTCTCAATAAGCAGTTATGTTTGGCAATAATTTAAATCAACCTTTTAGTACATAATTGAAATATATTATTTCTATTTTCCCAACAAAGAAACAATTCAAGTAATAGCCAGCTATTTACACTAATAACGAACTTAATACACAAATAAATACAAAAAGTTTGAATTCTGTAATTTATATACAATATTTCTCCATTTGGATATTATTTAACTTGTTATTCTCTCTTCAACTAAAATTAAGTAAGCGATTGATTCTTTGGTACCTAATTCTTGTGTCAGTCAAATTTTAAAAGAAATGGAGATTAAATATTTACTGTACTTATATTTGAACCGATAAGAATTTTTATTAATCTCAATAATACAATAAGAATTCAATTTTATTCTACTATAAATAGATTTATAAATTTTCATCAACCATCAAAATTGCGATAGCTGTAAGTAAAAGACGTGCTTCGAAATAATTGTAGTATATTTTATTTTTTAGAGAAAGTGTATTTGGAAAAGAAATTAGAGTATATTTTTGATACACTTTTTAACCATTTTTATACACAATCGCCATCTAGTTCAATTGAGTGGTGGCACAAGCTCCTTTATGCTCTCTTCGAAGAAATCTCCAGCTATTTCCTCCACTACAGAACCTGTTTCTGCACCTGCTCATCGGTTGAAAACTGAATATCATCCATGTGTGCCTGCAGGGGTGGGAAGAGATAATCTAAAGGGAAATACAGAAAGTGGTTAAAAACATCCCAACCAAAAGAATCAAAGAAAACCTTGGCAGCTAAGGCTGTGTGAGGACGGGCGTTGTCGTACAACAAGCACACGCCTCTCGTCAACTACAATCCGTTTATTTTGAAGGCTCCTTTTGAGTTTTATTAAGGTCTCGCAATATCACTGCGTATCGACAGTCGCCGTCGGAGGCAGAAATTCGAGAAAAATTATGCCTTTTTGGCTCCAAAACACTGAGACCATGATTTTGTTCCGCCTTAAATCATGGTTTTCAATTTTTTGGCAGATCGGGAGTTGGTGTGACGCCACTGTAACGAATGTTTTTTTGACTTAGACGATAATGAGTAAACCGTTTTGATTCGCGAAAAATTGGCGGTCGGAGTTATTCCTTCAGCGTGTATTAATGCTAATATTTTTCCTCTCTCCAAATGTTTCTTTGATATTCCTATAAGCTGCGTCTAATTTCCCTTTCACCCTGAAATCTTCAACCGCTTTACATTTCCCTCGGAGCCAAGCCTCTTTATCAGCTTTGAACTTCTTATCTATCTCAATCTTCAAGCGTCTGAACTACTCTTTACCATTTCATCTCTCGCGTTTTTATATTTAGGCCTTTCGTCAATCATTTTTATTATTTCTTGTGTTATTCATGCTTTCCTATTAATTTGGCCTATTTTTCCGTCCGCTGCTCTAGTCATTTCTTTCTTCAAGAGCGCCCGTTTTTCTTATATAATGTTTCTTTCTCCGTTCTCTATTAATCTACTCTTGAAATCTCCTTTTAAATCCTACCCCCTGTTGTTTTAAGTTTTCTAATTACCATCACTTTGTTTTAATCTTTTAATCTTAATTTTCAGCCAGCATTTCATAATTAACAGATTATGGACTTAGTTCATATCAACTCCTGGGTAGATTTGTTGTGTACAGTCTTCTTTCAGGATTTCTGAACCAGGTAAATATCAATCTACGTATACTGCAACAGATAATTTTCATACCTAACATCATGTGTTTCAGTATTAGTGTTATATTTTTAGCGTTGAACACAAATTAAATAACAAATAATTTATAATTATTATAGTTATTATTAATTTTTGTGCTGAAGTCGTGCTCTTTTTCCACAATGAAGGATGATGCCCGTTGAATTCAACCTTTTACTAAGTAGCCAGCAGCATGTCTCACACTTCTGGAACTATGTTGATTCCCGGTCCTCCGGAATACGGGCTAAAAGACTCAAAAAAGTATTTTTATATTGATCGGAAAAAAAATTAAGCATTTAGGACTGATATTAATAAAATGTTTTATTCTTTTACGGCCTGCTTTGAACATATAATTTCAATTTTTCAAATATATATATGCTACACCTTCTTGTAGCACGCCTTCATCTATCATAGATTAAGCTATCACCTTTAATCAAAGTCATAGGACTATTGCACCAAAGATATGTTTCCCTCTCGAGGGCAACAAATTTGCAATCTGACAACAATTGATAGGCAAGATGACGTCAATAATATTGTCTTTTTGACTATAATATGTCAAAATATTTATGGTTGAAATAATTATAATTAACAATGTTTGTCTAAGAATAAAAACCTAAATTTTAAATTATAACTAAAAACTGCGATACTTGATATACAATTTAAGCTTTTCTGTGCGTATCTTTGAGAAGGATCACCGGGTATGAATCTTACCTTACCTTCCACATTGCTCCTTTTATAATTCCTTTCCTATGATATTTAAGGAGAGTTGCTAGTTTCAGTATCACCCTCATGTAGCCTGTTATTCACAAGAAAAGTCAACCTTTGGGTGCCTTGATTTCCCTTATCCATCCCACCCTTTTCAATTCTCTACCTACGTTATTAAAAAGGAGTTGCAAGATTCTGGATTGACCTTATGTAGCCATTTACCAAATAAACGCATCTATTTCTAACAAAGGCATATTTATTTGGTTATATTCCCTTCCACGATTATCCTAGGGCCCTTTTACCTCTTCCCCTACCCCACTATTTCTAATCAGTCCTTTTCAGAATACAAATACCAAATCTTGTTTAATTTTTTCAAATAATTAGAAACTATATATAACGTGCATTGCGAATGATAGAGTTAAGTCCGCTTACGATCAATTTTATTTATTTTCGATAGTTAATAGGCAATAACAAGGAGAGGAGACTGGTAAACGAATTCAGACGGAAGTCCAATACAAAAATGAAGAATGATTGTGAGCGTAATGAAGGAACACCAGAAAGATATTCTGCAATACTTTTGCAAAGATTTCGTTGAGTGAATTTTTTAATACGGTAACTGCTAAAATAAAACCAAACTTTTGTGTCAATATGCTGGTTTATTTTCAAATTTACATTGTATCTGCAGGTAATTTATTTGCAATATTCGTCTGCTAGAACAATTTCGAATATCTTCCATTTGCGTCAATACATTTTAGCAAAATCGTCAATTCATACCGAAAGGTAAACATGATTTGATATACTTTGGTATTGATCAATGAAAGAATACGCTTTTTGCAAAGCTTTCAATTTTCTGAAATATTTTAGTACTTGTAGAGGATAAAGTCGCAGGTATACAAGAGTTATATATATATATGAATTTGTAAAAAACTTTACTTGGAAATACTCTAATACTATAATGTATTATACTATACACAATAATAGTCATAAACTGTTATTATTCTAGTATTTGACTTACATTATTGTATACTCGATTGTCACTAGATACTTATTTTTTTGTTTCTTACTTGTAGTTTATTGTGAAACATTTCACAAAACAGGTAGCTTTATTTCAAATTTTTTGATAAATTAGACACTATATAAGGAAGGTCATAGATGTACCAGCAACAAGCGAAGTTAACAAATGAAACTCGATAGCTTGCTAAGCATCAATTTCGAGGAGGCAACGGTAATCTGAAAGAGAGCAAATGGTCTGGATAGCAGCCTAAGATTGATTGTAGGCGCAGCTCCGGATCCTCGTAGAGTCTAAGGATGAGTAATCGTCTTTCTCGCCGTCGACACCACAAAGGCCAGAATGAAACGTTCTAACAAGCTTCGTTGACTGGAGACTTCAATCGTATTTCTTGCTGCATTTCAGTAGCAAAATACATCAGATTTTTTAAATTAAAACTCTTATGAATTTAATCAACTATATTACCCTTAATTGAAAAGAAGGGAATTTGTTATTAAATAGTCATTACATGCACCACTTCAGCTTATTATTTTCTTAATATCAACCATGACTCACCTCTCTTTGTGAAAGCACGACGTGGTCGCTGTTTGGGCTTAATTTAGCGTTTCTGCAAGACCAGAGACAGCTCTCGTTTGAATAACATTAGGCGTAGTGAGCTCATATCTTGTTACCGTTGCTACTCACTGAGCATGTCGGGGAAACTTGAGATTGTTGGGTAATTCTCTGCGTTACCCCTAATTGTGTGGAGAGTGCTGCTGTCCAACTGGCTGTCTGCGTTCAAAATGGTACATGCATTCTCATGACAGCTTCATCCAACATCACATTTAAAAACAAGAACGTCAGTTCATATTTTACAGCAATGTATAGATGAATACGGCTAAAATAAAGGCTGAAAGCTTCTGAGGCTATATATTGAAAAAATAAATAGTTCCTAAAATTTGAGGTCATTTATTTTAATTAATAGTATTTCGTGTTCTTATTGTTATTTAGAGGGTCCTTAATAATATTTTTCCTCTGAAGTTAAACTGTAAATGTTTTATAAATTGTATTCCACTGTCACGTGATCTTTATATGTATCACAGGTTCGTTTCATCATCAAGTAGCTAGTAGTGTCCTCGCTAAATTTTGCAATATAATCATGTTGTTGATATTTACTGTTGTACTAATCTCTTTCCATTTTATGAATTTCCGCTTATTTCATATGGTCAATATCATCGGCATTGATTACTTAAAATTAAATTCTTCCAGTATCAGAAATGTCACACACAAGCGTAGTCAACATAAACGGAATACAACATACTTCAATACAAGATTTTACACTTAAATCATATTTAATTGCTTTAGCTAATCATCAGCGATACTATAACCCCTTCCCCAAAGACATACCAACACACCCACACACATCTCACTGCCTACCCTTCGCCTCAAATTCTTTTTCAAAGAGTCACAATATTTATACTTACAAACTAGTAACCTTTCATAAGGGTTATACAATTTGAATTTTATTTTTAATCATTCTTTTAGATTTCTTGAGAATATTTACAAAACTTAGAACAGTATTCATTACCAGCCTACAATCATGTACAAGAATTTTTAAGTTAATTTTATTTATTAAACTTGCATTCATATATAATTAGAAAAACTTAAATTATAGTATATTATAATGTTATGAGGGACCTGTTCGCACATTTTCAGTGATCAGTAACAACAAAATATCAGTACTGATTTTTTTCATGATATAAATAGCAGTGCAACTTTAAATTACGTGCTTGCCTGTAGCAGTATAATTTTTTTAAATTTACTCTTGCCCAGTTTCTAAATTATTCCATTGTCATTTCCTCACTACGTGCACTTTAAAGAAACTTTTGAATTAAAAGTTTTAGTCGTAACGGAAGAGCTCATCTTTACTAAGCTCATCATAACCATGTTTGGAGAACCTCTCACAGAACATTATGCTCGACGTCACTTGCAGGCAGGCAGCCATTTCACGTCCCGAAAAACATCGTTCGGATACCGACCTTGTCACGATGCGCAGCCGTTCCGTGTAATGATCCGACACTCGATGTACTAAACACGTTCAGGACTTCACTTACTCGAACCAGAAGGTACTCAAAAGCCTTATTACTCCACATCTTGCAGAAATCAGAAGATAAATTTCCTCAACATAGTAATCCAATATGTTACCACATTTAGTTTTAATTTGACAATGCATTCATTTTTCTAATATTGTGAGTCTGCAACTATAAATTAGAGTATTTATTCTACTTTATTAATGGGCGCGGTCAGTTTTAGACAATATAATAACAATTAAATAACGAAGAAAACAAAACACAGAGTGGATTAGGTGATAAAAATAAATACCTCACAATGTACTTTATATAATATTCGACACCTGATTCAGATGTTAGAAGAAATTGGAGCATTTTTATCTTAACGTGGTACATTCCAAGCGTTATTTAGAACCCACACGGTTACGGACTATTTATAAAGCAATATAATAAGAGAATAAACCCGATATAGCAAGATAGACACTATTTCTCTAGCGAATAATAAATATGTTTCTATTTAAAAACAGTTGGCATAACTATTTAGTGAAATGAAAGTCTGTAAGATAAGCTCAGTGAATACAGGAAATTAAAACAAAGTATAATAATAAAATTATTCATACAGAAGTATTTTTTTTCTTAGGGTAACAGGCTGTATGAGGGTTATCTCGAAACAAGAAACTCCCTTAATAACATTGGAAGGGGGAAAATTTGGAAAGTAGAGCAAGTTAGCCAGGGATTGACTAAGGCTCCTGCGCTGAGGTTTAAGTATCCTACCCGATGATTAACCTAAGCTATATTCATGTAGGTCGGGCTTTTTGGTACTTTTCTAACACCCTTCCAGAAGGACAGAAGATGAATTTGCTGTGGGGCTTCAGTTTCATGAGGCAGCTGGTCTACTGATTCAATGGGATCAGCGGACAACTCTTACCGTATGACAAAGATCTTTGACTCCAGTACATACACCTCCCGAATATTTTTGTATATTATAAGCCATTTATTTAAATTACGACTGTTATATTTATAAAGGAAGAATATGAGAAGAATTTAGTAAGAACATAATTATACCCATACCGAAGAAGACTGGGGCTGATAGATGCGAACAACAAAGGATATTTGATTAGTATCTCATGAATACAAAATATTAACAAAAATAATATATAGGAGGATGTAACGTCAAGTAGAACGCCAGTTAGGAGAAAATCAGTTTGATTTTAGGAAGAATGTAGGGACAAGAGAAGCAATATTGCCTTGCGTCTAATTTTAGAAGAGACGATCAGAAAAAACCAGCCTACGTCATTTCAATTGTAGATTTAGAAAAAGGATTTGGTAGGTATGTGTAAATGAAAAGGCTTGCGCAAGATAGGTTAGCATGGAAGGTTTCATCAGGCCAGTCTTAGGACTGAATACCACAGCAAAAACAGCATATTTATCAATAAAAGTCAGTCAAGAACCTAATATAGGCATTTCTTTGATACGAGTTGTCACTCATCTTATAATATCTTTTATGTATGACATTCGTGCAAGGCTGAAAACATTGTCCATGATTTTTAGCGTTTGGAGTAAGTCTATGCATAAAGATTTGTCCATGGTGTAGAGTAGGACTTGGGCCTTATAACACATTATTCCAATATCTAGTTTTTTTGTTTATATTTAATATTTACATTTACTTGAAATCTCGTTTAAATAAAAGAAGCAGCTGGCCTCTGTGGTCTAGTGTTAGCGTCACTGCCTTGCACCAGGTAGGTTCGATTCTGCCCTGGATCCCATACCGAGATACCCTACAATAAATATTGTACACAAATGAAAAATCATAGTCGCTAATGATCAGTAGCTGTTTATTCTACACTAAATATTAAAATATGTAAATTAGCTACTAAAGTAGAAAAATGTAATATTTACAGTAATGCATTTCGACAAATGTATCTCAAGAAATCATACAGAAAAAAGAAAAACAACGTTTTTTCCAACTTAATAACCTAATTAGGAGGGTGACAGATTAATAAACAAAAAAATTCTTCCCGGTGTTGCTGAAGTGAACTATAAACAGAAAAAAAGTAATCAAAACTATATATTGAAAAAATTTCAATAGTCATGCGTTTCATTGGGATTAAAATAAGTGTAAAAAATCAAATCATAGGTTCCAGAAGGAACATATTTATAACAAATTTTAAATAATACAATTCACTTATCTCCTTTCAAGAAGGTGCCTTCGGAAAAGTGATGAAACTGATTTAAAACTAAATTATCTGTCATGCATAATAACTGAAATACAGCAAGATTAGTTAGCTGACAAATTTTTCTGTTTTTTCAATTATAAAATAATGATTTTGTGAAAATATTTTTAATCTTTATTTAGAATCAACTACTATGGTTATTGGAGACTAATACAGAGCAAATCGTATTCTTATAAACGTTACTGTCTTCAAAGTGTGGGAACATGCACACAACATCCATACCATTGCCATAATTCAAACCCGGCACCTCTGTGATGCGAATCAATGACGCTTACCACTGTACCACAATTAAATTTTACTGGCATAATTTTAAAAACACGTGTATATGAAGAGAACTGACTTAAATTGTTGTTGTTGCAGCCAGTCCGGAGATAGATCTAATGCAGTTTTCGTTACTCATGTTCTTCTGTAATCTTTCCATCTCCGCAAATCTAATGTAGCTTGAAATGCCTATATGTTTTCGTTTGGGTCTTTCTATTCTATTCCTAAACCACACACTTCCTTCTAGTGCTAATTTAACGACTTTTTAGTGCCTTATAATATAGCCTATTAGTCGATTCCTTCTTTTAATCAGTGTCCTTTATCAACCTATCTGACTTTCAGCATTCGTATGTAGCACAACATTTCAAAGGATTCAGTTATTGTGTTCTTCATTGCAGATTGACCAAGTTTCGCTACATTCCACATACATTTCCTAGTTCTTAAACGTATATGATACGTAAGCATTTTTTTTTATTTATAGAGAATAATTTCCTTGTTTGTGCTTCTACCATAGATGCTATTCTGCTGAGAAATTAAGTAAAGGGAATAAAGTGACGTTTCAATGGCTTGTTCTGCCATCATCTTCAGACTGAAGTACCCGAGAGGAATTTATACATGCCATTCACCGGGAAAGACCTCGTATTTTAAAAGGAATAAAATTTATCTTTTATTTATGAATTTCAATAATATGTCACATATTCTTTCCAAATTAGTTAAGTAATTTATTATATGAGTAGTAATAATATTTTACCTAATGTTTCATATTAAACCAAAAAAAATTGCTTAGTATTTCCTTCCTCCTGAACCAGTACACAGGTCTAATTGGAGACTGAAAAACTGCAAATTAAAAGGCATTTTTGTGTAAAAATATAAATCTGGTCGTCATTGTGACATGTCACGTGAATTTATTTTCAGCAAGTGAACAACTTTAATTTAAACTTTCAGGGGCGTGTTTAACTTTTATGAGTTTAAAATGTAACCTGTTTACCGTTAAAAATTTATGGAAAATCCTTTCAGTGACACGAAACTTTAAATTTGATAATCACTGGTCTTAGATACTGAGTACCGAAACTTTAAGTCACGCTGAATCTGTTTTTCTCTTCGAGAAGGATAAAGAAGAATCTCCCCAGTAACCGAAAAACGAAAAGTTCACTTAGTACTTTAATACATTATACGAAAAAAAATATAAATACCGTAAAATGTCTCCACTTCGCGAGCTTATACAAGGCGGCGTAAAAGAAACAATAACAAGATCAAACTCTTAATTTAATTTGTATACCAAGCTGCTGTACCCAAATTAAGTTCTATGATGGTTGTTATTTAAAAAAAAATTTGATGTGCGGAGTGCTTTTGTTGTAGATGAAGTTCCTCTTTCACTGCGTACGAAGAGGAGAGAGTCCTGCTGAGTGCTCTCTGGCGGAGATCGATGGCTGCTGAGGTGGTACTACTCTCCACGCAGACCAGAACTCACAATTAAAACAACACGACAGACCAAACACGAACAACAGATCTCCAAAGTACAGAATATAAATATATTAATAATACACTCGGTAGCTCAAACGTTAATTGTTGTACTCGTATGTATTAACCATACGAGTATATAGTTAGTTCATGCATTCATTGATCTAACGCATTCTTTATTATCCCTGTACTACTATTATAATATAATGTAATAATAATTTTTTATATGCAACACATTAAATATTGCAGGATAATTCATGTTATATATGAACAAGATTGTTAAAGTAATTAGGGATGGTTAACAACATTTATATCACTTTCGATTAAATAGTATATTCTGTAAAACAACTGGTGGCATGTGAAATTATTAACTTCATTTGAAAATGTTCATTGTATTTTTTTATCCCGAATATTTCTCGTACTTTTCATTGTAATTATCTATTTCAGTACACCTAATTGTCGCGACAAACAGATAGCCAGAGTTTCAGATAACTTTATCATTGGCGCCATTATATTTTTCACACTGTCAATTTCTCTATATCAAGATTAATTTTGTTTAGTTTTCTACTCAGTTGATCTGTAATTATTGAGATATTTTCAGAATCTTCTAACGAGGGCTCCGCCCAATTTCGATTACAGCGCTCTTAATTTTTTTTTCTTAGCGTTTTTTTAATTATCTAACAATATTTTTATACCAATCGACGTAGAAAACTATTTAATAATTCACTGCCCAATTTACTTTCTTTGAATTCGTTATATTATCTTACAATTTGCATTTGTAGAAATTTAATCTTCCTCTCTACTTCCCCTCCCCTCTATTTTCCATCCGAGGTACTCACTTCGCTCACTGAGAAGTAACACTTCGTCTCGAAGCGCCGGAGAGGAGAGACGTTTTCCGTTATGTTCCAGAAATTTGCTTTTGAGGAGTCCGAGCTGGACTTAGAAAAATTTCACGACGTCTGCATTTCGTCTGAGGGCGGTTTTTCCTAGTAAATTTTAGCACTAAGCATCCGACATCCGAGGCCGTGCTAGCCACCGCGCGGTCGTAACTTTGCGAACCACAGTCAACGCCTAGCTCCCATCGAGAACTCCGAGGGGTATTATCTATCGCCGACCCATCGCTAACCGGTCTTGGATCCAACCAGGTGCTCCTGAGACCTGACTTCAACGCCCATGCTTGAGACGACTCGGGTGATTTCTTGGGAAGATGCACCACTGTTAATCAGATGAACTTGTACCTGAACCTTTACTGAATTTTAAATTTGCAGTGTCTATGTACCTCGCTGTGCCTCGGTTAAATAGTCAATGTTAGAGTGTGAACTATTAGTTAACCCCTGTATTTGATTGATAATTTTCTTGTTCTGTTAGAAGATAGAATATTTGATTTGACAGAATTGTTATCCTTGAAGAGGGTATAAAGATGTACCGAAACGTCGGCTTACGTAATAAAAAAACTTGTCTGTTCGTTTCATTATTTCCTTTAATTTAAAAAAGACGTAAAAAATCTATTAATTTGTCTACTTTCTATTGTAGGATTCTTATTATGTACATATTTGTATTTATTTTATTTTACTTTCCAAAACCTGATACTAAATAGAGATTAATTAAAGAAAATTAGATCTATTAAATAATTGCGTCAGATTATGTAGTTATGTGAGAAATTTAAGATTTCATAAGAAAAAATTAATTAAATATACATTTATTGGATCAATTCTCTGCACAACTGCTATTAATTTTCTAACGATTTGTTTTACTTGGGTATCAGAAGATGCGACAAAATGTAGCTAAATTAAATCTTGACAACAAGAAACAGTAAATTTGAATTTAGGAAAAATATATTGCACTACAGTCATGATACTATAATTATAAAGAATGTTTGTGGAACTTGTCTGATATGCCGCGTTAAATGTCATTTGAAACGTTTACAATACAAATACGTCACAAAGCGTTTTACTGTGGAAAACAATTGATGAACTAATTGATACTGGGTGTAATATATTTGTTGCACGACATTTTGAAGAATTGTTTCATCTTTCCATTATTAACATTGAAAGTTTTCAATGTTGTATTATTTATTTTTTTCTGTTGCAACAGATAAATATTACAGGTTCTAAACGTGTTACAATAACTGGTAGTGTGATTGTCAAAGTTGAGAAACAGCGTGCAAGAGCAAGAAACTCTACGAGTTTCGTGACCGAATAAACGACTTTCAGGAACTCTGAAATCTCAGTTGTTATTCTCCATCTTTCTGCTACGTGACTGGTTGAAGCACGATTCGGCAAGGAATTGAAGTTCTGGAACACATTTCCTTTCCAACTCCCTGCTAAGCGCGGAAAATAAAAGACAAAAAATTGTGACTAGCATATGATTGAAACTAATTGTTAGATCATTATTCAATATTTCATTATTCACTGCTTAAAGAAATATGCGCCTGAAATTTTAGCAAAGAACAGATTTTTCTTCATTGTGATCCAAGTCTCCTACGGGGAAGTTGACTCAATATCAGTTGGAAGCCAGCTCGATGATTACTTGCAATAAAGCTGCTGATGATTGGCCCTCCAGCTGACCGCACACTAAATCTCTCACGTACTTTTAGGAACTGAGGCCATACACATTTACGATCGGGTAACTCTTGCAATCAACATACGATGTGTCGACCTACTTACGTCGCATAGAACCTTCAATTCAACCAAAATCATAAATAGGGGGCCATGAGTTAAATGTTAAAATCAAGTAATGGTAATTATCTTCCGTAATTGAACTCAAACAGAGGGTCAACATCTAAAAACAGATGGTGAAATTTCTTTATCGTAAGTAATAAGTTATGACTAACTCTAGGGCTTAATTTTAGGTCTACTGGTCTTCGTTTTGTATATTAATGACCTCCTAAAATAGATTGACCCTCCAATATAAATTTTATACGTAGATGTCTAATTTGATTATTACGGTCTTTTATTCATTGAGACTGCAACTAAAAACGATAATATTTGGTTTGTTGGCAATGAATTACTTTTGACGTACAGATAACTAAGTTCCTTTGTTTAACATAATAACGTCTTAGCTGATAAAATTTCAGTTCATTTGACTTGCCTAGACTTTCACATCGTGAAACACATTGGTCACCTTGTTGGCAAACTTAGCTCTGTTCGTTATTCATTGTGTTCATTTATGTAGCAATAAACAGATGTACCAGTTTTTTTTATATTTTCATTCAGATATATGTCACGGTACTGCCAATTGCCACAGGTTATTCTCGTTGTCTACAAATTTATTCTTAGTCGTTCTGTAGTCGCTCGATATCTTTTCTGGTAGGTTATTTATAGCCCGAATTACCTGATGCAGACTTTCTAGGGGTTTATCTGCATCTCTTTGAGTAAAACACAGGGTAGGATCATGAAACTATAGACCGGGCTCCCTAGTCTACATTGATCTAACTTTTCAATGCCCTTCCTATGCTATTAAAGGGGAGTTGTCTGTTTCATAATCACCCTCATGTAGCCTGTTTACTAAAACAAAACAAAAGTCTCAATAGCCTCCAGAATAAGGTACTTTATATGTTTGGAGGAAAGGCCTGAACTGTGTTCTATTACTTTGATATACTCTTGCTGCTTCTGTACCCGTAAAGGTTTTGGGTGTCTGTGGTTTCAGTTTTATTTTTTGATGTGGTTCAGGTTTAGCACCCGTTGTAAAGTACGAATGTTCACGTTTTCTGATATTTGAAAGGCTTGTGTAGAAAAGTTAGGGGAAGGTCCTTTTTTTGGAGGGTTCTATGAGGACCATCCACACACTTCCTAATTCCTGCATCGTCTCCATGTTCCCACTGTTGCTTTTATCACTAACCTATAAATTCTCTACCTTGAAGTAGGCTCGTCTCTAAGTTTCATATCTGGGATAGGTTCGCCTCTAAATTCTCTTCTTGAGCTATGACCGTTTATGCCTGTTTGGAGTGTAGGATACAATCCTTTGCGAAATGGCCGAGTTTCTTTAGCAACTGTTATATTCAGGTGCAAGGTCAACTGTAAAGGAGATGATCTTGAAAAATAGTAGTAAAGGGTCTTGAACGTAGTCAATTTTAGCAAAATCCATTGAGTAAGATCTATGGAATGATAGTATATATGCAAATCTCTTGTCTGCCTTATTTCCTCTTACTGCCATGCCATTCAACCCCAATATTATGTAATATTTTGATATATCTCTGATAATCATCTCATTAGGGATGATAGGTCATAAATGTGAGATTATGATTTTATTTAATTTCCCCCTTTAGGACCCAATGTTAATAGTCTTGTTACTGATGTCTATACATTTGTGATTCAGGGTTAATTCTTCTACATCCTTAGCATAACTTAGGAATACACATCCTCGCCTTAGCTATTTTGTAAATTTATCTAATTTGATATGGATTAAATGTGTTAGCTAGAGCTACAAAGGGCTCATTCGTTTTTACATCTGGTAACGCATCGGGTATAATGGCGTGGGACCGTTTTGGATAGTTTCGTTTCTTCCGCCTTGGACTCTCTTGGACTCTTTACCTTGCCAAAATTCAAATTCCTCCGGCTAAAATCGCTGGAAATAATACGTACACTTCTAAGCTAACTATGAGCCTGACTTGCACCAACACGAACTACTTTAGTTACTTCTATTCTGCAATAATCGATATAGGTCTGGACTGAAATATACATTCTTACGTGTTAACTAATTTATTTGTAATAGAAAATCAGAATTTTCAATATTTAATAGACTAAATTTACATTGAAGATACTATAGTTGTCCTGCGTTATTAGGTTGGATTGTGTGGGATGGCATAGTTAGGCAAATTTTTCCTTTTAAATTGAAATCTTTTTTTGATAAGTATTTTTGAGACATTTCATTTGTCCAATGAATATAAACACCAGAATTTATTATTAACATTTAGGCCATGGTTGAATCACTGCACACTGTACCTGAATGTAATAAATTCATATGATTTTAATTTGAGTATACAAATGAATCAAACAGAATTAAATTTGATTAATTTAATTAATTAAAAATACAATATTATAAATTATAGTAAATAACATTTATTAGCTAAATTAAAAGTTTATTTTTTAGAGTTAAAAGTTCAGTAAAACTAATTTCACAAAGTTTTTGAGCTCAATTTTTAATGCCAACAGTCAAAGATAATTTATAATACGTTACCCAAACGAATAACGTATGTATCATGTTTCAAATATAAAAATAAAATAAAAAGCATAGTAGGGGATCTCGGGGCGGAACGGGATTGCGGTGTACAACGGGATACCCTATCATTTATACTAGATAATGTTGGAATTTATTAAACAGAGGTGGAACATTGTAACTGGTCTTTCATCTGTTACTTTATAATTTGGAATGTAAGTTCAGATATCCTCGGTTTTAACTCTTTAATGGTATATATTCGTAAACTAGATGTCTTTAGCAGCAAATAAGTTACAATTTATGTTTGTATTAAGGCTCGGTAGAAACGTTAAACTAAAACATGCATGCATGGCGGAACGCGATATTACTGTATAAGGCAAATGTAACGTTTTCATCAAGAAAAAAGGGATAACTGGCAGATTCTTATTATATTAATGAGTTACAGGATGCCGTAGACAAAAAGAAAGAAACGGAATGGAAGAAAAGGAAATATGCAGTTGCAAAAGAAATGTCTTTGCAAAAGGGAAAATTGATAAAGCGATCAACGCGCAATAAATGTAAGGCAGAAAACACAAAGAGTGTGTAAAGATTTTTCTTAATATAAATTTAATTTTAATTGTAATTAAAAACATCCTACTCCGTTATGTCCGGGGGAGTGGGGCAAAACGGGATATTGTAAGTTTCTTTTTAAAAATTCATCACAAAATCTAAATTCGTTTTTTTAAGTTATATTGATATTAGATTAAGTAAATAATAGAATAAAATGTTTTATACTTTTATAAAATGATTTTTGTTTTTACACAATTTTACAAAAATTGTTAAACAATAAGTTTGAATTTGAACAATGCCAAATTACAGTTGTACTTGTATTCTATTATTGGTGCTTATTGTGATTATTCCGTCCGTTATCACAATGGAGCAGAGTTATACTTAGACCTTTAGTAGGAAATTTTGAATTAAAATCGAGGCTTGTTGGAGATTAATTCGGTAAAAATTGGAGAAGTATCAGACGGCCAAGTAGACAGCTATTAGCACTCAAGGCAGCATAAAAATTTATGTAAGATCCAAATGAAGTCGGTTCATTAGGAGTGATTGTAAAGTGACCATTTTAACCATGACCGCAGGAATTGAGCTAAAAATCTTAAGTTTTAAACATGAACAGTAAAAATTTAAGTCAACTAATAAATGCGGTTTCATTAGATATATTAAACCATTAAAATTTCATTTTTTTTCATGTAATTCGTAGGAAATCCCTTTAGCTGCTTTTTCTCCTATTCATAAAACGAGGCATGAAAAGAGTTCCGTGTTACTACAACCATAACCGTTTGGACGTTTCTGTTCCCCGCCTTTTTAATTCTTGGAAGACAGACGCAGTCGTAATTTTTTCTCTGGCAGTATTTTTCCAGTTCGCTTGTTTTCGCAGCGTAGTTTCCTTGCCTGATATTAGCAGACGTAGCGTTTGTAGACACTTTAGAACTTCCTAACGGACATTGCGGACATATTGCAGCCATTTCTTTCTCAAACTGTGGCAGAATCCCACTACTTGCTAGACTCGACTCCCAGCTATAAGTTACATCGCACAATTCTGTTGAGCATGAAGCTTCTAGTTTTTAGAATAATTTCATATGCAGGGTCCACATTTACGCTGAGTATAGCTTCTATTTCACTTGTTCGTTTGCATCAATTTTGTTTAATTTTATTTAGAAAATTTGTAACGTTAAAATATTCTGTCGTGAGAAAAATTATTTCTGTCCATGAACGCAGGCAAAATAGCGGATTGGGATGGTTTTAAAGAAATAGGGTACGGACAGAATGACTCAGCCAGTTGTTAAAACCCCTAGAGAGGGCAGATACTCACAGCGAAAGCTAAATCAGCGTGGAGCGGAGTAGCAGACGCAGATTATTAAACATAAATAGCATCTGCAGAATAAATCAGCCTTGCAGAATTTTCCAGCTGTGTAAAATGTTGCGGATACGTTGAATATCTAACGACGTAAGCCCGAGGGAGTAAGGCGTCTACCAGTGGAGTTAGTATAAATTTCCCGAGAGCCACCAGCAAGAGGATGTCTCTGACGGTCACCCAGCAAGACAAGCGGTAAATGGCATTCCTTAACGCATTTTGCATGCACACCATTATCGTTCAAGCATGTTTTTAATTCGCATTTAAATGATCTTGCTTTACATTCCCCATTCACTGACCCTGAAAGCAGACCTGATTAAAATTATACGTTAAATTTGTCATTAGCGCAGTTATTTAACCAAAATGTTTCAAATAAAAAATAACATTTTACATTTTCTGCGTACTGTTAAAAATTATATTACAAAAATATGTAAAAATCAATTAAAAATCATATCGTTTAAAAACTTTCCCTTTATATAGTGTGCACCGAACTCCACCATAAATGCATTATGAGATATTTAGTAATTTATTATCTACAGGGTGTGACGTGGTTTTTAGTTTTAATTCATAAATATGTTACACAGTTTGGAATTTTTTTTAATGGGTGGGCGCCGATAAATCTCAACTTTGACATTTAGAACAGTTTTATTATTAACAAATGTAAAAGATTCAACAAATTAAAATATTTAGAAATTAATTAATTTTAATAAATTTTATTTTGGCCAGCTGAGACCAAACCAAAGAGACTTAAGTAAATTTAGTCTACTTTACTCAGGGCTGTATGACGTGATTATGCGCATAACAGAGCCAGATATCATTGCCTTTTGTTTCTTACGTTTCATTCATCCTCCCCTACTTTACTGGTTGACCGGTAATTCTGGATTCAACGCAATGGAAGCTTCCGGGTCGACATTGTGAAACAGGCAGCTCTGATGTGGTATCGTTTCCTTGTGTTACTTGTAGCCAGATCGCCTTTCCTCTCAGACTCGAAATCAGCCTGTCCGGCTTTCCATTTCCTCGTGCTAGCTCCTCTCTCACCTCCAACTGTCTTTTCCGAATACCCATTTTCGAGATCCTCTCCACCTCGAACTCACCTCACCTCACCTAAAATCCTCATTGGTTTTTCGGCTTTTTCTATCTTCCGCCGGTCCTCCAATGGAGTTCGCGTCCCTACCATTCCTCTCTGAAAATTCAAAATTTGGTATAGCTCACACCTGGCCATCTCTTGGGTCAACCACCATGTTGACCTGGTTTTTTCCCCGGGCCGATTGCGTCAATACAACTATCAGTAGGGTAGCATTTCCCTCTAATACACCAAGTTTTGGATACCTTGTATCTAATACTTCAACATTTCTGTTACATTTACACACCAATATGTACTCCTTTCAATGTTGCATTCATATACATTCATCTTGTAATATTTAGAGAGGAATACTGGCGCAAATAGAACTGTGATTGGGTAAGAAAATAACTTCACATTCATCAAGCGATATTAGCAGCTTCACTGAACACAAAGGAAATTTATACATGCCCACGTCTGTTGTATACTTAAAATAGATTAAGTTGTTTCTATCACGCACGCGTACTTCAGCATTTATAATAATTTTATTTTTTATTTGGCTTTTAAACTCTGGATTACATTGGAAAGCTTTACCAAATATAAACCTGTAAACGGAAGAATGAAATAAAAAAATTTCTCTTTGATTTAATGTTTATGATTTTATTTTTCATTTTTAGTCATAAATTCGTTGTTTTATCACTGTGGTTTCATTTTGTTCCTCCATGTTGCGCTTTCACATAAACCATTTGTAATAGCGGTGACTCAAAGGGCACTGCAGCTGAACGAGCTTTCATAGTTGTTGTCTTTTATGCAGCAATCTGCGACACTCTTAATCTCAGCGTTTCTTGATGGCCGCATTTACGGCGTTCTGCCTCGAAACAGAGATAAATGGAGTACCGGAAGCGGAGAACGTTTAAGGCCTAGGGACTCATTCTCTGCTGTCAAAGAAAGCCTTTACAGCAAAGTCGGCGTCTTTCCGCCTCCATTTTATGATGAAGAAAAAAAATAGATTTAATGTTGCAGAGTGTTTAGATAGAAATATTTCATTCTTGAACATACAATAGTAGTAAAATAATATCGTTTTTCAAAATATTAATATTTTTATAGGATCCTGCTGTGTTTAGATTAATAAAATTTGAAAACTTTAATTAATCACATAGAAGACCAATAATCTATAAGAACATTAGCTTTCGAAAAATGAGGTTTCCAATGCTGGCTTGACAAAAATTTACGTTTTCACACTTTTCCCAAGGTTTAGATGGTAAAATACATATTTTAAATAAATACCAATTTTAATTGACATCCTGGAAAAATTCCGATAGCGCAGGTCCTCAGCTTAAGTATACTCCAGGTAATTTAATAGAGAGAAAAAATACTCCCAGTTCACTAAAAGTAAAAAAATACTACCGATCCCTTGAGAGAAACAAAAGTACTCCCGGTATGTAAAGAGGGTCAAATATAATAATAAATTCTGGTACCATAAGAATGTAAAAAATATTACTGGTACTATCAGAGAGTTAAAAATACTCCCGGTATTTCCTCCTTTTCTCTTAGCGCTCTACTACTACTTAACCTGTATGTCGAATGTCAGAATTAATATGAAATTAATAGATTCCACACAAAAGTTGTTTGTTTACACAACCCTCCACGCCACCCTTTAGATGCTCCTCTTCTATGGTGTTGAAATTAAACAATTACCTAAATGCCTTACTCAATAATACAAACACAATACGTCAAAAAATAAATTGGCCTAATGTGCGGAACAAATTATGACATTTTTATCTATGTGATTATGTGACCCAAAAATGTAGAAATCGCTAATGACCGGAATGTTTATACGACTTAAAATAAATAAAAACATACTTAAAAATATCGCATAAAGCACTTTCTCACTGACTCCGAAAAATATTTATTTGGCTCAAATACTTGGCATTTATTTGTGCTTTAAAATTTCCACACTGTACAATTGAGTTACACAATATTTGTTTCCGGGTCTCAGAGAAATTCGTACAAGAGTCGATCTAAAAAATTAACGGATTTAATGTTTCTACGCGTAAAATGCACACGCATTAAACTGCATTTTACTTACTACACAAAACTACATTCAAAAATAATTAAATAAAATATACAAAAAGAAAGGTGATTTAAAAATAATTTCCGTTACAAACGTCTCTGATATAGATTAAAGAAGTCGTGAAATTATTGTGTTTTTCAATTAGATACTAAAGATTGTTAAGTTCATTCATATTTAAAATCTTACAATGGGAACCGAACATAGAATTCTAAATTATGGCTCAAAAGAAAGAATCAATAAACCTTAAATTTAATTAGATAAAATAATTTCTAAATCGTATTTTTAAACAAATCTTCAATGTTTATGTATGATGATAATTTTTCCTTATGTTTATCAGTCACATTAATAACCAAAAACTATACTTTAATTTTGATTTCAAGTTTATTCAGCAGGAGCTTTTGGCAGAGCCATAGTCATTTACAAAATTAAAATACAATTTTTTAAAAAACATTTCAAAAATATTTTTATGGAATTTGTGACTGATAAACATAGGGAGTTTATTATTATACTAAGTAAAAATCAGTATTTTAACAAAATTTAAATAAATTCCTTGAAGAAATTGTTTATCTATTTTGAATATCGAGCATATTATTTCAAGCGTCGGTTTACCGAACTGGATTATGCTCGTATCTAGGACGGAACAAAGCACGACTGCAGTTGGCTCTCGAAGCCAGGGACCGATATTGCCACAATACAGAATAAACGAGCAACGAAGAGGATATTGAAAGTCAATAATGGGAGTTTCAACATAGAGATTCACACGTCGTCCGATCGGGATTATTTCCCGGTCTTTTCAGCAGAAGCCAGACTCGGTTCAGCGCCATCAACCAGTTACTAGAAATTACTTCCAGCTTGATATCTTGTGTATTGCAAACCAAATTGTTAACTCTCACATTCAGCCATAAATAAGAACCAAACGCTAATCATTGTTATGACTGCCAAATCAATCTTTACATTCATCGTTAGTTTCCGTAGACTGCCTTACCAATTTTTTAACGTTTGGATTACAACCAAATTCTGTTGTATCGCAACGGGACGGTCCGATTTACCTCGTATCGATCGGGTTTCGTTATATCTGGGGTTTGCTTTTATTTCAGTGATTACAGAAGTTACCATATTTTTATTTTTGTTATTAATATAAGGGAACAAAATTGTATTTCATAACTAATCGTAGTGAAATATAAAATGGTCATAGATTTAGATTTATTGTTGTTTCCATTAGTCCTCGATTGAGGAAATAGGATACGTTATATATTACAAATGAACAAAATAAGGTACATAATTAAAGACAAATAATCTTAAAATAAATTAATAAAAGAAAATGTATATAGGCAAAAGTCAATATAAACACAACACGGACACACGATGCCACACACACACTGGGAAACACAAACAAGCACACGCTGAGAAACATGCAATGGAGTTTTGAACTACTTGGAGCTCTGCGACCAGGAAACTGTCCTTCCGTCGTAGCTCCAGGCAATGCATGAAACAAACAAACAAGAAAAAACTGAATAGAAATTTTAAAGATATGTGATGTGCTATTTTACAAGGCAGCTCTTTCTACATTTTTTGCAGGAACATTGATTTTAAATATTAGAAGGACGATTAAGAAAATCCTGTACCGAGTAAAAAGTTCCCTGACAAATCGTTTTCCTTGAAGTTTCTGTTAGGACCATGAAATGTAAGCCGGACCTACAATAAATTTTAAACAATTAAAACAATTCATTGTCCAAATTGCTCAATTGACAATTATAATTTTCTTCGCAATTATTATGTTCCTTATAAAGGGCGATACATTTTACTTGTCAGTAACGTTTAAATTGTTAAAGATGGCAATCCAGTTCTTTTAACGCAAGTAAACATTTTGAAACTTTTTAATGACATTTCATTCTTTATTGTTCAAAAGACAATTGCGCTTTCTCAATTTCACATCTATGGAATTTTAAATCAAGAAATTTTTGCATTCTCATTCTTACAAAGGATAGGGCGAAATTCGAAACTGTAAAATTCTCCTCATATATTGTTTTCTACGTTAAAATGAATGTTGACCTCAAAATTTATGTTCTGGAAGTGTCCGCAACTAATCAGCCACTGTAAACATGTACTGGCAAGGTTAATCCATTGTTCAAATTCCGTCTGGTAGCAGCTGCCACACGGAAGTTACAAATCCTTTCCTATGTTATTAAATGAGAGATGCCATGGCGTAAATATCCTCAATGAAGCTTGGCACCGTCAAACAATTGTAACTATTAGTAAAAACGTAACTGAGATAAACCGTATTCGCTGTATTTTATTTTGATTCTTAATGAAAATGTCCGAAAGATATTAAAGATCAGTTCTTAATGTATATGTGGATCAACATAGTGATATATATGAAACTGGTTAATTAAAGGTTCTTAACTAGTTCTGTAGGACGTGTGGGAATTAATTTAAAATGGTAATTAAGAAATATTGGGAAATTTATTTACACAAGAAAATTTAACAGGGAAAATATTATTGGGGGAAATATTTACAATGGAATTTAAGGTTCGGCAAAGCAATCTGATCTAAGATCATCTCAGGTTCAATGCCGTGAGCTATACTTTTCCTAAACGTCAAGAATTGGAAAATTGCAGGGTGGCATCGATTGTCCACCAGCTTCTCTATATAGCGTCGTCTTCTTCTGCAGGACCAAGCTTCGGTTCCCGTCCGTCTTTTCGTAGTTCTACGGGCCGAATGCTTGTCTGTACAGCCTCACTGCTTTGCCCAAAACCTCGAAATTGATCTTTTACAATCGATTTATCTTTAACCACGAAACTCCAATTGGCCCAGACAACCACGTGGTATGGTAAATGTGTTGTTTCAATGGGGCTCTTTCTTTCCCACGCCAGTTATTTGCGAAAATAACGCCGGTCATATTTTGTACGTGATGTGACGTCTTATAGTTCTGTTCTGCGCCGACTTGTAGGCGCCACTCAACTCTCCAATTCTTTGCTAATTTTACATTATAAATATTAAAATACTAATTATCGCGATATAGTTCATATGAGTTCCCGTCTCTTCCAGGTTTATTTGAGATCATTTTATTCAGAAACGTAGATTGTAAGTTTTAAAATAAATTTTATAATACAAACGGATAATTATAATTATCTGATATTAAGGAGTAAGTTCTAAAATTTACCTAATGTATTGTATTTGCAATTTAGTTTAATATTACCAGATATTGTGAAAGGTAACGTTGTTAAAATAAATCATATCACATTTTGACGGTTACAGTGACACAGAATTAGCGACTCAGGATTTATACGTGTCACAAATCATCGCTCGTAATTAATCCTCTTCCCCTAAATGGCGAGGTGACATTTGTAAAAGCACGATCATACATCCACTAATGCTGCTTATCAGTTGTAATGCATTCGTTGCTCATACACGTTAATAAAAGCCTCCTCCGAGACTTCAGCCCAAGGTGATACAAACTGTTGGTTATTGTTTGATGTGTTATATAATTTTAATAAAGCAGGTAAATATATGAAAATACTTTGTTGGTTAAATGGATTATACATCTATTACCTTCCAGATATAAAGTCACCCACGGGTTTTAAGTTCATTACATGAGATAACATATTTAATTTTGAAACCAATGTGGTAATTCGTGATTGACAGTGTGATACAGTCAATATGGTGGATAATACCTTTCCTCAGTTAAAAGACGAAGTTTAATTTAAAATTCTGTTTGGAATTGAAGAAAGAGGAAGTTATAAATAATCTGTACCAAATGCACAATCTAGGACGAAAAGTACAAAGGAGATTTAACGACAGATTCAAAGTGTCCATCATCAAACGTCGTCTCAATATTTAAAATACTGGTTTTATTAAGCAACAAAGGCGGTTCTGTACAACAAAAATAATCCAGGGTGGAAAGAAACTTACCGTTCAGAGTACGTGGTAAAGCAGAGATTGATGTCGCTTTTCCATGGAAAGATTCTTGTCAAATGTATTTCATCAATTTTTGCTAGCACGCTTATTAACAGAAAGATATCTCAAAGTACTAAGGGAAACAAGGGCACAAATACATGTATATCAGTAGCACTTCTAGAGATATGCATGTGATGAAGGGGGACATTTACGACAGATTTATATTTGATTGAAATAATTAATTAATCCAACTCTGAATCATTTCAATCGATTCTATTTTATATCCGCTACTTTGCATTACATATTTAATAGATAATAATGGTTTTTGAATAAAGATTTATCTAACAATAATTTGTATTTCGTAATTACAATGCACATCGCGTACACAGTTTCAAAGAATATAACAACTGTCATCCGAAAATACAAACTTGTATTGTTCAGTAAAGAGCAATTCTTTAACGCGGTAGATATTTCATATCTGAATGAATTTAATGGATGAATAACAAAAAAGGTCGTCCATGTGCTCTTAATATAGATATTACACCAATAAAACAACGACCAACAAATTATGGTATTGTTCATTATATTTTTAATCAACTTTTGTATCTTAAACGAAGAAAAGATACGCGATATATATATATATATATATATATATATATATATATATTGGTTAACAAACTTACCTCAGTATCACAATTTTCAGTTATGTAAAAAACAAATTCAACACGAAAGTTATTTTAATTGAGAATTCTCTTACAAAATGCATCTGGATCCGCTACTTTACCGTATATTGTGACGGAATAACTCGGTTCCTCCACATAGTAGCCAAGTTTATTTTTTAATGAGTGTTCTAGCTGATGCCCGCGTTGTTCGCGTTAACGTAAATAATATAGCAACAATTTAATTCAAGATAAGTTTATTATAGTGCTTGAGGGGACTCTACATTCATAGTTCCACTGCAGAGAAGATGCTACAGGAACAAACTCTCGTTTTCTAACAGCGTAAATCTATTTCTGTTGTCAAATACAGCCTGTTTTCAATCCTTTATTTTGTAATTGGAGAAAAATAGTAAAAATGCTAGTTTTTTTCAGAAAGTTGTCATTTTGACCCATTTCCGGTGGTCTGATAAGAAAACGTTAAATGACCAAAATTGTAGAGAATCGAATTTTCAATCGATATTGGGTCCTCAAAATAATTTCTAAATTTCTCAGTTTTCTATCTGTAGGAGCCAAAAATTCCAAAATGAAGTTTTTATTGTGTTTTAGCTTAGGACTTGGTGTGAGTTGGTCCACCTTAGAAATAAAGTTATCTATTCAAAGATCTCGGTGAGACGAATAAACCCTTGCTCTCATCGGTTATGTATAGTTAATATTACGAATTAGGATTAATTTTTTTTGGTTATTATTTTAATTATTGCATGTGTATTGAATAATATTGACGATCAGTATTTTTTTTAAAAAAAACATTTATTTATGCACTTCGCAAGGGAGTATTTCTCACCGCTTGTATTATTGACTCCGTTGGAGTAACCGCAGTATTTTTAACGACATTAATACACTTTCTCAAGGCACCGCGTTGTTTTAGACCAGAGTTCGGCAACCTTTTCAATTAGTTGGGCATATTTATGAAATATAAACGTTCGATGGGCATCACCGAACTAGCGTTCGAAAAATAATTTCTGAAAAAGAAAATAACTATAAATATGACATGAATAATAATAATAATAATAAATATATTAGCATAATTCAAATATATTACATTCGAATACAGGATAAGAAAAAGAGGCCTACCTTCATGGCATTTGTAGATTTAGCAAAAGCCTTTGTTAATATTACCTGGAACACACTATTAAGGATTTTTGAAGATAACGGGAACACAAGATCAAGAAAGAAGGCTTATACATAACCTCTAAAGAAGGCAGTCAACAGAAATATGAATTCAAGATCAAGACTGTCACTCATACTGTTTAAATTATATATAGAACAGGCGATGAAGAAAGTTAAAACGGAATATGGAATAGGAGTCATAATGCAAGGAGAATAAATAACCTTACGTTTTGCCGAAGGATATTGCAGTATTAGGTGAGTCAGAGGAAGACTTGGAAACCATAATAAATGGCAACGACGTGGTCCTGGAGAAAGAGTTCAATATAAGGATTCATGGACGGAAAACTGAGGTGATGAGTGCATTATGAGAAAATGTGCGATTGGCAAGGGACATTTTGAAGAAGTTAAAGACTTCTGCTTTTTGGGCAGCATAATAACTAGGGATGGTAGAAGTATAATAGGAATAAGTGTAGGATAGCACAGGAAAGGAAGGTATCCACAAGAAACGGGAATTTACGTACGGGTAATACAAGTGAGAATATTAGTAATTAATTACTAGAATTTTTCCTATGGAGTGTGGCATTATATCGATGCGAAACTTAGGCGGTAGGAGTTACAGAAAGGAAAAGAATTGAAGCCTTGGAATTGCGGTGCTATAGGAGAATATTAAAAATGGGTGGATAGAATCACCAACGAGGAAGTTCTAAACAGAATAGAGGAAGAGCGAACAGTTTGGTAATAATCTCAGCTTTCACAAATGGTTTCTTTTTCTTTGGAAACAAATGTAAAAATTTAAAAGACGCTATGGGGTTGTTTTTTATTGTGAAATTGGTTTTATAAATAGGCTCTGCTGGTTTGATACCTTTAAATTTAAATAATAAGTTTTTCTTAAAAATTTCCTAATTGAGTGGAAAATATGTATGAGTAACGTCTCTCGGCGTTACATTTTTAGCAATTACTGCACTGCAGTTGCACAATAAGCGTACAGTTTTTCTTTATCTTAAATGAAGCTGAAATGCTCTTCCCATCATTAAAATAATGTGTCTTATGTTTCCTTTATTTGTTTGCAATTACGAATGCAATAATATAGGAATAAGTAAAAATAATTTTAATTTTCATTCTAAAATATAATTACTAATAATAAATCATTTTCAATATGTTAATATATCTTCCTACTACAAATGTATTTTATATTGTCCGCGTATTCTACATATTACCCCACTCACTTCCCTCTAATCCTAATTTTACAAGACATTCGTGTATCTTATAGTCGCTACTAAATTAAAATTATCAACCCGCAATATTACTCTTACACAGTATCAATTTTTGCCAAATAATGTTGAAATTACATTTCTGTCTTTAATATTGTGTAGCCACCGAGGGTTTACTTTCTAAAAAAACACTTTAGAATATAGGTGACCGGAATAAATGTGAAGGAGAATGTATTATTTTTCAATATATTTTCTATCTGATTTAAACGCCGACTTCGGCCGAGATTCAATAACGCGGACTCGACGACAGGATATTGAGTCGACAAAGGCAATTTCCACAATTGTAACCTAAAACAAATCCGTATCTCATTCAAGGAGAACAAGCAGGACGTATCGTCATCAAAATCTCCGGTCGAATATTTAACTGAGATAATGCAAATATTTGTTTTCGAAAAGACTTTAAGTTGATTTCATAAACAATAAGTACTTAACTTCCTAATATGAGCGTACTGTTTTAGTACCAAACTTTCTATTATTTGTAGTTATTACATGAATCACATGAAAAATTTTCACGATATTTCAAAGTGAAATATGTGATCGTATAGTAACTCACCACGAATAATAATAATTATATACATTAAAATTATACTGACCGATAAAACAATTTTAATTGATTACACTAAATTGTAAAAACAGGTAACCAAAATCATAAAAAATTAAGAATTGCTGTTTATTGTAACCTGTGGAAAGGTTGAAGAGCGCGCATCTAATGTAACTAAGAGGACAAACATGAATGCAATACATATATTCCTTATAATTTTTTGATATTTATTTAATTAGTTTTACTTTTACTAAAAAAGGTTTTTTTTTCTATGGATTCTATAAAGAGAAAATACGTTTCATTAATAGATATGGATTTTGAATCTACAATTCTGTTTGCAATTTAGGGCCCTAACAATGTGAAACTTTTGTAATTCAACGTTTATAACAAGATGATTGTGACTGGTATCTGATCGGTGTGACTGATAAGGCGTCGACCATCAAAGTGGCGTTGCGTGGTGGCAATTAATCAACATCCAGGGTCTCATTCACGACAGTCTTTCATCAAAACTATCAACACTTTCAGATTTCGAAGCCTTTTCGGGTAAACGACAGGATCACCTATAACTCTTCTAACGGAGGTATGGTTACTCCTGCTGTATGTATAATTCCTTATAAGGGCTATGGTAATACTCATTGGACCATTGGGGTACGTCACCAGGGATCTAATAGGGTAAGGAAGGATACATACGTTTTAGAGCGTCTGTTCGTTCAAGGCCAGAGTTAAGACTACTCGTAGCACCCATGTTATGTCACCATTAAGTAGTTAGCAGATTCCTCTTGGTATGAGAAGAAAGGTCTTGTGGCACTCAATGTGTTCAGTCTGGGAAGGTGCTTCCTGATCCAGTGATAGTAACGAAGACTGGCTCAAGACTGGAATCGAGTTGCTTTGAGTGACTAAGCAGTGGAAAGTGAGGGGGCTGGTGTGTCGTAGCGGGACCTGGGTTTTCTGGATGCAAAAGCAGTCATCGGGTCCACCGATTGGGTGCTGGATGACATAAGGTCATAAACATCCGCTAGTATTGTTCACGCTGTTAGAGCTTAAGAGCTCATTCTGGTTAACTGGAATAGGTTGGCAAGTTTCAAGGACTATTTTTATGGTAAGTGCAACTCCTCCCTGCGGAACTACCCTGAGCCTGTTAGTTATGAAAGGAGCAGTGCGCGCGGGCGAAAAATGCCGCCCCTACCTTGTAGTGGCTTGTCCATGTCTCAGATCAACGCATATTTGCGTTGGACTCGAGGTGGAAATGGTTCGTGGGCAAACTTTTCTTCTTTCTCTTACCAAGTGTACAGAACCTTACCGCAGGGAGTTTTACAAAGTATGTATCCCCGTTGCCTTTCCTTTGAGGGACTTCTAAAAAAAGGCGTTGTGGAAACCAACATACATACAGTAGTAATCTTTTATGCTTATGATATAGGATAAGTGTGGGGTCATATGAACAAATGTTCATATTTCTCCGAATCTTCCTCCGATCTCGTCCCCTACCACTACAAAATTTCCTCCCACTTTTCCCAAAAATCCAATCAGTATATTTCTAAAATGAATCCGATTTGCTGGCCTTTTTGACGTTTTCAACCAGTGAGAAAATGCGGCGTTCCAAACATGTTTTTCACTCCTCACGCGGTGGCATACTGCCGCTTTACTCCGCGTTTCGCCGAAGCTGACAGAAGTAATCTATTAAGTCTTCAAACGGACTGCTTTCGCGAGTTGCGATCGTATTGTCTCTTTATATCGCGTCTGTTCCTTTGTCAAAAGGAATCCTTAAAGACCACCCATACCCGGCGCATCAGCCTCAGTCACCATAAAATACTATGCAGTCCGTAAAATTCTCTCCGTGTAACAACAGTTGAATACAGTCTACTCTTCAACTTTCTAGGCGGCGTAAATGTAATGACGCAGCGTTGCACAGAATTCTAACTCATCAGTACGCCTCATTTATAACCCCATAACTGTTATCCCACGCAAATAAAAACGCAGTCGAATCGCTCTATCTTTAGCTTCAATGACGACGTATCCTCACACCCAATTAAGACAATGAATCCCTTATATTGGACCGACAGAGCATGTCAACAGTTGACCCCCGAAACAATTTTGAAGTGCATTCAAGTATTTAAATCGTAGAAACTATAAAAAAAATTTAATTAGTTTGTATTATTTAGATATTTATGAAAATGGGTAAACCTAAGTTACTAACTTTGTTATTTAGTAGTTTTATATACTCTTCAGAGTATTTCTAACTGTATATATAAAAATGTTCTAGTATGTTCCAAAGTTTTATTTTCGTTTTGTAATGAAATGGCATTTGCAACGTTATTCTGATTTTTAAGGAAATCTGATAAAAGAAATAAGTTTCCTCGATTATACTATGAAGAGCTGGGATTTAACGTACATAAAGTTAAAAATTAACTATGATTTTTTGCATAATACCTAGAATACACGGCCGATATAAAATGAATTGGTCGTTTGTAGTTTTTAAGGTGTGTGTACATATATACGCAAAATTATTTATTATAATTACATTGAAAAACTAAAAATAGACTTTCAATAAATTATGCATACGAATTTTTAAATATTTTTATTAATACTTATATCATTGTAGCCGCCATTGAAAACAATAATAAGTATCTAAACTCACATTATTTGAATGTTTCATTTATCATAAATAAAAAATTCTATAATAAATAAAAGACGGCCAAAAAGTCAGCATTAAATATATCACTATTTATTCACAAAATCGACGTTTCATCTCCATTTTGAGACCTCTTAAGGCTTACTGCAAACATAATATTACATTAAATTAAATCTGAGTTCTATGTTACAATTTTTTAATTTATATACAAAAATACATCATATTTATTCCTTAAACTACTACAACAAAAGAGTATCGTAAATTTTGCTCAAATTATTCATGCCATTTTTAACATCATTGTTGCACCTGATGTAAACCATTTCACTCATAATTCTCGAGAAGTAATTATTTTCTTCGTCTAAAATTTCGATTGGCAAATGTAGTAAGCCTGAAGAAGTCTCAAAATGGAGATGAAATTTCGCTTTTGTGAATAAATAGTGATATATTTAATGCTGACTTTTAGCCGTCTTTTTATTTATTGTAAATTTTAAAGTCAGAAAACTATATTGTTAAAAATTTTATGATTATTGTGAAATTCCAGTGAAGCGATTTTTAAAAAATGTAACGTGAAGAGACACTTTCAACACTACTCATAAGTAACATCACCTACGTGTCATTTAATCGACATTACAACTTTTCTACCTGCACTCCCTCTACTTTGCATATCTGCTGTAACGGTCTCTATTTTTGGCACACCTTGTGTTAATCAGCTGGATTGGTAATGCAAGCAAAGAGACTATTTTATTCAAGTACTCCATTTTATTTGGAGTCGTTGCAACGGACCCGTTGTAAACCAGTGAAATTATATTAATGTCTTTCAAACTTTATTTTCGTGACAGTATCTTTTGTCAGCTTTCAAAGTTACAAAAAAAATTGAGGCATTTTTCCATTTATTCTGAGACTTATAATCGATAAGATTTTAATTTTTAATTTTTTGTTTAATAGTTGTGGAGTATTATCCAACTGTATCTTTTAGAAGGTAGACGTCTGAGCAGACATACATATGTTCAGCTTTAAGTACATTGAACCTAAAAAATTCCATACCTAGTTCATTGAAATATCCCGAGCTGACATTTCTACGCGACGCAATTTCCTTGGTGGGATCGCGAGAAAAAATTCCTGTGTTTGTTCGGATCGAATTCATAGCAAGGGTGGATTATCATTTTTGGAAATCCTGGCTTTCACCTCTATCATCGCAGATGGAACGGTTGCATGGAGGCTGTGGCAGTTGGACACTGAAACAGCTGATTGTGGACATTTTAAAATACATTGTGTTTAATCTAGGAATAGAAAACGCTAAAGTCTACCTATATTGTGTTTGACATAGATATCGAAAGGTTAATGTAGTTGATTTAACTTTTTAAAGTTATTTCTTACTAAAATAATATTCTAACGTTAAATTTAAATTGTTTGAAATTAGATTACGTTCTGTGAGGGATTTTACGAATTGGAATCTAAACTTGAAATATTTTACTTGCTATTAATTTTCCTTAACTAAGAACTATTAACTTGTTATAAAAGTTAAATAAAAGAACGAATTCAGTCAACATACACTTTGAATTATTTATCATATTTCTTGTGTTTAATTCTGGTTCATGTTCTAGATTTCATACTCCAACTGTCAAATACATTGAGTATTCGATTGACATTACTTTTTAGTTGTTAATTCACTTATACCAAAAATTTAATATTTTTGTTAATTAAAGTTTCTATTAATAATTGGAGTTAGTAATGTACCATTTCATTGTTACAATAGCATGAAGTAGATGTGTTTTATAAAATAATAATGAATTTGGTTTGGCAATATATTATGAGGTACATTGTAGTGGATTTGATTCTTTTGCTTATTCTGTATCGAGATAAGTATAAATTATCCCGACTGATCAATTTTAGACAAAAGGTTCGAATCCATAAATAAAGTTATATGATACTTCAAATCGAAGTACCGATAAATCCTCACCGACGGTCTTTTGGATCACTCTCTGATGAACTGCTAATTGGATTCATATGCCAAATTAGCTGAAAATTCGCAATGTCAAACTTCGCATTAAATTTATTGTGTTCGCTATATGTTCGTATATAATAAATTTAAGTTCTGTTAGTTTAAGTATTTTATTTTATAGGTTATTTCATATATAAAATTTTTCTTTTACACTGGAGTTCGGTTATGCCCGCCGAAATTTTTTATTTCATACATATGCTCGACTACTAAAAAAGATTTCCGACCCTTGCTATAGAGTTGTTGAATAAGGAAGTGTAACTAAAAATTAGCGCATCAAATCACCGAAAATAAATGCTACATCGTATAAACTACTTAAAATGTAATTTATAGATTTGGTTCAAACAATTAAGTTTAAAACAATATTTTTTGGTAAGAGTACATTAAAGTAGTCGTGAAAATCCAAAACGTTCGTACTTCCAGAAAAGTGTTTTTGAGGGTGATCATGAATTAATAAGAATGTTTGGATTCTTGAGTCAGAGACAAGAACATGGCTATCCGTTTGTGTGTGATCGCTATTTTGAATCTTTATAATTTTCTGGATATGCTCTATTAGACCCTGAACCGATTGTTGATGAATTTGGTAAAGTCATTAAAATCACAAAACTAATACGTGAAAGGGTTATGGTAAGTTGTATTTATTTGCGCCAGTAAAATAACTGAATTTGTTATTATTCCATCCACATAGACCTTCACTTTTCTTCCTTAAGATTTTTATCATTGGTCAAGTTGATATGGTCAAATTGTGTTGCTTATTGACTTAACAATGTATGACCCGCATTGCCCTTGACGTTGCTTATTTACTCGTATAGCCGTTATCGCATCAGTCTGATTCAGTAACAACTAGTATCTGAAAGAAATTAACACTTTTAGTAAAAATAGTTGTAATTTAAACTTATATCCTAATATTTGCAATATCTCCTAAAATTAAATTTATAAAATATATTAATTTAAAGTTGGAAAAATAGTTAATTGGTGTCTGTAGACAAAATTACAACTTAGATAAGAAAACTTAGTCTCTTTTGCAACCCAGGTTTCATTAATTATATAGCCAAAATAAACATTATGGAAATTGTTTTTTTAAGTCTGCTTCTGCAAAGAGACAGAATTATTATTTTGCAACATTACTGATATTAAGCATTCTGCCTCTGGCAGATGACTGGATAATGTCTGTTTAACATCCTCCTCTACCTTAGCTTCTTCTCTCATACACAAATTTCTTATTTCCTCCCCCTTCAAGTATCTTAGTAGTTGCACTGATTCCTTCCATGACATGGAACACTCCTTCTAAGTCCTTCGATGGTACCGTATATTAAACAGTTTGTTCTAACATGTGTTCTATCCAATTTTCCTTTCTCTTAAACGATTTGTAGTTATAATAGATCTCTTTTCATTTACTCTTCTTAGAACCTCTTGTCAAATCATATTATTTTTTAAAATTTTCTTCAACACTTCTTTTCTAAACCTTCAAGGTCTTTCTGAGTGACAAATTTTCTAATCCTTACAAACGATTGCTCCAGATGTAGAACTTTACCAAGATCTTCCCCATTTCTGGATTACATTTGCTTGTATATAGGGTTCGTTTCGTGGTGATTGCTACCTTAGTTACTACCATTTTTGACCTTCTTTCTTTTGTGCAGTCTTCTTTCGTCAAAGACTTTGTGTGATCCAGTTTTTATAGTTGCCTCCCACAAATATATGTGTTCTGGTTTGTTACATATTTTTATCACTTTGGACTTCTATATATTTATTTAAATTCCACACTCCATTCCAACATGTCTTACAGTATTTCTTTCTTCTCCCTCCTATTCCTAAATTCCATACACCTGCAAAGGCTCTTTTAGCAAACGATTCAACCACATTGGAGTTGAACTCGATGGAGTGGTGGTTTCGCAGTAAAACTTTTCTTCTTTCTTTCCTTCTTTCTTTCTTTCTTTCTTTCTTTCTTTCTTTCTTTCTTTCTTTCTTTCTTTCTTTCTTTCTTTCTTTCTTTCTTTCTTTCTTTCTTTCTTCTTTCTTTCTTTCTTCTTTCTTTCTTTTCTTTCTTTCTTTCTTTCTTTCTTTCTTTCTTTCTTTCTTCTTCTTTCTTTCTTTCTTTCTTTCTTTCTTTCTTTCTTTCTTTCTTTCTTCTCTTTCTTTCTTTCTTTCTTTCTTTCTTTCTTTCTTTCTTTCTTTCTTTCTTTCTTTCTTTCTTTCTTTCTTTCTTCTTTCTTCTTTCTTTCTTTCTTTCTTTCTTTCTTTCTTTCTTCTTTCTTTCTTTCAGGCAGGGATATGGAAACTATTTATCCCCGTTGCCTTTCTCTTTGAGAGGCTTCGAAAAAAATCATTGTGGAAACAATTTTATATATATTCACAATAGAGGGTGATTAATTTAGGAAGAATCAAGTTTGAACCCTCTTAAACTTCTTGATTTTGTTCGGTTGCAAGTTATAAAAACAGGGAGAGCCTCTGTAATTGTTTTTAATTCGTTGAGAAACAAATTCTTAAGAAGTCTCAAGTCCTTCCAGCCAAGTCCACTTTACTTGAATATTTCCTGCAGATTTTTCCAATTTAACCGGTCTAACACCTTTTGCCTATTAAAACTTTCACTGTAACAATCCTTCCTAATGGCATACCTCATTCGTCTACTTCTTCTATCATATGCTCTAATCTTCAGTTTAGTACACGTGCCTAAATTCTCCCGGTTTATGTGACCAAGCTGATCGTTCCGTGATCACTACAATTCTTGTCTTACTGTTCCATTTTCAGCAGTACATGATGAAAATCATTCACTTTCCAGTTTAGTATTTCGTCTTCGTACAGGTCGACTGGTTTGTTATCATTTCGAGGGGCTTTTCTTTATATTCACGTCCATTTTTGTAATTTCTTCTACGTCACTCTTCGTTATGCATTTTCTGCCTGGTTATTGAATATTGCAAAATAACTCAATGTGTCATGATGTCTGAATTTCTCTTTAAATCATATCTTCGTTTGGGTGTTACGTCATAATTAAGTTGTAGAAATTTACTACAGTAATTTATTAACATTATTAATTTCAATAAAGTCGAATTTTTTAAATGGAATTCTGCCTATATATTTTACTAAAACTCAACAACATAAATTTTAAAAAAACTTTTTTAAAAAATTGTATGATAGTCGTATGTATAGAAGATTATTTATTTTTTACGTTTACTTGTAATTAGCTTATTTTCTGATATTTTATGAAATTTTGAACATTCTTTAGCGGGGACAAAATTATTTGTGCTAGCATATTTGAAGAAGAATGCCTTTAAGTTTTAGTAGTATTATTCCATAAATTGCGGAAGAGCAGTCGAGTACATCCGTCGTGTCGTCTTTCCTTGTAGGTTTACAACCAAGAAAAAAAGAAGTGGAACTGCTTGCCGTCAGGGTTGGTACTGAAACTGCTCTCATCTCATAGAAGCCATTTTAAAGATGACAGAACTGCGAAATACAATGGTAATCGACGACATCCAGACTTTTATTACGGTCGTTTCCCGTTGGAGCCTGGTGCTCTTCATTCTGTGCTTCGGATGGCAGTTATTCCCTGCTTTATAGCTCTGAAGCTCTAAGTCGAGTGCCGAGCGTTTAAGACCAGTATGAAATTGCGTGAATAACTGAACATTATCGCAAGCCAGGCCGTGAACGCTCTACAGTAATGGCTAAGCAAAGCCTCGTCCCTTCCGACCAAAGCTCCTCTCTGCCTTACCGTAGTCTAAGAAATATATAAATCTTAACAATATGCATGAATTATTTCAAGATTAGAGAAACGATGTTATTAAGATAAAAGTTCTTGTAAATTAAAATTTTACTATAAGAATTCCTTAAATCGTTTTATAAAAAATTATATGCTTTCATAATTAAAAGGACTTTCAATTTCAGAAGCAAATTAAAATTTGAGAAAGAGCATAATTTAAGTTCATGGAAACAGAAAATGATATAAAATTTTGGTCTTACAGAAAGTAACAGAACAGCGTACAAACAGTAACGAAAACCGAAACACATTTCAATTATAGAGCTTGAGAAAGTGTTTGTAACTAGTAAGACATACCGGCTAATTTACGCTCAATTAATATAAGGATTTTTAAAGACTAACACTATAAAGCTTTTCATGTGGGAGCCGATTTGACCTTGAAGCTGTTCTCTGTGTCATCCACTCAAATTCATGCAACGTCGTCACATATTATTGATCACGTAGCGTCACTGCAGTAAGGGTTTGTTGTAATACTTTATGGACTTGTCACGTGTGGCAACGTTTTTCTAATTCTCAGCTGTCATTCTCATAACGCCAATAACAGAGACTCTCGTGTTTTTATAACTTGCAAACGAATGATAGAGAGGTTTAAGAGGGTTCAAACTTGATTCTTCCTAAATTAATCATAACCACAGTAAACTCAAAATATTTTAGGAAAAAAAAGATATTTCTTAAAATATTATAGAGTATTTACTAGTTTTATACATTTTTATATTATTAGGCGGTATGATTTTTAATTGTTGCACATTGTAGTTGTAGCGATACGAAACACATTTTCTGAAACACTATACTCATGATTATTCTCGATAATATGGAGGAGAATTGGCGCGGATAATCAAAAAAGAACTGTAAATCAAAGCCAGAATACTCGTATAAAATTAACAACGTTAACTTTTTACACTATAAAAAGTTACGTTTACATTTTGTGATGAAGGCCAATGTTCTTCAGTATAAAGATTCTGAAATGTGGCACATCGCCTATTGTAGTTGAAACTGTCCTATTGTAGATTTATGGATGAAGTAAGCAATACCTTTAACTAAACTAATATCTTGATATTGAAGGACCAGTCACAATGATAAAAAAAAACAATTATTTCGGTACTTTCTCACATAAAATTTAAATATTTTACCACACTACTGAACTACCCTACTGGCTACTTATTAATAACAATTGAATAATACTGCTCAATGACAGACAGGATCGTACTTTTCTTTGAATATAACTTGTAGCGCATAAAATCATCAACCAATTATTTGCCGTTATATATATATATATATATATATATAAGGAAATCAACGAACAAAGAATTTTCTTTCTGTTTGGAAAACAAAGAATGTTGGTGACATAAATCCGAGGGGAAGCGACAGAATGTCGCCCTGGAATTTTCCCAGATATTTTACCCTACCACCTGGATGCCCCTAAGGGAGAGGGTTTGAAATGAAGAGATGGATTGGGTGAAGTATACCACGTGGTAGATGGTACCACCAAGGATGATTGAAAACGGGAGTTGAGCAGGGAGGCGACAACGAGAAGAGACTAAGAAAAAAGGTTAACAGAACTGCTCTAGGCAAATGCTTAATTGAGAAGTGTTAAGAAATCACTAACTTTTTGGAGAAAAGACAATTTTCGCAACCAAACCAGCCGCCTGTGTATGCCAAATTAATGATGGTATATGCCACCGAGAACGCCAGGCCACAGTCGTAAGCTGCTGAGACGACGGTCACGGCTTGAATTTATACCTAGGTGAGTAAGACGAAACTTTCGCCTTCACACCTACCCAGATCCGATAATTTCTGCTCCTGCCTATCAGAAACTACAGTATGCCACTAAAACAGGTGTGTCACTGGCGTCTTATGAGAATCTTCTATTCTTCTCCGGCCTCATAAATCAACTTGAATTATATAGTCACTAATTTTCTTTTTTTCTAACCCCTGACTGAGTAAAACAAATTGAAGAGATCCCTGTAGTTTTGTAATAAATTAATAAAGTACTTCCATTAACTAATTAAAATATGATGTTTAAATATTCTTTTAAATAAAAAAGCCCCTATTTAATTAAACCCTGAAAACCCCGATATTACAAACTTCCTACCAGTATTACAGATTCTCAAGTGCTTGATATTGATCTTGCAGCGTCTTTGTTGACCCTTTTGTTTGTTTAAAAATCGATTACCGCGGTTAAGACGCAAAGCGGTTTACCGCGCCAGGATAATCAAGAGTATTTCTTCGCCTTGTCGGTTTATTACAATTCGTCACAATCGTTGGAGGTCAAGAGGTGAGCGTTGTTTCCAATGGTCGGAAAAACTTCCTCCAAACTTAGTCGGTATATAGAGACGGGAATGTTGAGTACCCACAGAAAACATTTACTCCAGTAGACGGAAGCAACTGCTGCGATCCGAGAAAAGGATATGCCACTAGTCGTATTGCTGGATTTTCATCTCAGCTGTAAAGAAGAGGATGAACAAGATCCACTGTCTGTGATTCCCTAAGTTACCACTCTCCGTTCTTGAATAAAAAGCTAAAGTTCGCAGTTCTAAGATAATTATAGTGAAAAATAGATGTTTTGTTCTATGACATAGTCTAGATCGAGCTGTCATGAACGTCATATGAGTTCCACAGCGCAGATACGCATACTTTTTCGTATTGTATTGTTTGTATTGGGCAGAAATTTAGTTGATTCTTAAGTGAATGTATATTAATTATCTATAGATGCTTCCCAGGATACAGTGCGAAATGCTCTAGAAGAGATGTATAACTTTCTTGACTTGACGAAATGTTTTGCGCATATTTAGGGTGGTGCTGTAAAAACCAACCCTAAAAAATCCAGGTCTATCAATTTTGATTTAAAATCATTTTCAAACATTATATGCCGAAAATTTTAATTCAGAGGCGAAAGTTAAATAATTGTACTTGATATCCCTTTTGTCTGTTCTCGAAAAGTTTTTCCACTATCACCGACATTTATCTGTCAGTTCCGTTTAAATCATCGCGAATTAAATTCTTTATTGCTTGCAGTATACGAGGTGTTGATTTATACATATTCTCCTTTATGTATCCCCATAAAAGAAGTTAAACGTGGACAAATCAGTACATGAACCACAATGTATATTGATTCAATGTACGGTTTCCACCAGGATTTTTCCTCAGAGGACCTGTTTCTGCCCCATATATATACGTATATATACACATATTCGTTAGAGCATAGTGCTCCATTCCTATGCTATGGTTAAGGTTCTTGACAGTGTTCTCTCCATGTAAGTATTTCATCTAATATGGTTCCAACGTATTTAAGATTCTGCACTTAACGCTCTTCACACAGTCGTAAATGAAGTATGATGTCTGCGTTTGCGTCGAGGCGCTTTTGGTTGCATTGAAAATGTTTTTCGAAGCAGCAATCAATTTTGATACTTTTCTGGTTATATCAAAATCGTGAAGCAGGCCACCAAGCTGCATCAATGGAGCCTTTAGCATCCATTTATTGGATACGAAGTACATTTTGCTATCGAGCGCATTGCATTTATACATATTATTTAGAGCATCCTCCACCATTCTTATGTTAACGTCAAGAAGAAGATTTTCGTTCCAAAACGATTTATGTTTGTCATGCTTTATATTTTGTTTGACTATTCGTAAGATTTATTTTCATGATTCGTAAACTTGGACACGTTTCTATTATAGGATTCAGGTTCCTGTACGAAAAGTACATCAATTATCAAAATTTCTATTTGATCTGACATTTGTTTCATTAATTCTTATCTATATTTAATCGTCTTATGTTTGCTTGAATTTCATTGAACTTAATGCTAGTTTCATTAGTATTCCTGTACCTTAAATGCAAACTATACAACATTTATATTATATTATGTATTGACTGATTGCACTCTCTCTTATCTTGTAGAAATATTATGTTGAAATCAAAAGCAATAATGAGAGAACATTTTTATGAAAAATAATATTTTTGAGCCTTAATTCAAGGCATTTTGGGGTTTCCTACGCGACTATTCAGAATCCTGCACAATTTGCTTCTTGGGAGGAACAACCCTATTCCTGAAGTAGCTTGCCTACGCGAGTTTTTCATTTGGAGCGAGCTATCCAGAATTGCCGAAGTAACTTGGCTGCACGAACTACAAGTCCATCACATTTATCACCACACCCCTCAGCTGCGGAGTGGCTCTGCTGAAGCGTCCAAATATGTCGAGCACTTGCCTGATCAAAAACTTGTACTTAACGCCTTTTAGTTAATTCTGTGGAAATATGAAATTAATATCTTTCATTTGTACTCACGTCAGTTTTCAAGAATAGGAGAAATGTCACTGGGTGAAAGGAAGAGCATCTCAAGAAGGGCGGGTACATTATCGGGAGAGAGAAGGATTGTGAAAATGTTGTTTTGAATAATCTATTTCCACAAACTATATTGTATTTGACGCAATAAAACAATTTACTTTCTACAACGACTGGATTTTCACTTTGGCGTCTTAAAGTAATACATTGGCAGCTGGCAGATCCATTAATAAATATAATTTATCACAGGTTTTTAACAAAAATTATCTGTTGTCTGTAGAAGTAACTCGTCATTCGGATTTACTTTCGTAAATATGATACTATTCAGATTTTCTACATACGGGGTGTCAAGTATAGATAGTCACCATTTGTTTGTAAACAAGGCTTCTGTTCTATCGTGATATAGGTAATAGCATAAAATAAAAGAGTATATCTCATTATAGACAATGGTTATTTCGACATCATCTACTGTAAAAAAACAGTTCCCCACAAATTAAAGAAATGACTCTGTTTCTATAAACTCCTCAAAACAAATAAATCCTCCCACAACGCATTAACGAAAGAGTGACTGATTAAATTCATTTCTATATTTATTTCTTAATCTGCTTAAACACAACACATTTTTATTCAATTTTTTATATTAATAAAAATTTGCCGAATTTAAAATGCAAAGAATTAATTTTATAAAGTATATATTTAATAGTATTGAGTTTAAAAGAATTAATAAATTCCAAAATGTCTTTCGATATCAGATTTAAATACATTGTAAATGAGAATTATTTCAATATTTTTCTAAACATAATTCCATTATTTCGAGCTTTGTAGAAGTTTGTGGATCGCTATCCCGTAGTCACGAAAGCAGGTTTCAAATATTCATACTTCAGTTTTTATCTGCATATTCTCTTCAATTCTTTATCTTTATCACGGTGCTTTGTGAAATTGTTACAATCAATAGTTTTTCTGTCCAATTTAAATTTTAACTAAAAATACTCAAGTTTATTACTTTCAAATCAGCTGCTTTTGTCTGCACAAGTTTGACGAGAAAGTGCAAATGTTAATGAAATATAGAAAGCAGTGGCGGATTTACACTTTTACAAATGTAGGTTGTTAAATTTTTGCCGTCTTTACATCTTCAATTGTGAAATGTGTTTTGTGTGATACCTCCCTCTACTCATACAAAGTGTGGGAAGAGGCCGACTAGTGGTTGCGGTACTGTGGAATGTACAGTGAAAGGGAAAAGTCATCGGAAAGATGACTTGTAGACTTCTTTCTGTAAGGAATAAGATAAATGTGTTACAGAAATCTCTTTATTCATTTAAGTCGCCAAAGAAACAATTCGGTCCCAAAATATGCCACCCCTAAAATCTGCCGTACTAGGCTCAAGCCTACTCAACCTGCTGGCAAATCCTACAATGACACCAAGTAAACGCCTGACTTGACTTTATACTTTATGCAAAACCTTTAACAAGTAGTTGATTATTAAAACACACACATATTGTAATATACTTCCTTGGGTATAAAACATTAATTAATTAACAGAACAAATTATGATTAATTTTAAACTTTTTCATTTATTAATTTAAAGTGAATACACGGGCTTAATCTCAGGGGATTTTGGGTCTCTCGAGAGATGGAGTATGCAGTAGCTGAAAAATAGAAAGAAAAAATCATTAAATGTTATTTATCCAGAGCAATGAGCAAGTTTCACAATTTTGTTTATAGCTTACCCACAATTACTGGGCCAACAAACATCCACCTCTCGAATGTTTGTGCGTCTCTCTGGCGTCTTGCAGGATTTGATCACGTCTGGACACGTCTGCTCTCGTCCGTCCTCTCCTCAATTCGTCTGACTTCTCGGGCTGCTTGGACCACGTCCGTCCTCTCCTCCACTCGTCTCACTTCTCCGTATCTGCTCGGACCAAGTCCGTCCTTTCCTCCACTCGTCTCAATTCTCCGTACGTCCGTCCTCTCCTCCACTCGTCTCACTTCTGGCCTGGACCACGTCCGTCCTCTCCTCCACTCGCCCGCCTTCTGGGTTGGACCACGTCCGTCCTCTCCTCCACTCGTCTGCCTTCTGGGGTGCTCGGACCACGTCCGTCCTCTCCTCCACTCGCCTGCCTTCTGGGGCTGAGCCACCCATCGGCTTCCCCTTTTAAATCTTCCGACGGGAATTCCCCTATTTCACAAAATTTCGGGGTTCCCCGCCCTCATTTTTTACACACGTTCGCGGGGGTTTCCCGCGGGGGTTCACCATCGTCATTTTTTACACACGCTCGGCGGGACTCTCCCGCGGGGAATCACCATCTTTCAGCCGACTAGCCATTGTTGTTGACCGAACTGCGCCTCATAACGCCACAACATCACAAAATCCGCCTTTTTTATCACTATATATATATATAGTAATATCCTTTTTATGGGATAAGACATTAATTTATTAATTGAATAAATTAATACAATTATAAAATTTTATATTTATCAATTTACAGTGATTACATGAAACAATATCTCAGAGGATTTTGGGTCTCTCGAGAAGTGGAGTATGCAGTTACTGAAAATAGAAAAGAAATCATATAAATTTATACAATCAGCACAATGAGCAAGTTTCACAGCTTTTATGAACTTACCCACAATTACTGGGCCTACAAACATTCAACTTCACGAATGTTTCTGCGTCTCTCTGGCGTATTGCAGATTTTTTACACCGATGAAGGTAGTATGAACCAGGTCCAACTCATCATTTGCTCTCTCCGCAACTGCTCGCTTCACTGACTGATCCGTCTCCTCTCTCTCCTTCGACTCATCTGATCTATCCGTCGTCTGTCCTCTCCGCAACTCATCTGCTTCTCCTGTCTCTCCGCAACTCATGTGAACCCCCGAGCCTCCCAACGGATCGTTTTTAAGTTCTCGCCCCGGGAGTTCCCCGCCATCGGTTTTCTCATACAATTCCGGGGTTCCCGCCAGCGGTTTATTTCACTAAATTCCGGGGTTCCCCGCCATCGGTCTTTTTTACACAACACCATTTTTTTACACATGCCCCGAGGGAGTTTCCCGCGGGGATCCCCATCGGGGGATATAACCAAAATTGGCAGGCACCTGCGTTTTTACATTACAATATAGTTAATTAATATTATGGTATAATAAAAATTATACAAAAGTAAGTTTTTAAATTAATAAAAAATTATCGAATTTAAAATGCAAATAATCAATTTTATAAAGCATATATTTAATAGTATTGAGTTTAAAAGAATTGATAAATTCCAACATGTCTTTAGATATCAGATTAAAATACATTGTAAATGAGTATTCTTTCAATTTTTTCTAAAAAATAATTCCATTACTTATAGCTTTGTAGAACTTTGAGGATCGCTAATCCGTAGTCACGAAAGCAGGTTTCAAATATTCATACTTCAGTTTTTCATGCATATTCTCTTCAATTCTTTATCAAGATGAAATAAAATATTTCCTCTGTGAATTCTTTAGGGTTCATTTTTCCGTTATTAAAAAGCCATCTTCTTTAATATACTGCATTGCTTAGCCAGATAGGTTTGAATATTTCATGTTTTAATTTTCAGGCAACTTGGCACTCCTCACGCGCTGATCTGATTTACTACTATCGCAAAGCGTTAGTTTTCCTCCCTCGCATAATTTTCTTTAAATAAATTATACTGTCAACCAATTACAGTCTAACGCCAAGAATGAAATGTTAGTAACAGAAAACGTACTTTTAAATTCAATCGTAAATAAGAAGTAATACCTGCCTTCTCTACTGCAATAAAGTAAGACACGCTATTCTTTGCTCTATCGTTCAAAAATATTATTGTCAGACTTAAAATGTGGAAAATTTCTTCAGATAAACAATTTAATTCTCTTTAGTATGATAATAACAAATGATAACTTATAATTTTAAGAACTTAACAACAAACAGGACTTAGTCAAATCTAAATTCGCTTATTCCGTACGTTTTGCCGATCCTGGAGCAAATACATCATAAACTGTTCTTGTTTACTATAATAAATACTTCGTGTATATTTACGGAAATTCAATTGTAATATATTTCTTGTATCATAAAAAATAGGAATTTATTATAACCTTGTAAAATACCATTCAAACTTCATTGTGATAATTAAATCATGAGTGATTCAAGACCTGAGACAGATGGAAATCTGAATTCCCAGGCGGAATAAAGTTTGAGGGTTTTACCAGAACAATAATCTTTGTCGGTGTGACGTAATTAAAGTAACGGAGTTTGTTCAAGGAAACAGAGGCTGAAGTCGCTTATGTAAAATGTTCAGGCCGATTTGAGGGATGAGGGGAGAAGAACGATGAAACTCTGGAGACGACGTGTTGGTCATTAATCTTCAGTGCTGCTTAATAAATCTAGTGAAAATCTGTAACATAGTAATATTATTGTAATAGCAAATACTATCCTCAATCGAGGACTACTGGAAACAACAATAAATCTAAATCTATGATGTTTAATTTTATGTAGTTTAAATAATGTTAAATACTTAAAAGAGTTATTTATATAAATATTTTATTACCATTTAAAAGTCTCCTTTCAATAATAAGATACTGTAAAATCAATTAATTTGTTAGTTTAAAACAAATTCCATTCTAAGGCCTTCCGGCGTATAAAAAGTGAGAAATAAAAGTATCCCGCACATTGTATGAAGCCACAAACATGAAGGGTGTGGAATATATTAAGGAACCCACAACAATGTAGGAACTGAAGGAACCAAAGAGAACATTAAAAAATGCATCAGCAGGGCTTGATTAAGAGATTCCCGGAAGAAGCTCAATCAGTGCTGTTGGGAATCATTAATGGAATATGGTCTAACCATGACATTCCAGGAATTAGGAAGAAATCTCTTGTTACCCCCATACTAAACTCAGGCCTGCCTAAAATTGAATTTGGAACCCAATAGCTCTCAATTCGAACATATATAAGATCTTAGAGATGATTATTGCGAATCGTCTGACCTGGTATCTTAGCTTAAATAATCTGTTATTTGCAAAACAATTCCAGTATAGAAAGAATAATTCCACTCTTGCTCTTTGTACACACCTAAACAGTTACCTAAAAGAAGCTCTCTGCCAGCCAAAAGTCTTGGCGGTGGTGCTGGACAACAGAAAGACCTGAGAGAAAACGTGAAGGAGCAGAAGAATAAATAAAATAATTTCCTTCGGAATTGGAGACAGCATTCTATTATGAATGTCAGAAATGACAATGGCTTAACCTAGGAATTAAAATTACAAAACAGTCTAATCCAGGGATCCAGCCTTAGCGTTATCCTGTACCTAGTAGCGACAAAGGATGTGGTTATTTTTAACAACCCACCGACCGATACACTCATCTACACATTTGATATTATTCTACTGGGGAAGCAGAGAAGTAAACAGGGTGTCATGTTAGACGGATAGCACGGGCTACACTTGCAAACAGACGAAAGACAAAGATATATGTTTCTCAAGGTGGTACTATCCGATATAGTAACGATATACGACAGAAAGTAGAATTCGAGAATAGAATCAAGATTATGAGAATAATACGGGACTACAGCCTTACCTACAAATATAACATTGACCAAGTATCTGTGTAGTGTAAAAAAAGGCTACCGATCCTAAAGTTGTTGGCAGCAAAAGACTGAGGAACAGAACTAAGTGTATTGAGTGCCACTTACAAGGCTTTCATCAAAGCAAAAATTGATTACAGCGCTAACCTTTATTGCACGGCATGACAAGGACAACTAAAAAGGCTGAACATCGTCCAAAATCAGGCTATGAGATTAATAACTGGATGCTTTAGAACTAACAATTGAGGCTCAGATTTCCCCACTAGCGCGCATAAGAAAAGTCAACATCGTAAGTCACGCGATTATAGCGAGAGAGGCGGCGAAACTTGTAACGATCTGCCTGCTCTATGCGTCTAATAAAAACACCTAGTGACTTGACTACTATCCACACCACCCTAAAGAAGGTGTTAGCTATAGGACAAATTCTCCATCCGTAAGTTGACTATAACACCGAATTTGGTATATAAATACAAGCTGTTCCATACAGAAATAACTCTCCGTCATATCCCAAACGAAGGTGGCTGGAATGTGATAATAGGAAAGCTCCTACAGAACTGTAATCACCCTGTAGAAATTTACGCAGAAGCATCAAAGAAAACCTCAGGAGTTGACTGCAGTATAGTTGCAACAAGCATCGAAAAGTCCGTATCTTTAAATCCGGAAACACCAATCATAACAGCGGAAATTTATGCGATCTATATGGCAACAGAATTTTGCCTAGAACCACCGAATCCTAATAACCTCGTATTCTATGAACTGATTTACCAATCCGAAGTGCAGAAATGGCGCTGTTAACAGAGTCAGGTACAACATCTGGTAACCTGATGAGAATTGCTGGGATACCGGCCCATAGGGGCATATCGGGACACGACGGAGCGGATCACCTTGCTAAGGAAGAGGCTGAGTTGCATATCAAATCCTCGCACAACCCCACTGAAAGATTAGACAGACTTGAACTAGAGTGCGATATACGGAGAAATGCGGAGAAATCCTGATGACTGTCAGTAATAGCACGGACATTGCCTAACCTAGCGGGTTGCTCAGAAAACAGCAGGTGTTAGTCAAAATCAGGATCTTGCACACCAGTTTAACCCGTTCTCACCGTTTCTTTAGAATGAAGCATGTGTGAGGTGGCCCAAGCCATCCCACATATTCTCTTCAACTGCTCAAAGTTCTCCGCCATTCCATTACAATTGGCTTCCTCACGAACGCCGAGCTCTGTACCAGACCTGCAGCATTAATGAAGGTGGTGGATATCATGACAGAGTTAAATATATACAACCATACTCTGTTACCAGACAATGATCCTATGTAAGTAAGTGTAGTCGCTTAAGGACTCTTTTCTTCAAAAGACTTTGAACCTTAAACAAGAAAATAAAATAAAACAATCTTTCATTTATACTTTAAGAGAGTAGAACCTAATTAATTCCAGTTAATTAAATTAAATTAAGTGAATATTATTTTTAATGGCTTCCAACGTAGAGAAAGAGAAAGTGTAGTCTAATGCGCGTAATTTTCGTTCAGTGTATATTGTAACGAGCCGTCCCATTTACTGAAGAATTTCCCCTTTTTTTCTCATATTTTATTTTAATTTAACGTCTTCTAATATATTTTTGTGCCCGGCGACGTTCATTGTTTGACGTGTTTTCATTTTGTTGGAGATATGTGTACAGGCTCATTGCTGCATATACGATGTGACGTCTGTACCTCCAGACACATCGTTGACCAACGGCCGATTGTAGAAAACGTCAATAACATTATATATAATTTATTATTAAAAATGCGCTTTGTTTTAGCATTGATTTGCCGAGGAAATTAGTAAATAATATTTTCAGCATTACTGCGGTCATTAATTTTCGATCGGTGCATTCATCTCTCGCTAAAAAGCGTTTTTCCGAGTGTCACATTTACTCTGCGACGCGCGATGTCACGACTTTCTTTTCTTTTTCAAGAAAAAAGAAAAGAATGATAAGAGAGAGAGGGGAGTCTGGCGTTGCACGTGAGACGGTGTGGACCGAGAGCCGGAGACATCTTGGACCAACGGGGTGAAACGCGGCCTTCTTCCTTAGTCCTTAGCCAATATAATATCAAAATTCTCCTGGCTGACGCACATTTGGTCCTTTGCCGAGCGGCGTTTCAGAGCCGCAGTACCAGATCCAGACGTGTTGGTGTTGGCCGTCATCTGACGTACATTCGTCTTGATCGGGAATCGAATCGCTGCCCGCTTCGTCAACGCGACGAGGAGGGGAATGACGCCATCTGGATTCCAGCTGTTCCAAGACTCATAACCAGGCGTGTCTATTTTCCAACAGGGACCCGTATTTCTAACGATTTTGAAATTGCCTGCATACTAACTGTTTGTAATTTAAGTGAATGCATGTTGCATGTTCAGATTAACATTACATTTCATATTTTGTGTCCTTCAACGAAAGACCGATTCAAATATTATATTCGCACCTTGTCTAATGTGTTTTGTTTCTATATCTGTAAATACTTGTCTATATTCTCAACTGTTATGTTTGTGCATTAGAACTAAATGTTTTATAGCGAGTGACATCTTTTGTTTTAGTTTTTGTAATATCTACTTCCAGAACAAATCTTTGCATCATAAACAGCTGATCCTTGCTAAACGGCATATTTACTGAATCAGCTGCTTTATGAAGTTGCGCGTGTGTTCGCTTGACCGCCAGATTATACGAGTGTATCGTACGATTCTATTTAAATCCAAAGATACTGTGATTCATTCGTGTTTTAAATGCAGACATGATAATATTGTCGTCGTATTTTATGTGTATAATTAAGAAGCTCTGCAGTATCTACATTTTTTCAGTTTCTTTTGTTATATCGAGGCCTTGTGACGCCTTGAAATATTATATTGTCAATATTTACTATTATATGATAATACACATGTAAGTTTACTATTATTTTATAAAAAAAATTGTATGTTTTCACCTGATAAATTCCTTTCATTTTATCTCGCTCGCACTGATTGCTTACTTCTGAGGTGCACCTTGCAGGTTTGAATTGACTATCCTGGGAGCCTATCAGCTGGTTAGTTTCGGGTAAAATTACGAGGGTCGTGAAAGACCCTAAGGACGTCATACTATATTTAATATGGATTGGTGGAAAATCAAGCCAGAGTAGGCAAAATCTTAGAGGGCTGCATTCCACAAAACGTATGTACCAATTTTTCCCCATAGAGGATTAGGAGTTGGCCTGTGTTTGTAAAGAACTGTCTAGCGACCCTGAAAAAGGCGGTAAAATTCCACAAATGGGCTAATTCCATTTGGAGACAAGAGCACAGTTGAAAAATATAACTAAAGGGCAGTCTGCGATGAGCTGATATACGGAAGGATCAGCCTGCAATCTGCCCCAAGATCGCTTCCAATTACGCAGGATAGTTACAACAACCACGCCATTACTAGGAAAGGTGTCCTTGAATATGGGTCGTCGCAAAACGTCGCCTTCGACGAGTTCCGAGGGTACGACCCGGCCAACTCCAGCAGCCTAATTTAATCTCTGAAATATTATTGAAGTATCGTGTTGTTGTAAGAACTGGTTAATATTAATAATTAATTTAAATTAAAAAACAATTTGGTTAATAATTCAAGAACTAAAACCTCAGTAACTATAATTTTACAGTATAAATTTTGTTTTCGCATCTTCAAGTTCAGCCATCATTCAAGGGAGAAAGCTTGGAATTCATATTTTTTTCGTTTTCCCTTTTTTACAGTTTGGGCACTATCACCATCTCCATTTATTAAGAATTATTTTTTATATTATTACACAATTTTTGGAACTTAAACACTTAAAATCTTAGAGGGTTATACAATAAAATTTATCATAATATTCGGGATCTTTCCAAGAAATTTTAAATTACAATTGATAAAGGACACTATTTTACAATCATAATATGTATTATTAACCAGCTATGCCGGCGACTACGTTCGCGCGGAAATTTCTCTTTTTATTTTGCCCTAAAAGCGAAATAAGAGGTACAGAATTTTGATAAAGTTGAATTCATTGAGTATATAAAAAGTACGGTACCATTTATTTATGATCGATTCAGGGCAAACCTCATAACTCGAAGTTGGTTTTGAACATGTCCCGCTTTCACACGCTTCGGAGCCAATTCGATACAAACTTCCAGACAGACAGAAACTTTATTTATATTATATTGATTTTATTTGGTTTTAAAAGTTAGTAATTACCAATTATTAAAATCTACCCGACGCGACGAATACGTATATGTCGTAACGACGATCCAAAGAAGTTTTTCTCAGGGAGTTCGCTCTCTGCCTACAATACTTTGTTACGACGCGAATCGTGCTGCAGCATTTGATGGAGTGAGAAGACTTAACTCCCAGTCGGTTTTCACGCCTACTTTCGCACGACAATTCAATGGATTTATAAATGTTTACATTAATATATTTTGTACTCTTCAAGATGTAGAAGTGAAACATATACGAAAATATAAGTTAAAATTCCTGTTTCAATACCATAAATTTTCATTGAAATCCGTTAAGCCGTTTCGGGGCACAAAAAGGTCAAGAGTACAGGTATCCCGTATGCACTTTTTGAGATTCGAAAGCACGGAAAAAAAGAAATCTTCTCGTAGAATGTTTTATATTTGTAATACATTAATATCACCTGCTATGTGTCCAAATGAAACATCCACGAAAATGTAAGTTAAATATACTGTTTTTAAACCTTCAAATTTTCATTGAAATCCGTTGATTCGTTTCGGAGCCTATTCGAGACAGTCAGACTGACAGACAATCAGACACTTCAATTTAATTTATTGGTATAGTCTATCTGAATACCTGGTGTTGCGAGGGTATGTATTCATTGGTCCGGTTCAGTATTTAATTCTTTGTCAACCCAACATTAAACCGGCATCGAGAGAGTCACAATAATGAGCCCTGATCTTATCACGCCCATTAGCCTGACAATGGATTCTTAATTTCATCACGACTGCCGTGATGACTCGTATTGCCATAATCGAGTGAGGAATTCTCCTGGCAAATCAATTAAACATAGTAACTTAGTCAAGTAAACCAGTTCACGTTTATTAATACAGATTATTATACTCGCGGTATCATAAGAGAGTCAAATATACTCCCAGTTTTTATAGAAAGTCAAAAATAATCTCCACACTCTACTTGACTAATTAACAACTATTTATAGTGAAAAAATATTCACGGGATATTACAGAAATTAATATTAATATCAGTATATTTTTATTACATTAGTGTGAGTTAAGAACAGAAGAGGGAGGATAAGGATGGAATGCGCTAAGGAGATTAAGGAGGATGTGGGATGTGATAGTTATGCTGAAATGAAAAGGTTTGCGCAATATAGGTTAGCATGAAGGGTTGCATCAGACTAGTCGTAGGACAAAATACCACAACAACAACATCAGTACCTAAAGACAAAAGTATTTCTGGAAACTTAATAGTGTGAGAAACGTTCTGAGCTCATTAAGAGGGGAAAATTTGCGACCGTATTTTAAAAGAGTATACTTTAAGAGTATAGGATGCATGTGACCTACACCCCTGTCGGAGATAGGGATTTTTAAACCCATACCAAGTTAAAAATGGATCGTAACTGACAGAAATTTCATCCTATATTAATATCTGAAATTCATCAGCATTAGCGATGTCAGAATGTACGTCAATGACTTACATTCTAGGTAGATTTCGTACTATTTTTTTTCACCCCTACCCATCCTCCTTTAACATCCACTGGAGCTGAAGTAAATTTTAAGTTCCAAGTTGAATCTGAAAATTGAATTCAGTTACTATGATAAACCGGAATAGTTGATTTCGGTAAATTGTCTTTGGTCACGAGGACCGGGATTGAGGCTGCTGGGGAATTGATACACTGACCACGTATCACCCCAAATTCGGAATGTGTCACGCCAGATGACAGTCCGCAGCCGACTCGGTAGGCCTAGGCCCTCAAGAGGGCTGTTGAGCCATTGGAAGAAGAAGAAATTGTCTTACATTTTATGCTTTCATTTCCTTCCACGTCCCAACTCTCCCTGGTATCCACAAATTGCACGATAAATGGGAAAATATGCATTCACTGAGTGAAGCAGATGAGTTGCGGAGAGAAGGGACGACGATTCAGTCAGTCGGAGAGAAAGAGGAGATCAGTAGAGGAGGAGAGAGCAAATGAGGAGTTGGACCTAGATCCCACTACATTCATCGATGTAAAAAACCTGCAAGACGCGCTAAAGTCAGAGATACGCGGAAACATTCGTGAGGTTGAATGTTTGTAGGCCCAGTAATTGTGGGTAAGTTCATCAAAGCTGTGAAACTTGCTCGTTTGCTGATTGTATAAATTTAAATGATTTTTCTTTTTTTCAGTAACTGCGTACTACACTTCTCGAGAGACCCATAATCCCCTGCGATATTGTTTCATGTAATCACTGTAAAGTTGATAAAAATAAAATTTTCAAACCAATTAAAATTTTTTCATTAAATAAATTAATGTCCTATCCCATGAAGAGGACATTAATATATATATATATATATATACATATATATAATAGACGCTACATGAAAGATACCAGGTAGTATATTGCAACAAGACCACATCCTTCCGCTTGGCCGAACACGTCACCTTTTTTATCACGTGTCTAAGGAACTCTTCCACCAGTTCACAGCTGATAAGTGACGAGTTGAAATCAGTGTGTCCGTACCGATACTCGCAATAACAAATTATTTCAGCATTACGTGTGAAATTGGATGAGTGCTAAACTTTAGTATATTATACAAAAAAACTGGTAATTTTGTGACAGCTAAGTTGTAGCCGAGTCTTAACAAAAATTCTACTTTTTTTTCTCAAGATGGACATTGTCAGTGTATTTGTGCGTCTAATTTGTGGTGGAATCCTAAATTCGATCTTGTGTTCGCTTTTCTCGCATCGTGTTATAGCCAACTCCCAGGAAATTTGTGGCAAACGAACTTGTGACGAAATATTAATATTGGAACAATCACTAATGGAACACTTTCATAACTGCAACTTTACATCAGAGGAAGCGGTAGGAGGAATATCATATGTTACACTTTAAAAAATAATTATTGAAGACTACTAAGATGTCTCTAGAAGTATGCAGTCATCATGTGTAGTCTTTACCTAATGTAGGATAGTGTTCGATATGTTAACTTCATATCATTAGATATAATAGCTAAAACGTATGTAAGTTTAAATTAATGTTTACATGAGGTCAAAACAGACCAAACACAACCAACTATAATTTAAAGCAACTACATGTTTCAGTCCTGATCTGGACCCCGTTCAGGTTGAACTAAATATCAATAAACAATATTATTGCATTGTTGTTGTTGAGGTAATCAGTCCTATTACTAGTCTGATGCAACCCTCCATGCTATCCTGCGCACGACATTTCATTTATACATAGCTACCACATCACACATCCTCCCTAATATACTTAAGAGTATTCCATCCTTTTCATTCCTCTTCTGTTCTTACCCCTCACATTCCCTCATGACTCAAAACGTGGCCCATTAATCTATCCCTTCTCTGGGTCTGTTTATAATTTCTCGGTTTCTATTCATTATCTGTCTGCAACTTCTATCGTTCACGTTGCGCTCCCATAATAACTCCACTCACCATACGAACATTTTTAATAATGATTTCCTACTATTCATACTTATATTAACCGTAAGTAAATTACATTTTTTGCGAAAACCTTATTTGCCACGTTATACTACTAGTTATGTCTGCTATACCTCTATTATTCCTAGTTACAATGCTTCCCAATTAGCAGAACTTCTTTACCAATCTAAAACACTTTGTTATTCCACTATTTCCCACACTACACTCGTCTTATCCATGCTTTCCTATTTGTCTAAACCTTTATTCCTACTTTTTCGTCGGCTGCTCTAGTAATGTCTTCCTTCAAGAGTGCCCATTTCTCTACTATTTTGTTTCTCTCTCATTTCTACATTAATATATTCTTGATTTCTACTTTGAAACCTTGTAGCTCCTGCTGTTGTATCAATTTTTCTAATCCCCATCTCTTTGTTTTAATTCCTTTATTGAGTATATTTTCAGCCTGTATTTCATAATAAACAAATTATAACATTACAAAGATATAAAAGTAGAGCCAAAAATTCAATGATTAAAGAAGCAAAGATAATCAGCGTACACTTGAAACATTTTTGTTGTGGTTTTCTGTCCTAAGATTGGTATTATGGAACCTTATACTGCGCAAGTCTTTTCATTTCCTCATAACTAGCACACACAACATTCTGTCTAATCTTCTTAGCGTTTTCTATCCTTGGCCTCCCTCTTGTTCTTACCCCATACACTTCCCTCTAATGCTAATTTTACAAGACCCTCGTGCCTTAAAACGTGGCCTGTTAATCTATCCCTTCTCTTGGTAAACGTCCTCCATATTGTTCGCTTTTCCCCTATTCTGTTTAGAACTTCCTCGCTACTTACTCTATCCAACCATCAGATTTTCAAAATTCGCCTATAGCACCACATTTCAAAGTCTTCTATTCTTTTCCTTTCCGCAACTCCTGTCGTCCATATAACGCCACGCTCCATACGAACATTTAGCAACGATTTCCTAATATTCACACTTATATTTCCCGTAAGTAAATCCCACTTTTTCGTGAAAGCCTTCCTTGCCTGTGCTATCCTACTCTTTATGTTTACTATACTTCTACCATCCCTAGTTATTACTCTTCCCAAGTGCCAGAATTCCTTAACTTCCGAGAAATGTCCCTTCCCAATCTAACACCCTTTTTTATTCCACTGTTTCCAAAACTACACCCCATTATCTTGGTTTTCCCTCAATTAATCCTCATATTGAACTTTTCTCCAGGACTCCGTTCATGCCATTTATTATGGTTTCTAAGTCTTCTTCTGATTCCCCTAATACTACAATGTCGTCGGCAAAGCGTAAGGTTTTCATTTCTTCTCCTTGCAACTCTGATCAGCCTTCTAGAAAACTATGGGTACACAGATTGCAAGTTAATTGAATTGAAACGAAAAATAGTGAACTAGTATTATCGCAGGAAACTTCTTGAAACCCAGATTCTCAGAGACCAACTGGCTCCCAAACTACAAATTTGGTATATTCCACTCAGCTATCAAAAAATTCTGAAAAGATTTATCCGTTCCCAAGTACCACCTAAGAAGAAACCAAGTAATTTTATCTTTGGCAAAGGTTAACCATACGAACCTAATTTAGAATTAATTATTTTCCAAAATCCCTTCAATGACATTTTAGCAGCTTCCAAGTCACTCTTGTCATTCACGATAACAAGTGATGAGTGAGAACTGAAATGCTTACGGACTCCATTTAATCAAAACAAACAATAACAAAGCACTTAAAATTCCTGCCGATCGTTAATATTTATTATATTTATTCGGCTTCATGTTTTCAAACCATTCAAATTTAATAATATAATCTTTAACTTACAAAGGTCTCGAAAGACAGCTTATAATAGACGCAACAATAGTTTTTTTAGAAAACGGAGAATAATTGTGCTGCTGAATCACTCAAAACATACACACCGCAATAGATGAAAAACTCTACACCACTGACATAATACTCTACATTAGTCAAGCTATTGACAGGGATTGTCACAAAAGAACACAACACAATTTGTACAGACTAATTGTACAAATATTTAAAAATCAGTAACGATACCCATATTCTTGAAATTTCTTTTTTCCTGCAACCGTAATTGGATCTATAAACACAAATGCAACAATAGATTGCTAAAACATATAACATACATTAATAACATAATATTACATAGAATACACCACAAATTTACCCACTCAAATCTTTCACGCTGAACAATTAAATGTATAATTTTGAATGTCATTTCATAAAATTTCACTAAAATTCTTGTAACAAAATATATTTTTGATCAATGAAGGTTCAATAGCTCAGATCACTCATATAACAAGCTGAGATTTCACCGACTTGTACATTGCGTCATTAGGTTTCGGTTCTCCAAAACTCATTCCATTGAGTGTTGCGCCAACCACACACTTTCAGTTATAGTGGAATCCACTACCGCTATTGATTACAGAAGGCTGACCACATTGACCCACGTTTTACTGCAATTCTCACGCCGTGTTCACGCTCTGGAGCAAAGTGTGTACCCCATGTTCTGGAGCAAGTTTAACAGTCTGTTCTCGTCCCATCCCACGGTGTTCTGAAACAGTTTGCTCCCATCAACACGTCGACGCGTTCTGCCCAAAATGTTTCTGCCTCCCTCAGCCCTCCAGAAACCACTGAAACGTTAATCAGAACTCGGTATTCGAAGTGACATCTATCAATTGCCTTAAAGCATCCAGTTCTCGAAGCTACTAGAACAAAATTTCCCAGGCCTTCCCATGTTCTGTACTCGTAGGCTATCGCGGCCTTGCGTCATACAAACGCAACACACTACAATGCCTTGACTGTCGTACTTTGGTTCCTCCCCGCAAATAAATGTGCCTGTCCGTATCATTCAAGATTGATAACGAACTGTCCTCTTCATTTGTCCATGTCCTTTTTATCACAACAACATTATATATATTACAACGAACACGTTCGATAACCTTAATTCAAGCAGATTGTGTACATATTAATATTAATTTAACTGTGTGTTTTATTTCATGTTGAGTTATTGTGATAAAATAGACGAGGAAAAATGGTAAGAAAAGTTTATATATATATATATATATATATATATATATATATGTGTGTGTGTGTGTGTGTGTGTGTGTGGTCCTACTCACTACACCCACCACGACTGTTATAATACTAGCAAGGCACAACAAAGCAAAAGTAATAGCACAAAGTGTCCTAAGTCAATTATAAATCGATCGGAAGGTAGCATGAACTCAAGAAATTACAAGTAAACGAAACTAAATGAAAATGAGTAAATATCCTATTACGCAAACAATGCCCGCCGCCCCTTCACATCTAGCTAAAAAACAGCTACTTCAATCAACCTTCATCAAACAATTCGGACTACACTTGGAAAATAATCTCTCATGGAAATACCATATAAAAAGAATAAGTTAAATATAAGAACTAAGATTGAAACACATTTACTGTTTTTTGGAAGAACATCACCCTATTCACTGTATAACAAATTTACAAAACTATTATCAAGCCCATCTGGAGCTATTTGGAAATCTCGTTTATTACTTTTGTTATTCATTACAGAACGTCAAAACTCATCCAAACAACCTCTGTGCATAGCAATCGATTTACAAAGGTGTTTACACACCACCATGTCATCAGAAGACAAAACGATGTTGTGGTCGAATAATATTAACTAAAGAAAACCATTATTGGACAGGCCCTCATGAGGCCATCTTCTCCGTGTATTTTAATTCAGGTTTCCGTGTGTATACAAAAATTTGTCTGTTTTGGAAAGTGTATGCGCTTGTATGTGTGTATGGGCTAGGAAAAGTCAAGAGATGTTCCTTGTTTCCGTTAAATCATCCGAATCAGGTCTCGGCATGAAGACGGAAACATTCATTCCAGTCATCGAAAGAACGTGGGACAACTATCAAGAGCACGACCTACCAGGTGCAGGCGTCTCGGATATTTTCCCCACATCAAATTGAGGAGAATTGCTGAGTAGGATCAATAAACTGTAACACGGTGTTTGACTATCTTGTTTCCCCTGCTGAAACCCTATTTCCCCCCTTTCCTTTCCTAAATGCCAGAAGCAAAAACGTGCTTGTTACTAAAACTATAAAGAAATAAGTAATATCCCTGCTGATTATAAGATAGTGATAAAGTAGTACTCTATAAAATAACGTATATTATTCAATGTACTTAAATTTTGTGAATACTACGTACGTTAGACTAATAATTGACCATAACAGGGACTTGACGAAAATATAAACTAAACGCAAAAGTTTTTATTACTTGTAATTTGTACTATTATGTAAAATGGTGCCCCGTTGCTTTTCTAAGCATAGGCCAAATACGGAAATTTATAAAAGTGATGAACTTTAAAACATTTGTATTCTTTCCTTAAAAGTTAAGATACCTGGTACACCTAGTTTGTATCTCACAAATGAATATAAATATACCATAACGTTTATTTACCTAAAAAATTAACACATACTGTAATTATATTTATTCGTTAATCTAATTATTTATCAAAATCTTGCATCAATTTGATAATAATTCTAATACATATCGTTGTGTAACTTTTCCATATTATGCTTACAAGATTTATTTTTCGTTTTCCAGATAGAATGCAACTTTCTCTTCAAACCTGCAGGAGCTATTATTGAAAATGAAGGATCAATTTTCAACTTAGTATTAAATTTAACAAAGAAAGGAAGCTGCGTGTTATTAACCAGTTTGATATTCGAGAAAAGATCAGGGAAGGATTTCAATGTGTCTCTTGTGACTTCCGAATCGGATAGCCGATTACTGGGACTGCTCGACAAGCTCAAATTACGAATTGAGCTACGTATTCCTCTTCCTTTAGGACGTATTTTCGAGTAAGTCGCAGAATCTCCTCGTATACAGCATTCTGTTTGTCGTTCCATCCTCCTACATAGTATTTTCGTTAAACTAATAACATAATAATTTAAATAAAAAATAAACACATGTAAATTACGAATAATCCATAAACACTTAACTCAGTCAATCTACTCTACTATGCTTCCAAATCCACGTACACTTGCCACATTGCTTAGTTTAATAGCCAAATATTTCTGCAGTTCGCCATCAGCCGCCACGTGACAAATTCATTCTTTTGCTTCTAATAACCATCGACTTTATGTGCATTACGATGGCAGATTAACCAATATTCTTGATAGGCTTTCACTCCCAGTCATTGCTTTTAAATCATTGCAACACTTCACCCTTCGTTATCTCAAATTATTAATATATATATTTCTAATTAAAAGTCCAACGAATAGTCAGAAGTTAGAAAAAGACAAATTTGAATTCAAAATTAGACATTTCGTCTTCAGTTCTTTAATTAAAATCTTACTGAAGCTTTATTTTCATACAGCAACTATGATTTCTGTATATCCCTGGATGTTGCGGTGGCAATATAAAACTTCAATAACATTTTAATTACAGAACTGAACAAGTCCCGAAAGTGTGATACGAAACATTTTATTTTGAATTAAAATTATTCTTTTTTCGACTTTTAGCCATTCATTGTATTTTATTTGTAAAATTAAGTCAGATTAATCTTATTATTTTATTTCTAATTAAAAATCATAAAAACATTTTTGATGAAAAAAACTTTAAAATTGTAGAACTTAAATTTAAAACATAGTACTAATTTTAAAGTTAATGTATTATCAGTTAATCATACGTAAATTAGTAAAAATAAATTAGGGATTCAATAGATTTATGTTTCTTATTCAACTAAATTTTCAATAAATATGTATACTAATTTACCATTTCAAAAATATTTGTTATAGTACTCAGAATGGTGATACAACTCTTGAGATTGAAAGGGAGATGTATTCAGTCTTAAAACATACCAAAGACTTCCACGAGAAAGTGTCATATTTCCGAAACTGCTTTCTTGTGCTTAAGGGAGCAGTTATAAACGAGTTTGTCCTTTCATACTCAGACCTAGACTTGACGACAGAATTCTTGATGGAAATGCTGAACGGCACGACTCTCGAAAAGTTGAGCATAATTGGTGTGAATATAACAGAAAATGACGCTTTTTTCACACGACAGCCCTTACTGAAGGATCTCAACTTGGCAAAGAATCATATTAGCAAAATGCAAAACGGTAAGGATAGCACTTGTACTTTATTGTTTTCATTTTTTGGAATCTGTGGATTATAATATGAATACACACTTACGAGAAGTAAAAGACAATTTCAAAGATGGCTAGAATCCAAAAGTAGAGTTTTTCTAAAGTTACCCAAGCGCAAGGAATTAAATTTTTCAGTGATAGCATAATTACTAGACAAATTAGTCATTCATAGCCGAATAAAAATAGATGGCAATGGGCAGTTATTTCCTAATTAGGGTTTTACATTGAATCAACCAATCATAACCGTTAAAATAAAAGATAGGAAAACCAACATTGTTGAACAATTGCGACAGCACCATCTACAGGGTAGATTTCAAATAAACTTAAAGAAGGAGGGATAATGAATGTCAATACAAGCATTTTCCCTCTTGACATTGCTGTAATAGACATTTCGTCACTACTCACTTTAGAGGGGAAAAACTGATAAATATAAATCTAGAAGCGTGCCTCCCACCTTACCGCTGCCATCAGATGAATGTACTTAAAAACTGAAATAATTTATTACAGCTGATGGCTGGGCATTCACACACTCTACAACTCTGTCTTCAAATAGAGGTGTGAGTACATTCCGCAGTGCCGCATCCTCACCTACGGGCTCAACGCGGTCAGTTTTTCTTACGTTGGGCAGCTTATCTGGATGACCATAATCGTATCTTCTCTTAGCTTCATGTCCATTTCACGAAGGCTTCACGTACACCAACAGCATGTCAGCGTATTGGCTTGTCGAAATCTATTTCTCAGTTTTCTTTTCTCAATTTACGCATTGTATATTTATGCAACCCAATCGACATGGTTCAATTACAGATGGGATGTTTTATTTTTATTAAGTAATAATTAAGGAAAGATTCCGCAAAAAAAGAATTATTTCATTACATCAATTAAAAGTTTACAGACTAGGAAGTCATTTCTAAACTTTTTTGTGTTCCTTGAACTTTTTATGGGAGCGAATCTAGAACAACCGGAGGTGGTGAACAGATGAGAATAAACACTTTAAAGTATGTTGCTCCAGAAGAATTCTGAAAACCAGATGGAAGGAATGGGTCACATATCAGCAAATCTTGAACTGAATTGGTGAAGAGAGAAAATTAAAACGGACACTGACAGAAAGAAGAGATTATTAATTTAGTTTAAGTGGGAAGTGAGTTGGGGTATAAATTGGATAAAAAAAGGTTAGAAGGTGTAAGGCATATCAGGGAGGATATTGGTTGCAATAGTTACACAAAGTTGAAAAAGCGCAGAATTAAGTAGCACGGAGAGCTGCATCAAAACAAAAGGCAGATTGAATAAGACGACAACAACAAAGAATTTTTGAATTTAGTTAAAATTTTCGTCACCATAGTACTGAGAAATTCTTGCGTATGTACACCGGAGGAGCGACAGGGTGACATCGTCTGTGCACTTTTGGACGACCGAACACAATTATCGACCTGCAGTCAACAGTGGGCTATAATGGAAAGCCTACACTGCCTCTGCCCATATCCGGGTAAAATTATAAGAGATTCAATCATATTAGGCTCTCATTCTCAAGAGCTTTGAACTGTACTGATCTGTGTATTTATCGTCGTACAATGAATACGAGGTTCAAACGATTTTTGCGTAGATACGTACAGAACCATATAGGGGTACGAAACGTGGACAATAGGAGTTGGGTAAAGGAAAAGAAGCCTTTGAAATGTGGTGCTATAGGCGAATGCTGAAAATCAGATGGGTGGATAGAATCACAAACGAGGAAGTTCTAAACAGAATAGGGAAAAGCAAACAATATGGGGGATGTTGACTAAGAGAAGGAATAGATTAATGGGCCACGTTTTAAGGCACGAGGATCTTGTAAAATTAGCATTAGAGGGAAGTGTGTGGGGTAATAACGGAAGAGTGAAACAAATGGATGGAATACGCTAAGCAGATTAAGGAGGATGTGGGTTGTGAAATGAAAAGGTTTGCGCAAGATAGGTTATTGTGGAGGGTTTAATCATACTAGTCTTGGTATGAATACCACAACAACAACACGTACAAACCAGGTGACACACCAGATGTGAACTGATACCTACTAATAATTACGTGTTGAGCTCATCTACAAATAGTCATTCGAGGAAGTTAAGAATTTAATTATCATCTGGAAAAAAAACAGCTGTATAAAGGCACTATCTTGTTTTCTTAAAAGCTATAATTGGATAATATGAAACTGTGAAAATCAAGGAACAAGGAGAAATAATGATTTCATTTTCTCCGAATAACAGATAACCGATGCTGAAAATGTACATAAATTAAAAGATTAAAAATTTTGAAGATTCATAAACCCAGACTCATAGAAATTGAGTATTGTTAACTCAATTGGAAAAAAATGGGAAGAGAAAAGAAATGGATTGAAAATATCGAAAACTGTAGTTATCTATGATAGTACTGAAGGTTTGAATGGAGACACAGAATTTTTAAAGGAAACCTAGGAAATTAAAAAATTATGTGAATGTCAGAAATATAACAAAAATTTGAAGAGGTAATAGGAAACTGTAAATTATAGACTCGTAAGCAATACAAGAAGGCGAGAAACAAAGGGAAAGAATTAAATGCAAATTATCACCTCAATAAAGTAACTAAAGGATAGAAGGGTAATGAAAATGGGAGGATCGTAAAAAGACTGTTTTCAGAATAGGTCAACTATAGGTAATAAAATATTAAAATGGGATTTACAGGATCATAAACAATATACACGTCATAGGAGAAATAATAGCCGTCCAATTACAGCTTAAGCGTAACTGATGGTTGCTGCTCCCAAAAAATTCGGTCAAATATCTTATTTTACGAGTATATACAATGTCTTATAAAACAATAAAAGTGATAGGAAACATAAATATTTTTGTTAGCATATCTCCAGCTACGGAAATACTTAGTAATGTCTTCTTTTGGTGAAAAGTACTACAATTTTATCAGAAATACTTGACTTATCTTAAGTTATTTTCGTCCATGCTGTAAAAGTATTATATTAACAAAAACTTTTATTATATATCAATAATGTTAACACTACTGATAACACTGTTGTCACAATAAGCATATCATAATTTGAATTTTAGTAATAGAATGTAAAACATACTAATCTGTCATTCTTTTTAAAGAAAATTTTCAACTCATTGATGGAGTAGTGAAATTAAACTTGAGTCACAACAAATTTAGCATTGTTCCGCATGGAATAAGCAATTTACACAATTTGACTGTGCTTGACTTAAGTAACAACCCACTTCCCGATGGATTATCTCTTGTAAGAGCAATAGGTAAGTTATTTTCTGTTAAAATATATACGTCAAGAGTCGTCTCATTAAATTACGCTCTATAATAAACTTGCGCTGCTTAGCTGGCAGAATATTTAATATTTTAAAAAAATCAATGCATCAAATTAATATTTATGAAAGCTTCGTTAAAGTTACCTTTCTTTAGAACAAATATTTTGTTGACGAATAAAAGTATTGTCAATTTTATTTCATCAATTCCCGTTTGTAATGTATTAAATAATGAAAACTGAAGTGAATAACAACATTTTTTTGTATTTAATCTGGAGCAAAAATTGAAATGATCAAAATTTACATCAACACAATATATTTACACGTAGATTTGAAATGTGGTCTGGTTACTGACGCTTGCAGGAGTTGGTAGAAAATCGCAGTATGATGGTTTATCTGATCTTTAGGCTACTGCGTCCAGGTGTCTTGTATCAGGCTCTAAAACCCAAGACGTGATTCAGCAGACAAAGTTTTTGAATAATCTCCCAGCAGCTGCACCCTCAGTCCATACGTGTTGTTTCCAAACGTATTTCGTAACAAGTGGGGGGTGGATGGCCATTAAACCCGCTGATCTAAAGGAACAAAACAAATTCAGGTCATGTTGTACCTTACACGGTAGAGGTGGACGATCTAATCGAGAAATGTTACAAATAGTTTTTATGCGATGTGAGTGAAATAATGGAATTTAATCTGAAGCACAAATTAAAATGAAGAAAAGAACGGTAGCTCGGGCTTTTATATTCCTGTGCTTTCAACGCAACTAGTGTGGTACGCGATTGTCATCCACCACATTAGATGAATTTAATTATATTTTTTGTTCTTATTGTAATGTATATAAGTATTTAGATCTAAGCAGGACGAAGTCGGGTACATGAATGAACGCGATAGGTTATTTAAATGACGAATTACAGTCTTATTGGCCAGAAAACCGAAACATTAAGGTTCGGTACGATCTGATTGGACGAGGTAGGTTCAAGGCTAGGCTGCTGAAGACATGGTATTTACCAGGAATCCATCTGGTCAGCCCGTGGGAACAAGAAAAAATGGCCTGTTACCGGAACAATACAGGCAAGAGACTTTAAAACATCAATTTGTTATGCAGTGCACAAGGTTATGAAGGACACGTGCCGAAATAAACTATATCACAAGCCTACCCCTACATAAGGAGGGAGTATAAAGTGCACGCCCACCAGGAGAGATGTGGGTGGAGCGTGGAGATTAAAAACCAAGGTGCACTAAGAGAGAGAGAGGGCAGTTTTTTAAAAAATTCCGACTCCTTTAGGAGACACCCTTACCAAATTCAAACAGTTACGTCGTTCAAAATTTTATTGGGCGCAACCTTATAGAACCTTATATGTCCGAATAAAACTTCTGTGAAGATAAATCAGCAGAGGCTATCAAAATTCAAGTGCGAGTCGACGAGCAGCCCTGAAGTGATGAAAACGACGCACAGCCTGCCTCCGATGCTTGGGAGACTCAACAACTAGCAGTAAGCAGCCAGCACGGACGTCTGGGATCATCAACAACGTCGTGGTGTTGTTTCTCGCCTCTGGTCGCTTCTCTATAAAGTGTTCGCCCTCCTCCCATATTTTCTTAATAACCCCATTGAGCATTAGCTTTTCCTGAGAAAAAGTAACTCATGTTTCCTATTTAGTAAGTGAGGGTTCCATATTTTCTTAATAACCCCAATGAGCATTAGCTTTCCCTGAGAAAAAGTAACTCATGTTCCCGATTTAGTGAGCGAGGGTTCCATAAAATCCATAGTTGAAAAAATCCCTTTTTGGTTAAAATTAAATGTTATAATTTTTTATCCCTTATATTGATCAACATAACAATAGTCACAATTTAAATTCATCAACCCCACCTGACCAATGTTAAAACCCTTCCCACACTAGTTCTTTGAACGAGTTACAGATCACAGTGTAGGAGCGTCCAGTCCTCTATGATATAAACTTAACCAGTTGAATAAAAGCTTCTGTACCATTTATGTATCAATTATTTAGGTGTAACGAATTAAGACTCGTAAACATAAAAAAATATAAATTGCTTAAAAAATTTAAATTACCTTCTCTCTAAGTAACTTATCGTGGGGACACTATGTTAAAAAAATTAATTTAGTGGCGTAATGAGCAATAAGTAATAATAATAATTCATCTGATTATTCAGAACAAAGCCAAAGAATTAAATTCCTTCAGAACACTTCCTCTTCGCATTATTGCTAAATTTATTACTACACTTTTCACATTAACACCTCAGAATCACTTCACTCGTTCTTAATAATAAACCTCTATACACAACTTTTTTTAACGTTAATAGTTCAATTCACTTCCTTATCATCTCGAATTAAATTAATATAATAATTTTTATTCATAGACATAACAATTACCATATATATTTCTACGTATGTCATGTGTTTTATGCATACATATAGTACATAATTCACAAATATTCGGATAGCTATGAACTATGCACATCAACTTTCTTCCTCTTCAAAAAATCGAATCTACTTCAGAACATTCAATTCATCAGATGTAGATGTATGCACGCTACAGTTAATCATTGTACATATTTTAGGTACTTCCCTAATCTAACACTGAAAACTATAAGGCTAACATTTGAAAGTACGCGGAATTACAAAAATACGATAAATCGAGCGAAATTAGCGTCAATGAAATATTTTCTTAGTTGGATCACATCTATAGTGCCTATATATATATATATATATATATATATATATATATATATATATATTAACGTCTTCACCTTCTCCCCGTTGCCCAGACTAGCTTGATACAGAGCTTTAAGTATTGGGGTATTCTAATATATCAAACATATATACAGATATTATTTCCTTTTTTTCTCTTTTTACAAACTATTTAAGAAAAGATGAAGAATAAATTAAACTCTATTCACTATTAGATGGTTTAGTAGTGAATTGAAATTGAATATTAGTTTTCAAACACAAAAATGACAAATATTTATACAAATGTATTAACTGTCCGAATAGATCTTCTTAATGTTTTGTAATTCACCAAGTATTTACACAAATAAATTAACCTTCTTGCTGTTTTTGTAATTCGTAATAAAGAAGTAGTTAATACATCTTACATTTGGCTCGTTATCTCTTCTGATTACCGGCGGGATGGCGTGCACCAAGATGAAACGAGCGAACTTCGGTTCGGCTTCCACGGACAGCAGCGGCCGCAATCATGTCGGATCAGAATATCAGCAGTAAAAAAACAACAACTTGAGAAGGCTCTTCAATGGCCGTCCACCATAAAAACAATTTTGAAATACTTTAGATCCGTAGACAACTCTAAACGAACAAAGTTTTCGTTCGTCCGCCCCGCCAATATTCGGCGCTCGCAGCTGCGCGCTTCCTCTCTGCCAACAATGATGGATTGAGAATATTCTCTCTCTCACACACACACACACATCTCCCAAAACTATGCGTATAACAACACAGTAAGTGGGGTGAATGATATAGAAACGCCAATAAGACTTATAACTAGCATATTTGTTTCACGTCGCCTTTCGCGCGGCACTTCAATGGTTTTATAAATATTTACATTAATCTCCTCTAACCTCTGCAAGGTGCACTAATATTTAAGTTAAATCTCCTGTTTTAAACCCTCAAATTTTCATTGAAATCCGTTGAGCCGTTTCGCAGACAGAAAGACAGACACTTCAAATTTAATCTATTGGAATCGTTAAGCGTATTAAAGATACGGTAACTCTCAAATTCACATAAAACGCCATAGCAGCCACCTAATTTTTGACTATTTATTAACTATGGCAATTAATTAACGGATCTAAGGAAGAAGATTCTTAATTACTATAATATTTATTTTCGATTGTTTGTGCAATCTAAGCATCTGTATTTATTTTTGTATTACTAACAATTATTTTAAAGTAATTGAATTTGGAATATTTGTCATATGTTCAACTATAATTGTGATCGAGAAATTAAAGTTCACGATTTCTCTCTATTTCATGTTTTAAAATAATATGTTTCCAAAATATTGTTGTAATAATTTCAAAGTTTGTTTTAAAAATTTATATAAGTATTAAAGTTGATTACATGTTTTGATTTACTATCTTTTCTTCTTAGGCAACTTGAAGTCATTGAAAACCCTGAAGCTATCAAATACTCGTGTGGGACAAAATATGAGCAAGGTTGAGTCTTTATTGAGATGTTCCTGCTTGAGAACAATTGAACAGCTGTATTTGGACTACACGTTGTTAAGTCAGCTTCCTTCCAATGATATATTCCTCAATATGCGCAATGTGATTGAGATAAATTTGTCTCATAATCGTCTGAAGACATTGCCACACGGTTTTGTTTTACCTGGTAAACTCCAAATCTTCAACTTGTCCGCTAATCTTCTGCATACGGACATAAACTTGCGCTCTGACGGACGTATTAAACACCTGGATTTGTCTCACAATCATATTTATAATTTTGATGAAAACGTTAAGTAAGTATTAAAGTTACTCATTCATAATTCACGAATTTTCGTATTTAAATATATAGTCTCAAAATGTTTATTAATCAGGTATTTTGGCGGCTTGGAGCCTGTGGTATATTGCAACAATTTGTTGCTTTTTGAGCAAAAATTCAAGTCATATTTTATTTTTGTCTGCAATGTCCAGTCAACGTATTTCCTAGAATTAGGGTGTGAAGATTGTGATTAGTGAATTGGTAGGTGAGCCTACCTTAGGTTGACGGGACTGGAGAGGTGTTGAATCGGTCCTTAGTAATGATTAATTTTATGATTGAGATTTATTTTATATGAATTTTTATACTATAAAATTGGTTTTTAAATTTAAGGAAAATTTTTAATTTAATGATGTGAGATCTTTCTCCCTGGGCACAATCTCGTGGGAAGATATACGCAAAGATTTTGGTGGCTATATGCGTTAAAGTTTCTGTGATAGAATTCGTCCAGAAATTTTTCTTCTTCGCGAGAACGTTCTTCAAGTTTTCCTCTCCTGTAAAATAAAACCACTTTGCTCTGCTTTTCTGCTTGCAGGTTTCTACAGGTTTAAAATCTCACCAAGGGGCTACGTAGAATTAACCTTTTGTTTTATTTCACTTAAATAATGTCACCTCGCTCCCTCTGTTCACTCTTCCTTCTCGCACGTCCTGTCCATCTCTGACCTGCTTTTCTCCTTTGCTGTCCACTCATCAAAAGGTTCCACTGCCATAAATTTCATCAACCTCTCCCTTCGACCTTCAAACAACCCTCCACGACAGATCCACTAGACGCGGTAAATACGCTACTCTGCACAGACTTTAAATACTAAAAATTATCTTGGGCTTTTCGAATTTTTGCCTGTTTACACCTTGGATGTCGACTCGGATTAGCTCAGTTGGTAGGGAAACCGACTGGATATCGGGAGGTCCTGGGTTCGCGTCTCTGCTCCGGTTGGCATTTCTCCATTCTTGTGTTTCTTCTAAAATTAGACAAATTTTATTTGTGTCTGTTTGAATCTATTCTTACATCATTGTGAAATGGTTACAAACAACAAAAACTTCCTTCCTCATGTTTATATGAGAGTCTAAAAGTAAAAGGGCTTACAGCTTTGCAGAAAATATTCTCACGTTTCTGTAAGATCGGGGGATACAGTAACACACACACCTAGAGGTTACAGACTTTTATTTAACGACAAAGTGCTATACAAAGGCTCGATCTGCGAAAGTCTAATTCCGATTCGGAATCCAGAACAAATTATGCATACATGGAATATTCCAGAAACAGAACATTCTCGAAACCGAAAACACTAGAAATGAAAGGTAAACAAATAAAATTGGTTGCATTGTGTGGGGCACGAACCCGAGTCCACACTACTACAGTCCAGCTCTATAGACCTCAGTCACCACTGCAAGTTTTCAAATTAGGCAATTACTTCGGTGACTTGGGCGCTTCAAAATTTATGTCAAAATGGAAAAAGCCAACTGTCCTTTTTCAGAGGGATAAATATTTTATAGGCATATCAAATGCCGTTTTTTAGTTGATAGCATTATAAAGAACAGGATTTTTTTAAATAGAAAACTTATATATAGTTTTGGTGTCACGACACATATGGTCTTAAATGATGTGTCAAATTCCATTTTAATACGCTGTCGACAAACATGGTCTCATCATAATTAATTGTGAAAACTTCGCTCTAAAAATGTGTTCTTAAATGTTATTTCAGTGTCTTGGGAGCTTTACATATTTAAACTAAAAGTAGACTAGTTTTTCAACAATAGCCTATTTATTATTATTATTTATATTGGGTCACCAAAAGCCAAACTTTCTTCTTGGAGGCGCGATTTCGTTTTCAGTGATGTAACATTTAATGACACTCTATTAATTTCGTAATGCTATGAGTTATAATTAAATACAATACTCACAAAATTCCTTGTGTTGGCCAATGTTGGATTTGCCACTACCAATCAAAGACTGGCAAGCCAGCTAATTCCAGCCACGGATGGGTTTCTTTGCCCACAGATTCCCAAGCCTGATAATTTTATATAATCATGTATCTTATAAATATTTGATAAAACTGAGTGTTTTCACTAAGGATCCCAAACAGTTAGTTGGTGTCTTTATGTCAGGAAATACTACATACTATAAAAATGTCATAAAAATCGGAAATGGTTTCGCGTTGATCCCTAGACCACTTGACACGGATGTCCTCAATTTAATACAGCCTGTTCCTGGTTGTGATATCAAAACAATCGTAGAAGGCTACAATCTTGTTTTCACATCTTGTGTTCTCCTTCCCAGAGCTCGGTCGAACCATTTTTCTGCAAATATATCCTAACAGTATTTGTAAAAGTACGTTAATAAAAATTTTATTTGTAATAAAACAAATAGATAGACAAATAATCATACAAAAACGTTATTATAACGAATAAAACAGTTGACAGGTAACATGTTATATCATGTTACACTGTGCCCCAGAATAATTTGTTACACAGTCTCCGCAGCACCATTTTCAGTAATATATGTCACGTGATTTATTTGTAATAAGAACCTTATAGACAAATTACAATACAAATCTGAGGTGTTCTCCATTAGTCAGAACAGATTTTTATTTTTATTATATTTACCAATTTTTAATGTCTATTAATTTGAATAGCAGATAGTAAATTTATCGACAATCATTTACAACTAGGATTACAACTGTTATTTTTGTATCCTGAAATTTTCAGAATTACGAATACAATGACCCCATAACAGTAACTCATAAAAGTCATATACAATTTTATCAGTTTATACACTTATTTGCTAAGAAAAGGGATTTGTGAAGTACCAGAAGATCAAACTTATCAATAAGTAATTTAATGTGTAATTCCGTTTTAACCCGTTAAGAAATTTTAGTTTTGTTCGTCTTTAGAAACGTAAAGACATTCCTCTTAATGTTTAAAACTGGACTACGCTAATCTGCAAGATTGCTGTGTTTGATTTTAACCATACATTCAAACGTTTTAAATTGTTATCGCCTATCTGACAGTTTTTAACCGAATCATTAACTAAGATTATAGCATTAGTGTCATCGGCATATAAAACGTAGTTCAGTGGTTTATATATTTAGGAGTATATAGTTTATAAATCCACGTGTCAGTCCAAATTCGTAATGTGTCATGCAAGATGACAGTCCGCAGTCGACTCGGTAGGCCCAGGCCCTCAACGGGCTGTAGAGCCAAGGAGGGAAGGAAAGGAATAGTTTATAAATATTATATAATGGAGTGGGTCTTAAATGGAACCTTGAGATACTTCTAAAGGTACTTTCTGCGAACTGAGCATATGCTTTATAGCGAAACTTGTTTCCCACTATATCAATATGATTTTAAATAAAAAATAGAATGGCTTCTAATATCACAGAAATGAGATTACGTAATAAATTACGGTGTTGTACTGCAACAAATACATATGAGAGAACCTCAAATTTCAGTCTGTTAAAATAAATACTTTTATGTGTATTAAAATTATTGAAGATTTACCATTCAGGAAACTATTTTCTTGCGAAGGAAAAACATAATTTATTATTTAAACATACTATGAATAGTCTTTCCAAATAAGTTTCAACGGCAAAGTAAAAGAGAAATTGGTCGATATTGGTTACATCCGAAGACTCGTCTCTTTTTGATGGTGATATAGCATTTGCTACTTAGAGGGGCTCCGGAAACATTCCAACAGAAGGAACACGTACTAATAATAAGTTGTTGAGAATAATAATATCAACTGTGTATTAAAATACAAGTTTGTCGCTGACACCGTAAATGCCAACTGTATGAGAACAGTTAGAGTTGTATATTTTACCAATAATTCCCAGAATTGTAGCTGCGATTAATAAATTAAAATTATCATATTTTCGGTCTAATTTAAATACCACTTAGTAAATGTTTTTCACGTTTGTCTGAACTGATAGAATCCGCTTTAAATCACTTGATGGGGAATCAATTTATGCATACGAGATTATTGCATTAGCATCTGCCTGGTCGTGAATTAATTTAGTTTTTATTTAACAGTAAATTGTTTAATAATTATTCAGAGTATTGGATAAACGTCATATAGATATACAAATTCATTACCGCAGATCAATAGTGCGTTTAATTTAATAGTTAAACAAGAATGTGACAATTATACAAGTTTCTATACATCTTTCTACAGTCTACTAAATAGTATTTAAATCATTGGCATTATGAATAGTACCATCATTATATTTATCCCCCTTTTTAAGGCCTTCTTATAAAATCATAATAATGAAGCATTGAAAATCTCCCCGATAACCACAATTGAAATTAATGTAGCACTGATTCACATTTATTTTCATGTTTTATATTATTGTACGAAATTAAATTCAAGGGTCTATGGGATATCATCATTAGTTTTCTGCCCGTATGCAGGTCTTCACTTCCAACTGTCCTCAGCCACATTCTTCAGGTTCTCATACTATTCGCGTCCTTTATATCATCTTACATATTTTTCTTCTTTTTCCTCTCCCTCCCTTCCCACGAACTAATACCTCCATAGCCTCCGTCAGCAAGAAGTCCCGTCTCAAAGAGTGCCCTACCCAGTTTCTCTTTCTTTTTTTCCCCATTTATTGCACTCCTCTCGTCTCACCGATCCTCTTCAACATTTGTCACCTTTTCCATCCAACTTATCCTTTCTGTCCACCTCCACATCTCGAAAGCTTCCAACCTTTCCTCAACTTCTCCCCTCAACGTTTACGTTCTTCTTCGTACAAAGCCACACTACATATAAGCAACTTATGCAATATTTTTCTCAGTCCTCTATCCAATCCAGCACATAATAGGTTCTTCGTTCCAAAGGGCAATGCATGCCTTCACTTCTTGATGAAATCTCAAGTGATGAGACCTCTCAGATATTTAATGGATGACACCTGCCTGATGCTTTATAGTCCTATCTTAATTTTTGTCTCTTTTCTCTCTTTACCAATCACTAAATACCTTGTATTTGTCGTGTTCATTCTAATTCCATACTCTCCAAGCCGCTCTCGGATCCTTCCGCATGCCATTCACCTTTTTTTTCCATTTTCAGCCAATAATACCATGTAAGAAAACACCGTTGTCTAACTCTCCTTCCAATGTTGCTTTCTTCTGAGATTTCATTTTTACTTTTAATCTTCACTTTCAGTGTTAAGTACAAATTGTGTATCAATGTTTTCCCTTTCAATCTATTGTTTTCCTTTTTAAAATGTCCTTTTCTATATATATGAGATATATTAAAACTAAACGCTATTTTAATTTCAGATTGAATTGTAAACTAGAAAACCTTGACTTGAGGCATAACTGTCTTACATTTCTATCCGAGACCAGTGTTTCGCTTATGAAGGCATCTGTTCACCGCCTGGACTTGCGACAAAATCCCTGGGACTGCGAGAACTGCGCTATTGTTCCCATACGCGAGTGGATGCTGGAGACTTCTAATACCGGCGTAAAGTGAGTCCTTTACCATGTTATCACCATTATTTCTGTCACGAATATTCGTATCAAAGTTTCCGTCCCCAGATGCAGACGGCCGTCACAGGAGTCCGTAGCGTACGCAAAGGTTTCGTGTTGGACGAAAATGCAAGCCACTCTCATCTATTCGAGTGCGATGGTGGCTGTAGCGGCCTTAGTTATTGTCGTCTCCGTCGTATCTTACTGCTACCGCTTTGAAATGAAGTATATCATTCACCTTCTGAGGCTGAGGAAGAACGCTAAAAAGGAAGTACATCAAGATTTCCTGTATGACGCTTTCGTGAGCTACAGGTCAGTGTTTCACTATAAAACCAAAAAAGCATAATACAACGCACAACTGATCATTTTTGTCTGTAGAGCATGTCATATGAACTCTTATATTGACGGTTAGTATTGTAAAACAGGAAAACCCGCTTCCTCATTGTGTTATAGGAATATCCGATATTTCATCGTAAACTATCATCTTCTGTCAAGAATTATAAAAAAGTAACAATAAAGGAAAGCAAACTCATCCATTCAACAAAATGTAAAATAACATTAAAAATTGTGGTGATTATGTCATATACCTAGCTTGTGATTCTTATGTTCAACACCATGATTTTAAGATTTTTAGCTCTAAAATGACAATAATCAAATATTTAACTCGTGTTGGCCTATCACATCATGTAAAAGAGTGTGGTCAACTAATTTACTCTGGTTCAGAAACTTGGAGAAAATTGTGCAGAATCAGTTCATACGGATTTTATCTGTTTTTCTCTTCCAATAAATTGAGAAAAATTAAGGGGTTATAGAAAGGGTAATTAAACTGAAACGTTCGTTCTCAACGACAGAGAAACGATTGATAGCTACGCCATAGTGTGATTAATATTGGATTAATATTGCTCATATAAACTGGCGTAATAGGAACATTGGCTCAATTTCGACGTTCCTTGACTGCTGGAATAGTTCCATTGAAACCCTACAGATGGCATCCAATCATTCTACTTTTCTGCCATTGTCAAATCAACGCTTATTTGTCAACCGTAACTGTTATCTAGAAAGATAATTGCTGCTTCTTCGCATATGTGATCATAATATTATCTTTTATTAACTTTATAGTACTATTTTTGCATTTTCCCTGCTAATAAAATGTTAACTAGTAGGCAGTTTACTGTAGGTCTGGTGTTCAATAGCGAAATTTTCTCCATGTACTGGATATTTTGAATAATTTATATTTATTTTTTTTAATAATTTATTTCTACAGAATCATCCAAATGAAGCTAACATTTTCAAACTGAGTGAATGTGTAGCGATACCAGAATTAGTAAAATAAAAGTGGTACCGGCAACAAACGGATAAATTCTGCAAAATTCTAACAACCTGAATTCAAAGTTTTAATTTATTGATTGTTCATTCAAAACATGAAACGGACGATTAATTTGGTTAGACTGAAATTACGCTTTCCTGTTAATTTGCCCTAATTCTTATTTTACGGTTCTCATTTCATCATTTATCTCAGAATACAAGTAAATATTTTATTGTTAGTAACGTCATTTTGATATATATTTCTTCACGTAATTTCCTACTTCATGAACAATGATATAGCCGTTCAAATCTGTTCAGGAGCATATATTTTACATTAAAACCACTTTAACGGGGTCACTAGTATGATAATTTATAATATAATTGATAAGACGCTAAACCTTTTCCGTACATCAAATAAAACAATATAATTTATTTTCTTCAAAACAAGATTATTTAATATGTTTACCTACTTAATCCAATATAATATATATCAATTTTATATATATATCAATTATATATATATATATATCAATTATATATATATCAAATATATTATATCAATATAATTTATTTATATGGAAGAAGAATTCTGAAAACCAGATGTGTGGATACAGTAACTAACTAGGAATTTCTAAGCAGAATAAGAGAAGAGATAACAATATGGAGGGCTTAAACAAGAGAATGGACAGATTAACAAACCGCGTTTTGAGACATAAGGGTCATGCAAAATTTTTATTCGTGGGAAGTGTGTGGGGTAATAACAGAAGAGGGAGGCCAAGGATGGAATACACTGATCAGATTAGGTAGCATTTGGGATATGGTATTTATACAAACCATTTATTTTATGCATAAAATGGATTCTGTCGGCACACTCTTGGAAATAAATTATTTTGAAGACTGTAAATAAATTTTTTAAATTGATGCTCAGCATATTACTTAAAGGTAATTATGTGAATAAAATCCATTGAACAGACTTTGTGATGTCAGTATATTTATGACTTATAAACTACCTAACGTCACTAATTTAAATATTTTTATAAGTGGAAAGGTAAAAGGTACATTATATAATGTATTGTATACATGTCATATAATATTTATAAAAAAAAGCTTTATAAAACTGATATTAAGACGTAATACGTAGACATTCAATTTTCTCGATATAATAAATATTTTGTGTAAATGAATTTAATGTATATAATACTTCACTGAGGTATGTGTCATGCAAAATGACAGACCGCAGTCAACTCGGTAGGCCCAGGCCCTTAATGGGCTGTAGAGCCAAGGAGGACGGAAGGAAGGACTTCACTGAGGAAAGGAGAATTGAGGCAATTTTACTGCAGTGGCTGGGCGAGCTGTTCGTTCTGGGTCGTCTTTGTAATTTCTTTATGTGGGGTATAAACCGAAGAGTCTACAACAGAAGCGTGAGATAGAAACGTTCCGTAGGTGGAAGTGATGTTACGCACACGTTACAGACTTGCCAGTTTACTACTTTGCCAACACGAAAACATTTTGCTCAATGTTTATATTTATAAATAATAAATCTGTACTAGTACGAATACTATATCAGAAGTTACTATAAAGATACTTAGAAGTACTAAACAAAATGTAATTTATCATATTTAAATATGAATAATTTGTACTGATTGGTAAACCCGATAAAAGTTGGAAAATTTCACCATAGCTTTCTGTCTAACTAGGTCAATTTTTAATATAAACCCAAATCCACACAAAATAATTAAACTCTAATTGTTTTAATATCAACGTATAACAAAGTAAAGAGTGAATTACAGATACGGAATAGTCTGCCAATTAAGACTCCAATAATTTGTGTATCGTTCATTTTGACATGTTTTCTAAAATAAGTTTTTGTAATTGGAACAAGGAGTCTTGAATGTTTATTATTTCTCGTTCAGAATTTTATTATACAGACAAGAAGCCAAATTACAGACGAAATTAAACGTTAAAATAAAAACCACTCAATTTTCTCTTTGTCGTCTGGTTTCTGCGGTGTCTTTTTCATTCTCATTTTGAAATTAGCTGACAAACTGATGAAAGCAACAAGGACTACAATAAAGTTATGTGATACTTAATTTTGTCTGTAATTTGCCTACTTCTTTGTCAAATTAGCCTACTTTTAATACAGACGTTTAATATTATCATTATTTTTCTTTTCAGCATTATTAATTAAAACTCCTAAATTGTGATATCAAATGGAATCTATGTTCAATATTTGTGCAAATAGGAAGGCTATTCCATACTTTGACTTACCGTGCAGATTTTTATCTAGCAGGCAATTTCGTAAAATTTAATTAATGTTCATTAAAGATAGCGGAGTTTTATTTTAATTTCAGGTGGTACCACATTATATATTTACCTATTTTGTTTTCAATTCATTTTCTTAATTCACGAAAGCCTAATTTCCCAATATGTATAACTTTCACCGAGATGTGCTCAAAATCAGAAAGAGAAGTAAATTAAGTGACGTAAGATATGTTATTTGTCAGTTCGGCAGACCACCAGTGGGTTCTGGAGGAACTTCAGCCTCGGCTTGAGCGAGGACCTGAACGCTACAGACTCTGTCTCCACGAACGAGACTTCGCCCTCGGAGCCTTCATCACACACAACATTGTCAACTGTATGAACAACAGTCGACGCATGATCGTCGTACTTAGCCCTGCATTCGTCAAGAGCCAGGTACTTCCACCTCCATCAATTAATATCTTACACAACTGTTATCTTTCAAGAAAAACCATAAAAGATGTATCAATGAATATGTTTATAGCATATCGGCTTCACTTTAAACTAACTATGGTCTGTTTAAAATTATAATAATGATTGTGGTTAGGTCCGAGAGGCGTGTGATCTTGAATCAACCAATCACAACTATTGCATAAAGTGCGGGCTAAGTAGCATTGCCGAAAATGTGTACTGCTTGCAACAGTAAATCATTCCTTTCTTACGTAGCAACAGCGCCTCCCTTCACGCGAAAACGAGATAAGACTTTCAATTTAAAACTGACTATATGCATCGAATGTCCGTACAGTTGATCTAAATCACAACCAAGGAGTATAAATAGAATGATTTGTGACAATGTAACAATTTTTACGACTTTTTCCTCCATTTTTTTTATTCACATGAGGACACAAATTTCGTGAAATTGACTGCACCTGATAAATTTATTTTCAACTAGCAGACCCCCGCTACTTCGTTCGCGCCGAAATAGCTCTTTTTATTTTGCCCTAAAAACGAGACAACAGGTACAGAATTTTGATAAAGTTTAATTCATTGAATATATAAAAAGTACTGTATAATCAATTTATGATCACTTTAGGGCAAACCTTATTAAATTGTAGTTGGTTTAGAACATGTTCCGCTATTATACTTTCGGAGCCAATAAAAATGAGCAATTCGCGCTGCAATTCAATGAAATTATAAATATCTTCTAAACTCTTCAAGATATCAAAATGAAACATACACGAAAATTTAAGTTAAAATTCCTGTTTCAATCCCTGAAATTTTCATTGAAATCCATTACGCCTTTATAAGTATAAACAGATGAAGAGTACAAGATTATAGGCTACCCGCATTCACTTTTGAGATTTTAACGCACGTATAGAAATGAAACTTTCACGTAATATATATATATTATCAAAATGAAATATGCACTAATATTTAAGTTAAATTGCCATTTTTAAACAATCCGTTGAGCTATTTCGGAGCCTATTCGAGACATACGGATAGTCAGGCAGACAGACACTTCAATTTTATTTAATGTCTCCGTATAGACGGATTTTGATTTAATATTATTATAGCGAGCAATTACATTCCACTTAATGTCGTAACGTTTAAAAGCCTGATGAAGGCGTAATGGGATTTTTCCAAATATATTATGTTGTAACTGGCTAGAATATCGTCATCAGTGATTAATTATCAATTAATAAATCTATTGAATGCTTAAAGCGTATTTAGAGATATATTGCAATATTTGCAATAAATAAATTGAAATGACCCCTTTGCTCTAGAAAAAAAGAAAAAAGCAGTGCAGTGATATTCTTAAATTATAGTTTCAGGAAAATAGACCAACAACACACTAAACATACTCCTGTGTGTAAATGAATTACTTTAAAATAAGCGTTGAGTGTAAGGCCTTGTCTGACAGTTATCTTTTGTAATTTTGAATAATTGTTCAGTTAACTTCTCGTGACAGCAAAGATCGAACATAGAACATTGAATTAATTTCATTAGTTAAATCACTCAATGTGTGATTGGCACAAGGAGTCTGTTGAATAATTTACCTATGTTGTGCGATTGTTATCTCCAATTTTAAGGAGAAAATATATTTACTATGAGTAACTACCGATTTCAATTTTCATGATGCTGAGCTCACTTTTAATGGAACGATATAGAAAAAAATAGAAACCTTTAATTGCAGCAATTACCAAAAACCGATTCTGATATTTTTGGTCTGACGGTTTTCATATTAGAATTTTAACTCCATATAAGCGGTATACTGAATGAATATGTTTCATTGTTGTGATAATATTATGCAGATCTTTGATGAAGAATCGAATAAAAATGTTTTTGATATCCCCAGGACAAGAACATACGCGTGGAAATTTATAGGTCCAACCCTGTATTTACAAATTTATTTCAGACAATATTTTCGAAATATTAATTTACTTCAAAGAGATATTTAACGGTTTCACTCATTACTCAAGCTCAGTATACATTCTCGTTGCAAAACAATTAACGAGATGAAAACTTATCTTCCAGGCGAGATTCGGCACGCTTTGCGTTTGCTTGTCTAATCACGCCAAGCGCAGTTTAATCTCAGCAAGTTGTTACCGTAATTCAAAGCGGATTACTTGGCGTGGTACGCCTCCCACAGTTTTTCCTCACATGCAAAATATACACGACGTGAGTGGCCGCCGTATCTCAAGTATTTATTTATATTAGACTCTAAAAGGAATTAACACCTCACTAATATCTTAGGTAGTCTGAAAATAATTATGTTAGGATAATTTATCGTGCGACAACATGTAATAACTTTTGCAAAAGTGAATATAAAATTTCATTAAGAAACATAAATAATATGTACTCACTAAAAGATTTAAATATACTTTTATTTATGAGAGAATTATGACACATTCTTTCTCTGAGGTAACTCTTACAGATACTGATATGTCTTTATTATTTTTCTTGATGATTTATTGAATCTCTTGCTAAGGCTTCTGTCGTGCTGGTTTCAATTACCCGTGGTTTCAATTGAACTGGAGTTTGATCTGGTTTCAACTGGCGCATTCCTTTCAACATTACTTGTTATCCTCTTAACCTCGACTGAATTCTTCTCGACTATTGTCATGCGTCTTCCCCGCTATATGTACTCTATACAAAATTTTCTCCATACCAATAAAGGTCCTGAAAGTCCGTTTATATTCTCGGAACATAATCACTCACAAGTGACCTTTCTATTCGACTCTTCTGAATGTTCGATTTTCATTTTAAAATAGGTTACTTGATGTTAATCTACGTTGCGGTTACTTCCTTATGATTACATAGGTAGGCGCGGAAGGGATGGAGGCCGTTACACTTCATAATCAGGACATTAAAGAAAAGTACAAGACAGGCCAAGGCTGCTGCTTACACTTCTCTAGTTAGACCTATCATAGAATACGGGGTAGCAAGTTGGGAACCTTACAGAGCGGAACACATCAATGCTCTGGATAAAATTCAGAAACGGGCTGGAGTTTTGTGTGGGGGCGAAATTAAATGGGAACCACTCGGTGATAGGAGGGAAAGGACTAGACTTAGGGCACTGTACAAAGCTTTCACGGACGAACCGGCCTGGTCAGAACTAAGGGAGCGGCTGACTATACCAAATTTCTTCTCAAAAAATGACCATAATTACAAAATAAAGGAAAGTGACCAGAAAACGGATGTGAGCAAATATTCCTTCGTTAACAGAGCGATAAAGGGACTGGAATGCTTTGCCTGCAAGGGTACTGGAGGCTTTCCCTAAGAATATAAATATTTTCAAAAATAAGTTACAAACCGTGAAAAGTTAGGAACTTATTTTGTAAAAAAGGGAAGGGAAATATTTTATAATTGTAATTTTAATTTTTCTTTTTCTGTAATTTATCTTTGTACTCAATTTACTAAATATGTTCTAATTTTATTATACTGCCACAGGGAAAATGCCCACCTGTAGTGATGTGAAATACAAATATATAGAAATAAGTACTTTGAAAATTAACCAAGGCCTCCTGGTTATAGATTAAGAATACTACCCTGAATACGCATAAATACGGTGTAGGGAAACCCTAAGATAAATTTGCTGCAGCTCGGTCTAGCTCTCTGTACTTGTCCTACACGCTCCCTATGATTTAAGGTTGGGTTTACATCAAAGACACACAATTCCGTGGCTGCATGGAAGAAGTTTGTCAACTGCCCCAAAGGGAGAGCGCACAGCTCTTACACTAATATCAAGGTCTGCAACTCCGTTGCATACACTTCGAAGCTATTTGTCACGGCTTCGGGAACCATGACTTCACTGCTTTAGAACCAGACGTTCAAAACGACGGAGGACATTTTCCTTCAAAAGATTAACGCTGTTTATTAAAACTCCCTGTCTGATGGCAGGACAAGGGCAAATATATAGGCACTTATATTTATATACCAGATAACAACCGCTTTTAGTAAAATAGAATTTAATTTTTATTTTCCTTACTCTATATATCTAAAAACATTTGTCAGTATGTCACAGTCACAAGTATCTGAATTTGACCAAATTTGGCACACGTATTCTTCAGGCCCGAAGCTGTCCATGATCATTAATTATCAAATATACTAAAGTTATATTGTAAAAAAAGTGAAAAAAAACGTAAAAAGTTTCGAATCCTATACATGCGACGAGATCTCCAAAATTGAATGCGGATATTCTTGATCTATATAATATACTTATTTTTTTAATTATAAACATTTCGCCTCGTAATTAACCTATCGTTGGCATGGAGCTAACTCCCTGAGAAATAATGGACTACTTTGGATTGTCGATACGATGTATACGTAATTCAGTAATATTTTTTCGCGCCAGGTAAAACATTTAGTAAATGCTCATTTCAAAAATCAAATAAAATATTATGCATTCATCACATGTAAAAGTATTAAATTAAATAAATTTTAATAACAGCAATACTGTACATATGCAATTAAAATGTTAACAATCGTCCGTTTTCTTCCACTCTTTTCTGTGGTTTTCCGTCACTAGCAAAGTCCATACTCAACTTGAAGAAATGAGTAAGGGCTTATTCCTTTTGTCTCGCCGAGACCTAGCAGTAGATATCTATATTTCCAAGGTATTTCCCCTGAGCTACAACCCAATAAAAGCTCAACTTTTGAAACCCTCCAACTTAAGCCCCATAAGTCCAAAAACTGAGAATTGTCGAAAAATTTTGAAGACATTGTATATTGGAAATTCGATTCTCTGCCATTTTGGTCACTTTCTTCTCAGACCACCGGAAATGTGTCAACATGATACCTATCTGTATAAAAAATCTAGCATTTTGACGATTTTTCGCCATTTACACAACCTAGGATTGAAAATAGGTTTGATTTGCCCACAGAAATTGATTCAAGCTGTTGGAAAACATATAAAACCAGCGTTTACACGCCCCGCTAGCTAAAAGTGATCACTGTGAATGTAACTTGACTTTAATTTCATTCCTGTTTTATTATTTACGTAAACCAGAGGAATGCCAGGTACTTTACTTAGCAGTATCTTAATGTTAAATAAACACACATCATAAATTTACGCCTTACAAATAGCAATTGCTCCATCCTTAGTAGTTTGACGTTCAGCTGTGTTGGTTTATGAGGTCTGCAGAGAGCCGGTAGCATAAAATAGGTTAGGCCTTTATATGTGCGTGACTTTTCTGTGCGGAAACATTACTAAAATGTCAAATATATATTTCCAAATTTATGTGATTAACGATGTAAAAATGTTTGATATATTTATGCTGATATGTCTGTTCCTATTTGTTACTAATCCTTCACTACTTTCCAATATATTGGGGACTATTCCAATATTAATTTAAAACATTTCATGCTAAGCAATATTGTATTGTCATAATTAGCTAACAATCAAACCGTCTTATTTCCAGTGGTGCCAGTACGAACTGGAGATGGCTAATCATCAATTGTTTGAAAATGGGGAAAATTTTCTGTTGCTTCTGGAGCTGGAACGCTTGGACAGGCGCGCGCTTCCTCGACATCTGAGATTGCTCATGGACACGAGGACCTACTTGGAGTGGCCACATTCTGGAAAAGACGCTAACATTGCGTGGGAGAGATTGAAGGCAGCACTCGGACCTAGCCTGTATCACGAAAGGCTTTCGGAAGGCGGTCGTCAAAACATTGCTCAGGACAAGGAGAGAAAGTCACAGTATATGCAAATGGCCGAAGTACCAGCTGTGTTGTGAAAGGAATTTTTCTCTTAATCTAGTGAACAACATTAAGTTCTTGTAAGACGAAATTTGCTAATAATAATTACACGTTTTACAAATGTCTTTTTTCCCATTTCTAAGAAAAACTTATAACCTATCTGTCTGTGACGCTAGTCAGTGACGCTGACCACTACAGCACAGCAAAACTTTATAATGTTTATTAAAAACTAAATTTAGCTACTGTTTAATTAAAACTTGAATTATGGAGAGCCAATAAAAACTTAATTTATGTAAGCACTAATTATGAAGTCAAATAATTACATATAAATTGAGAAACCTGAGAAAAATTTTCATACTACGTCGTAATTCTGTAAGTTCAGCATAACTATTTGAAAAAAAAAGAACATTTACAGTAGAGTATATCTTTGTTTTATCATTACTTTCTGGTTTCTATTTTTGTGTCTTACTGCTTCGGATAAAAATGCAGTGCTGACTGTTGAAACCAGACATTACACTGCAGTACTTTCCGTAAAATATGAAGTAGAATTCATGCGTGTGGATATTTTTCAGATTCCTTCACGTATAATTGTTTTAATGCGTTTCATCCATTTAAAATGTATTGTAAATTCGTGTTTTACCTTAATTGAACTTTGAAACTAATATTGTTCTAAACTTAAAAAAAGTTATATGGTTAAAATTCTAACTATTCTTCAATATTCCTTAATTATATCCGGTTAATATTTTGTACGATTATATTTTTAATTTATTTTTATTTAAAATTACAGAGAACTTTTCTTCTGTAGAAAATGCGTGATTAAATTGACAAAACCTTTCACGGATAACATGCGAAACAATATTTTGTTCTCAAAGGACTACGTTTTAAAAATATTCCAAAAAATTCAGATATTTTGGTAGAATATATAACGTTAGAAAAATACGTCCCTAGATAATTATACTGAGTTTTCCTGTTCTAAAAGCAGCAACTCCAACAGTGCATATCTACTATCGTGTTTCCCACATCCTCTATGTTATTTCGTAATAGTTGTTTATCACTTATGTCACTTTTCCACTGATACATGCATTCTTCAAACCGATATGAAAATTTTCCACGGCACATCGTTAGTAGCTGAAGAAAACTGATTGGAAATGACATTAAGTTATCTAATTATTGAGTAAATTTTGATACGCACAAATTTATTATAAATTATGATTAAGATGCCCCTTAAATTAATTTTATTTTCTAATTATCTGTTGGCTATGACAGTCCGTAGTCGCCCCGGTAGGCCCAGACCCTCAATGGGCCAAAGAAGGAGGAGAAGAATAAGAATTATCTGGTGGTCACTAGCAAATATATATATATATATATGTGTGTGTGTGTGTGTGTTGGATAATACACGTTATTTTCATGTTGTTGTTCTTATTAATGTAATGCTCTCGTTCTTCTGCCAAATGACGTCTCTCGAATACCAAGCAATACAGTCTCTGCGTCTTAACCATTAAATCACTTGATAGGGTTTTACTGAGTATGACATTTCTCATATAACGAGCATACACCCTTGTTGGGATTCAAATTAATAACGAAATTACATTGTAATCCTGCGTTTATCTATAAAATATATCTTATTTCAGTTTTACGTTAATTTTTTATGATTCTATTTTTAGCCACTATCGAAATTTAAAAAATTGTGAATTTAGAAATTGGGCAATAACCAATAACATAAAAAGATCAAAAGTCGCTGCCTGGGACCAATATAAACTTTCCTTCTAAATCTAGCGATTGAATTGCAAGAGGTTTTTATACATACAAATAAACAAGAAAATGTGGAAAATGTTCAGACGCTCCGACTACTCCATTTTTGTCTTATTTTAAAGCATTACATAAGGGCACGTTGAGCCTGAGGTTAGAGCAGAATTTCATCACAATACGTTTAATATTTTTGGAGTTGTAATGCATAAATAATTCTATTAGCCTGTAACTGATGTAGTCAAGCTGAGTTTTTGTTTCTCGTGTTGTAGAAAACAATAATTTAAATTGAATTCACAATGAATCGTTCGAAAATATAAAGTATACAAGATATATTTAGCACTTGTTGATTTTCAATACAATTTGTCGAAACCGATTTTAGCTGATTTGAAGGGTTTTTTTAGTTTCCGGGCACTAGAAAAGACATCCGCTGTTTTCCCACGTGACTGACAATTGAATTTCACTATCAAATAAACAGCGTTTAAACTTTAGTATTGGAGAAAAGATATTTAGAAAATAACAATCGGTTAGTTTAGAAGTATTACAATACGTAATTCAGACTATAATCTAAAAGGTAAGTATATTTTTTTCTTACGTTAAGCCAAATGCACTAGTAAATTCAATTAGATAGTAATATGATTTGATCTCTTCTTCTCGCACAGGTACAAGGAACAGAAAGCAATGTAATGGTGGAACAATTCATCACACGTCATTTGAAAAACAATCCTGAGTAGCATAATTAGCATAAGAATATTTTGAATTTTTAACAATCAAGTTGTGCAGTTGGAGCATGTATGATATTGTGCACATTAAAATTTATTCAAGGTGACATTTAAAAAGTACTTTCTCTTTGAAGGAACGATAACGTATTTCCAACAAAATATACACCAAATAAAACGACAATTGAGATGTTCTAAAAATAATATTTTCATGTTCTAGCTAAAACTCTAAATGACTATTTAAGTAGTTTATGTAGTGATCAGAAAATAAGTCAACGTTAAATAGAATTTAAAATTTGTTTTTAATTCAATTAATCTTTTTGGTATTAACATTAACTTAGCTCACAATGTATTGGTCCTGCTTCCAAGAGCGATACCTGGAAGATCTTGATCCCTCCTCGAAGTATTGTGAAGAAAATTCCTTGATTGCATGTCCACCAGTAGGTCCCTTTGCGGTATTCGAGAAGGTTAGAAGTATCGTCTATGAGAAAATTACTTGACCCCATTGTCTTGAACGATCGGTGGCGATAGATGATGCCAGCCGAGATCTCTCGATGTCCGGTAGACCTGGTCGTCGAAATTATTTACTCAGAAAGATCAATGTTAGAAATTCTCAATATATTTTCAAGTTCAAACAAGAACAACTTAGATAACTCATCTCACCAACAATATTCCCAGCTTGCTTAAATTAAAACAGTTATTCAACCTATTCTGAGCACAAACAAAATTGTATAAGGATGCATATCGCCTTGGGCTACGACGTTTCTATGACGTTCAATGGCATCTTTGTTAAGTGACTGCCATAAATGTGATCACGACGCTTATATACATTCCACCTAGCTCTTGTCGCGTTTTGTGTGCGTGTCGCGCGCTGATTGGCCCTCTGTCTCGGGTGATATCTGCCCGCCTCATGTTCTCCGCCTCTCGATCCGCTGTTCGCATCAATGCTTCTTGGTCTATTAAATTGCTTTCTGGCGTGTTTTTGCAGTGGGTGGCAAATTGTCACATTGTCTAAGCCTTGTTAATATTGAATCCCATGTTTTACTAAGCTGGAAGCCTTGGCCAGGGTTCAACAAGTCTTTAGAGCTTGTTTTTATGGCAAAAGCCTCCATTAACACGCTCTCCCAGTAATTGTTAAATTTTTGACAGACTCTAGCGTCCTCAAACTGAATCTTATGGCCCATAGGGAATCAATGTTCCGCAACCGCTGACTTCAAACGGCCGCTTCAGACGGATATTCCTTGACGTTCCTTTCCTCTTTCTTCTATTATTCTTTTCATTTAACCGATTTAGTTGAGCCCACAATCAAAGGCGATTTCATAGACTCTTGTTGTCTTGAGGCCTACTTCGTCTTTCATGGGGGGAATTTTGTTTTGAGGCAGGAAAATTGTCTTATAGAATGTGGATTTTTACAAAATTCTACTTATTTTGGCCGTAGTATTCCCGGCATAAGGAATTAATGTTGTTTTTAATTCGTTCGAATCGCTGGTGTTGAGACATTCTTCCATTTTGGAAAAGGCCCTTGTGATTTTGATTTCTGAATAACCATTCTCACGAAAGGTGTTGATCTTCGTGGTAAGACTTTGGGCGTCTGAAATTGATAGCACCCTTTTGAGTAATGTTGTGTTAATGGCTGGTGGATGGTACCTCGTTGCGTTAAGATACAGGTCGGTACGAATAGGTTTTCTATATACTCTGTGACCAAAGGTATCACCTTGTTTTCTCTTAATCAAAATTTCTTAAATGGGGAGTTGGACATTCTTCTCTATGTCCATTGTAAACATTATATTGGGATGGATCCCATTAACATAGACTTTGAAATTGTTAGGTCCATGGTGCCAGATTGCGAAAGTGTCGTCTAAGTACCGTCAGTGTGGTTAAAATCGAAGATTTTTTCCAGTATTTTTTCAGCGAGCGACACGCACACAACACGCGCAAGCGGTCGGACTGAAGGTATATAAACGACGTGCACCCGATTATGGCATTCACTTGACAAAGATGACAGTGAACGCCATCGGAACGCCGAGGCGTAAGCCAATTTTTATCCGGGTGGAAACCCATGAATTACTTAGACAATATTTACCGGGAAAACCTTCGATCTTAAGTAACAAACAAAGTGATTTGTAATTAAAATAACTCCTTTAAATGTTGTCAGTCAAATATGTACACCTTATCAGACATCCAAATCTTTCTTTAGTAACGGTTAAATGTTTGTATATAATTTATATAACTCCACGTAATTTGGGAAGCAAATAGGTACTATTTATACTATACCATAACATAATAATTATGTACAATCGCTGACGCCTCGAACAACTGATTCGATCAAGGCTTTTAATAATTAGAAATTTAAGTAAGAATGAACACTGAGTTTAATTGAATTACAATAAACTAATTAGTTTTAGTGTCAGTAGATTTAACCTACATAAGAATATAATGAAATTTTTTGAGCTACTGAATTAATTTAATGTTCAAAAAATAATTAGATATACTTCCTCTAAAGAATGTCGTGAAAATCAGAGCTTTTTGAATGAAATGAAATTATTTAACAATGGAAAGTATTAAAATTGCCTTGATCTTTACACTTGCTCTTTGTCTGCACGTCTCACATACGATACGCAAAGATTGAAGTCAAGCTTATCAACTCAACATTCCAATCGTCAATCGTTTGAAACCTCCTCCGCACACTAAAAGATGTTCAGACTAGGGTTTTATGTACCAGCTCTCTGAAAAACTCATTACAAGCAAGATCTCAATCAGCTAGGAAAATCTGTATTTGCAAAACAGCAACGGCCAAGTTCGAACGCACGGCATAGGAGACTTCGACCCTATGACAAACAGTCCGTTCCATACACGTAGATAAATTTCGACATAGAAAATTATTCGTAATTCGAATTGCTACTTCAACTTTATTAAAGCAATACGAACTATAAAAACTGTTTTAAGTGCTTTCACTGCGGTTTTACAGATAATAATGAAAATGGACGTGTCCTTAATCGGTCAATCGCAGACAAACGAATTCTCTCTAATGTCATTCACTCGCACATCTCAGTGCTTCTAAAAGTTAACCCTATCTCAAAGTCTTTTATTGCTGAGGTATTAAAAATTAATAGAATAAAATATTCAGACTAAAATGGTAAGTGGAAATAAGCCGTTATTTTTTATAAATATTTTAAAAAGTTTGATTTTGATATATTTATATAAAATTATTTCACCCTTGTAAGCAGTCTTTGTTTTGCTTTAATTTATTCCCTTAAAATTGGTGTGTTTCTATTTCATAACATAATTTATGTTATATTCGTATCAATATTATTATATTATTTATAATATATCATTCACATTTTTGAAATTATATTCGACTATAATTTAAAAATAATTATATAAAATTAAAAATTTGCATCAAGGTTTTTTATTTGTATAACACGTTACTTTAAAATTATTCAAGTCCAAAATTATTTGATGTCTGACAGATTTTGAAACTAATATATAATTTTTAATGGATCAATTCAACCAAAACGTTGTATTTATGCGGCCTAAAGCAAAACAGTGAATAGTGGCGACGGGAGCAGACCAGGCCAAGTACTTGGTCTGTCGAATGCATGATCTGGTCCGTTTGAATGTTGACACATTATATGGATTGGCCGATGTTTTAATATTTTTAAAATTTACTCATTGTAAATTTATTTTATATTATATTTAAATACTATGAATGGTAATGTAGTTTTTTTCTTACGTATATTATTTTATGTCTAGCATTCATAGAGCTTTCCTTTTAGGTTTATTATGAAAAAGCTATGCCCACGACTTCGTTCGCGCGGAAATAGTTATTTTATTTTTATTTTGTCCTTCAAACGAAACAACAGCTAAAGAATTTTGATAAAGTTGAAATTGTTGAATATATAAAAAGTAAGGTATCATTTATTTATGATGGCTTCGGGGTATAACGCTCAGTTGGTTTTGAACAGGTCCCGCTTTCACACGTTTGGAAGCCAATAAAAATAAGCAATTACTAAATATTAAAATTTACCTGATGCAACAAATAAATCCAATTTACATTTCCGTTATATCGATGATTCAAAAAAGTTTATGATTTCTGTGGAGAGTTAGCTTTCTACCAATAAAAGGTTAATTACGGTCCGAATTCTACTGCAACAATAGATGGAGTGAGAATACTCGCCCTCCCTCTCTCTTATGCTGCAAAAATAATATTTTAAATAACAGAGTGAGTGGGATGAATGTTATAGGAACTCCTAATAGGACTTATAACTCTCGCGGTTTTCACGCGGCAACTAAATGGATTTATAAATATTTACATTAATTTCTTCTGAACTCTGAAAAGATATCTAAATGAAACATACAAGAAATGTTAAGTTAAAATTCCTGTTTCAAACCCTGAAATTTTCTTGAAATCAGCTAAGCCGCTTCGGAGAGAAAACAGATCAATAGTATAGACAAGCCGAATACATTGGAGACTCGAATGCACGGATGCGAATAAATCTTCCCTTAGAATTAATATTTACATTTATATTATATTTTGCAATATATGGAAATGAAATATGCACGATTATTTAAGTTAAATTTCTAGTTTTTAAACCTTAAATTTTCACTGAAATCCGTTGAGACGTTTCGGATCTTATTCGAGACAAACATACTGACAGACAGTAAGACAAGCAGACACTTCAATTTCATTTATTGCTATAATTTACATGTAGAATTTTACGTTCTCGTCGTCAATGCAGTGTTTTTTTCCACAAAAGATGCGTAGATAAAGCGGTAATGGTTTTGGTATTTTGTTTGGCATTGTTTTTGTGACTGCTTACCCTGGTTATCATGTTTGTGCCAGCATTACTTACACATATTAATTGTCATTCTTGGTAATTTTTTGTAAACTACGTCCTTAAGATCATAAATTGCTATTCTCTCTTAATTTTTAGTTAAATTGTGAACCATGTATAATTAATATGATTTGGGTGAATATAACCCAAAAATGATAGAAACTTCTGGAATTAAAACTTTTAAATTTTAATTAAAATACAACAGTAGATTGCTTGTAAGTGTGAAATTTGATAAAAGTCGTTATATCTCCCAGGAAAATTGATATTATTATTTTTTTGTTTTAGTATTAACTTGATTATGAAAATATTAAAGTTATGTAATAAGACTAACTAGACACGTACTTGAAAATGTGATACCTATTCATTATAAAACTTTTATAATCTTATTCTAACTTATATAATTCTTTATCGTGTAATGGTGTATAGCATTTTCTCTTTAAATGACAAATAAAGAAGTAACAAAAGCACTTCAGAATTGAGTCTATATTCTCGTGAAAATTTCCAGAAACCCTATTCTAATTTTATGAGGGTGGTTGATAAAGTTATCGGCTGAGAAAGAAAGTAATAAACTTTTTTGAATACTTTTTAAACGCAGTACCCTTGGAAATCAGTACAGATAGTTCACCATTTTTCATCCTTCTTTATACTTTCAGTGTAAAACTATTTCTTAAACTCACTAATATGTTCTTCATCCAAACAAGTCATAACATTAGATTCGAAAACAGAAGCTCATTGTCTTGAGATAAATCGGTTACACATTGCACATGTCGAAACATTTGAAGCTCAATTCATGTCGTTTATCAAGAACAACAGAAGACATTTGAGCGGGTGCATTGTCGTGATTGCAAATATGGACATCTTACCTTAAAGGCTTTCTTTAATTGCTTCAATAATGCTGCTTAATATTCCACGCCGATTGCGCTTTTCCGTATAGCTTTTGAGAACAGAAACATAAATATACCAAAGCATGGAAGCTATGAGTTTTACAGTTTTTCCTGCAGCATCTCCACGGGCTTTAAACCGCCGCACCGCTTTGAACTGTTTGTTCGACTCAACCGTGTGATAACGAATCCATGTTACATCAACGCAATGAAACGTCGCAAAAAAACTCAGTTGAACTTCTTTCAAAGCATCCAAACATATCATACTAATTTTCATTTGATTGCGTTTCTGGTCAATGATTTACAAACACAAACACCGTTCGTCGACATATTTTTCATACCCAACGATTTAATGTAAAATGTGGGAGACAGGACGTACGAATATATTTGCAGGCTAATGCAGCATATATCACTCAATATAGTATCTTTTAATAATGTATTGTTTTTATACACTATTTTTTCGTCTTGATGAGTGGTAGGTTTCTTCTTACAAAATGTAGGTTCGACCGCCTTTAAACTGAGTTGCACTTATGTGCCGTTGAAAACGATGGTAAAGATTCGTTTAATACCGATAAAAACTCCACTTTTATAGCGGGTAATACTTTTATAACAAAGAAGTTCATGACTAGCAGTTATCATGCTAGCACTTTTCATGCTACAAATATACTGCGGTAGTTCTCTTCACTGAACAAACAAACAATTTTAAAAAGTTATTGTATCATATAGTTTATTTTAAATGAGAAGACCTACGATGGTTACGTCACGTGAGGTATTTTACCTTGAATCATTTATCCAGTCACAACGCTTGAAATAAAGCTCCGGAAATTCCAAGAGATGTAACTTTTGCGTTTCTACGTAAAAAGAAAATAAGTCTATGTGCACGCTGACACGCCAGTTTACTACAATTTAAAGTGAACTTCATACAAGATTAAAAATATCGAATGTTTTCTTAACGTAGTGGTTAGCTTTCGGTTTTTTTTATTTAAAGCGCACCTTCTTCCAGTATGAAGTCATTGTATTTTAAATTTTTATTACTTCTTGCCTCTAACTTCAAGAATATTATCTTTATATATCTTCTCTCCTGTCTTACTACTCAAGAGTTTTATGAACTTAACGTTTTACCTTTTTACAATGAGCGATGACAATTTAAGTACATATAAAATTCGTTCAGGCTAATTTTCAGTAACGCGAACCGTAGAAGCCGTTAAAATCACTTTATGGAATACGGCGTAATTTGTTGTTGTGGTTTACAGTTCTAAAACTGATCTGATGCAAACAACCTCCATGCTAACCTATCTTGTGCAAGCCTTTACATTTCCTTATAACTAGCACAACTCACATCGTCCCTAAACTGCTTAGCGTATTCCATCCTTGTCCTCCGTCTTCTGTTCTTATCCCTCACACTTCTCTCTTATCTCTTAAAACGTGGTCTATTAATCTATCCCTTATCTTAGTCAACGTCCTCAATATAGTTCGCTTTTCCCCTATTTTGTTTAGAACTTCATTTGTGATTCTATCCATCCATCTGATTTTCAGCACTCGCCTATAGCACCAAATTTCAAAAACTTAATATAGTTTTATATTTCGTCATCTTATGTTACACATCCATAAAATAATAATATGAAGTTTAATCGATTTCTGTCCGACCGTTGTGTTGTGAAAAACGTACAATAAACTGAATTGGAAAAAACATATTCATCAACTCTTAAAGCAACTATCCACAGCTTCTTAAGCTGAAAGAGTTATATCTAATTATATGGACATAAAAAATCAAAAATTAGTATATGATATAAATATTTATTCTGTCAGTCTGACAGATGAGATCGGATTCGGGATCCCCTAATGCTGTTTCCTAACTTTTTTTAGCATGCCTCACCTGAGTACTCTAATGTCCACTATGTAACATAAATTTTTGGTACTCAACATTTGAACCGTTCCCTAAATGAAGCTCAATTACAACTTCTTCAGGACAATAATTTTGGTTTTAGGAAGCAAACAATAGTATATTATTAATAAAAAAACAGTAAGGTTAGTTTCAAGAAATAAAATAAACAACTACAATTCAAGTGCAAAATAATTTATATTTAAGATTTTTCTATAATATATTATTATTATCGAATTCTCCCAATAAGTGGAAAACGTAAAGCACTTCATTCAATCAACATTTATTTGGGTTTTCTTGTTGCTCCATTAGTCTTTTATTCTTTCCAAAACCACTTTGGTTTATACTGTTTTTATTTTCTTTGCCCTGGTGTAACTTCCCATTTGTCTACTTTCTGCTTACAGTTGTATGTTAGCGTTTTTGAGGTCCTTTCGAATTTCATCTAGCCTTAGTGTCGACTTAAGTCAAGTTAGCCTGATGAGATATCGAAAGAATTTTATTCGGTTTTTCTTAGTGTCAATTTCGATGGTTGAAAACTTTTCTGTTGTTTTGATTCATTGTAGCCTGTAACCGTCTTGGGTATGCGTAATATGCTTATTAATATTTATTAATTATTTGTTTAATAATTTTAACATTCAATATGAAGTCGCTTTTGGATTAGTGTATCAAATATAGTGAGATCCCCGTGAGCCATGGGATATATGTTGAGAAACACCACCGTAATACATGAAATGTTAAGGATGTTAAAATCTCTTGATTTACAGACGAAATTAATATTTTATTTACAAAAAATAATTATATTTTAATTAACAATGAACATTTATCAATGATCTTTGGTGTAGACTACTTCAGGCCGAGAACATTCTAATTCTTCATTCACGAAGCTTACTTGAAATTTATTTCCTGCATAAAATATGATCAAATTGCATTAGTTACTACGTATAAGATTCTACATTGCTAAAGAATCAACTTAAATATTAATTTTGTTCAAGTTTCACTTGATTCTTAGAGTAACTAATAGTCACATTCATCATTAAATACATTTTGAAGCAGTCCATGTTACGTTAAAAACAACTAACATACACATCATTGGACATAACCAATTTTATATCCTTATTTAAAATAATTAAATTTTTTCTGGAGACAATTCAACCTTTCGTCAATTTGAAATGTATAAAATAAAAAAACAATCCATTTAGTGTCAATAAGTTACATAATTAACATGAATATTCAATTGGGTAAATATTAGTCAGTGCTTAAAATGGAAACTAAACAATCTTTATGAAAGGAAATAGATATTTTTACAAATATCAGTAAAATTTTGGTATATTCGTTCTCATTTTAAGTATTCTGGCGTCCCTTACATATATATGGGGAGAAACGTAATAAATAATTGGGAAACTATGTGCTTAGATGAATTTATGAGCACCGCGTGGTAGTACTATCACGAATTGAAAGAAACAAATTTAATTTAATTTAAAAATTCTACATTTATTCTAATAAATAAACCAAAAACTATATTAAAAAAAAAGTAAATGAGATAAGTTAAACTTATTACAAACTGCTTCAACATGGAATTCTACCCCAAAGTAACTGTATTTCGATATGGAAATTCGAAAGGAATTTTGATGTAATACTTAATGAAATTCGTGTCAAAAAATCTTCCGGAACAGGATTTCTGCCACAGGACTGGAAGCAAAGTCTGGTTCATACGGTCACGTATTCACACACCTGGTCCTCCCGTCTTTACTCCATCAATTCTCTTCCTTTATGACCTTGCCTACTGGCGCTTCCGGGAAATTAACTATTCTTAGCTAGAAGCTTATTCAGGGAATTTCTTGTTTGTGCTTTGCGATGCATTTAACGCGGTAATTTACATTAAATGTAAATTAAAATAATAAATAAAATATTAATTGAATCAAACGAGAAAAGCGCGCTAGATTGTTAACAGATTTTTAAAGAAAATAATATTACATATTGTTTCTCTCGTAGTATGTGTGATGACTGAACCTTTGTTACATTGTGTAAATGAAATCAGCACTTAACTAATATGACGCATGGACGTAAGACTGTTTAAAGCGTTTGTGGAATGTCGACCAAATTTTAATATAGTTTTGTGATATCGATTCTATTAAAGTATCACCACGTTATGCGGACGTAATTCAACTCTTTAAAGTTAGTTACAAAATGTGGCCTTGTTTCATGTGTGCAAAGCCAGCGATTTTGTATGTTCATATGGAGGGCGTGATGTTCGTCCCCCTGGAGGTTGTAACAGATTATAGCGGTTGCAAGCACCATTCCCTAACGAGGTTATTTCTCTTTACCAAACACGAGATTAAAGGGGTCTTAGAGGGGCTCGGCCACAGACTCATTCACCGGACAAGCTTGTTATTACTCTAGTGTTACGAAGATAAATTTCCATTGTTAGCATATAGTTGTCTTATTATTTACGACGATGAGAAATACGGGCCATGAGTAAATCGATTAACAAAATTGCTTGTGTCAGGTTGTTCTAACACTATGGTGATGGTAGCTGTGACTTTCCCGCTTATGATGTTAATGATCGCCTACAGTTATGGTCTCAATAGTCCTATATATATATATATATATATATATATAATTTGCAGAAGTTTCTTTTCGTCTCCAATACCACATTTGTTACAAATGACGTTTTAAATTGTAGTTATTATTTAGAAACAAAATATTTACCATGTGAATGAGCAGCAGGTCTCCAGTAAATTATCTGCTGATAAACATTTAACTAACAACATCATAATAGTCATTTCCGTTGATCCTTCAGTGAAGCAATGCTTCGAGGCAAATAGTTTTACATAAATTTATTACATTATTAATAGGATAATCTTATATCTAGTTATACATCAATAATTACATAGTTCTACAAATTCCTTTACAGAATATAAGGAGTGAGTAAATAATAAAGTGGCTAGTTCAATTTTAAATTTGTTAGGTTTAATTCGGAGCTGTTTAATGAGTGGAGGAAGCTTTTTGAACAGTGCAGTTCCCTTATAGTGTACAGATTTCTGTGTTATTGTTAGCCTCTTACATTCAATATGAAAGTTTTTTATTTATGGTGTTAATTCTGTGCACATCAGAGTTAGTAGTGTATAAATTATTATTGTTAATCACAAAGAGCATTAACGAGAGAATGTACTGACTTGCGAGTGTAAGTATGCCTAATTTTTGAAAAGTCTTCACAAGATGTTCTTGAATTGACTTGATATATTATTCTAATGACTCTTTTTTTGATGATAAATACTTTTTCTTTTTCTGAGGAGTCGCTCAAACATATACCATAAGATAGTACAGAATAAATATTTGTATCATATACTAATTTTTGATTTTTTTGTCCATATAATTAGATATAACTCTTTCAGCATAAGTTGCTTTAATAGTTGATGAATATGCTTTTTCCAATTCAATTTATTGTCTACAGAAAGTACTTAGTTTCATGCATTTCTTTATTACTATTTTCCAGGTTTACAGATTGTAGATGCGTTGGTTGTTTGGAATTGCATAAAATTGGATTTACTAATATTAAGTGATATGACATCCACAGAAAACCATCTAAGCACTTGATTTAATGCATTATTAGCCGCGTCATTTAATTTGTTTTTACTACTTACTAAAATTCTCGTATCATCTTCAAACAGTACAGGTTTTGAAAATGTATCTAATATTTTGGATAGAACCTTTATGTGTATTATAAATAACAGAGGACCCAACACTGAGCCCAGTGGAACTTCCACCCTTATTTACTCCTTGTTTACTATTTGCTAAATACTATTTAAACCAAAAAAAGACATTCCTGCAATTCTATAGCATTCAATTTTTTTAATAGAATATCAAGTTCTACACAACCAAAGATTTAGACAAATCACAGAAAATTGCTTAAGGACGTCGATTTCCATTTAATTATTCTAGAATTTCATCAGTTAGATTGTAGATAGCTTTTTCGATATAATAACCTTTCCTAAAACAGAACTGACAGCACTGAGTAAGTTATGCAACAAAATATATAAAACAATTAAATTCAAATATTTTTGACTATACGTTTGGTAATAAATAATTAAGAATACGGCCAAATAAGTCAGAAAATAACTTTATTTGCTATTTGATTTACAAAAATGAAATTTTTAAATGTATTTACGATTTACATCAGAGAAATTTAGTGTCAGGACTATTTCCCACGACGGATACGACCCGAATGATCCTTTTAGCTGAAGAAGTCACAAAGTTGGATGAAATTTTGTGTTAATTAAATGCCATTTAAATTTATTTACTGACTTATTTGGCCGTATTTTTATTTATGTATTGTTAAAATTTTACTATAAAACTACGTTGGAAGATGTACTGAAACAGCATTTATTTTGAAATACGATAAGGCTTCTTCCGTAATGAACCAGTCAGAGAAACCACAAATGATTTGATGTCATCTTTAGGGATGAATTGGAAGTATTTTTGCCCACGCGAAACATCGAAACTGTTTTCAGTATTACAGCTTATGTGTATTATTCATTCACTCGATAGTTCCCCTTGCGTCTCAACCATTGACTTTTCCAAAGCGTCCAGAGGACTTCTTTTTTTGGGGTTAACAGGCTACATGAGCTGATCCTGAAACAGGCAACTCCCCTTTAGTAGTATAGGAAGGGAAATGAAAAGGGGGATGCGGAAGGTAGAGCAAGGTAGCCAAGGTCTAGCCCAAAGGAGAGAACCTGTGGGAGAATTCTTTCGCAGGCGCTTCGCCCCAGAATGACTGGAGTGACTGCGGGGCTCACCTGATTATGTCGCGAATGCCGTATACTCTTTCTGGTTTTTTTCAAAATTCTCACCTTCACCTATTATGGGAGGTATATGAAGTGGGGTCGAAGACCTTGAGCATATCCCATTGTATCAGTCGGCCAACTACCTCCTACAACTTGTGGAGACATGTAGAAGGGAATGCTGCGAACCCACAGCAAACCCGTCTCCCGTTATTCGGAAGGATGTGAGAATAGTACCCAATGCCCGACCTACCTGATGTTGGTTTTGTAGGGTTTTTCCTGAATCTCTTTAGGTTAAACACCCTTGGCTAAATGCTCTACCTTCCGCATCCCCCTCTTTCAATTCCCTTCCTATGCCTTTAAAGGGGAATTGACTGTTTCAGGATCACCCTCATGTAGCCTGTTTATCCAAAAATTGCTTTAAACCTGTGGCTACTTTTAACGCTTTATAATAAGCGTGTAATACCTTTCAACCCAGAGGTTAAGGGTCGTTCCTACCAGTCTGTAAAATGAACTTTAACTTTATTTAATTACGTTAATATATATGTATATAATAGTCCGAGTAATGCTCTTCGTGATATGTTCGGAACAAATCGGGTACGCTCAGCTTTAAATTCGTCAAAGAAACCACGGTACAGAGGATAAATTTGAGTTTAGAGTAGATAGTGCTACTTCAACTTTTGTAAATTATATACTTCGTTAAATTAACCTAATGTATTACATGAAACTTAATGTCATCATCAAAATAAATATCATTGATAAACTTTTACTTTCATTAAAGCTAGCAGTGTTGATTCAATATATTGTTAAATAATTTGATGAACCGTGAAGTTCGTGAAGAATGATGATAATAAATACGAAAGATTTTTTTAAATCTTTTAATTTTTCCCACACTTAAAACTATATTTACCTAAGACAAATTGATAAGATCAAAGTCAGGATTTTTTAATCATAAAATTAGTAAAATTTGGTCAATTGCGTAAGAAGGAATTTTTATAAACTTAGTTATTCTAAATTTTGTATTCTTAATGGAGAATGCTACATGTTAACGGTTTGCGATTGTAGTGGAGTGACTGGTGACGTCACAATTGAACTATCTCCGTAATTACGAGCAGGAATTGAAAATAAATTACGGATATCGGAATCATGATGAGTATCTGCATATGGCAAATAATAAGATATTCACATAGTTCAATTGTAATTACTGCTTCTGTTGATAAGACTTTCTAAAATCGTCCATAGGTAGCCCTGAAACTCTCCCTACACCCCTTAAATTACATTAGTGTCAAATTAAATAATGTGCCGGGAAAATACAAATCAGTACTCTGGCATTGTCTGACACACAGCTAGTATTTTTATATTGAAGGTAGTATTTACTTATGTACTCATTCAACTGTAGGATGAAAACTCACGGTACTGACAATATACTTGATTATAAAAATATAAATGAATTCCCGCACCAATATAACAGAATGTATCATTCGCACATCCAAGAAATAGAGAATGATTAAAGAAATTTACAGTTCTTGAAAGAAACCTTCCCATAATTTAAAGTACCCGCATTAGTATCTTAAATTCGTCCAGTCATTTTTTTTATTTCAGTTGGATGATACGTTGGTTAGTTTTGAAAGGTACATGTTCACGTCTAAGTTTCAGATATGGTTAGTCTTGCTATTGGAGCCATTTTCCAGATGTCTCCTAAACTCCTGAAGGATGCAGAAAGGAATGCTGCGTCTCCATAGCGAACCCCAATCCAATCTTCTAAAAGGCGTGGAACAAGTAGGAAGTTCTCGACCTACTTGATTCTGGTTTTCTATGATTTTCTCTACATCACTTTAAGGCAAAATTCTGGAAGAACCTTAAACTATAGCCCGGGGCTCCAGTTAACTCTTAATTTACTTCCTCATCCTCCCTACCCCCCATTTCAATTCCCTTCCCATGTTCTTAAAAAGGTATTAACCTTCACATGCATCCAGTCACTCTAACGAAAATAAGTAAAATGACTTTCACATTGTCTTAACATATTTTATTCGTTTACCGTCATCCAAATAATTTTGTTGTGGTGTGGAGTCCTAAGACTGGTGTCATGCAACCCTACATGCTAATCCATCGGGCGCAAGCCTTTTCATTTTAATATGACTAGTAAAGCCCATATCTTCCCTAATATCTTGGCCTCCCTCTTCTGTTCTACCCCACACACTTCCCTCTAATGCTAATTTTACAAGACCCTTATTTCTCAAATAGTGGCCATTAATCTATCCCTTCTCTTGGTCAACGTTCTCCATATTGTTTGCTTTTCCCCTACTCTGTTTAGAACTTCCTCGTTAGTTACTCTATCCACCCATCAGAGTTTCAGCATTCTCCTATAGCACCACATTGCAAAGGCTTCTATTCTTTTCCTTTGCGCAACTCGTACCATCCACGTTTCGCACACATATAACGATACACTGCAAACGAACATTTTCACATATTCACACTTATATTAGGCGTAAGTAAATTCCTCTTTTTTGCGAAAACCTATCTTGCCTGTGATACCCTATTCTTTATGTTTACTATACTTCTACCGTCCCTAGTTATTACGCTTCCCAAGTAGCATAATTCCTCAACTTCGGTCAAAATATCCCTTCCCAATCTAACAGCCTTTGTTATTCCACTGTTTCCCATACTACACTCCATCACCTTGGTTTTCCCTATATTAATCCTCACATTAAACTCTTTCTACAGGATCCGTTCATGCCATTTACTATTAATTAGCTAATAATAAAGAACAAAAATAAACTATAAATAATTACACTATAAAATCATGGAAGAAAAGTTGTTCGGGAAAATGTAAGAGAATAATGTGGTTTCCAAGCCTTCTTCTGACTCCCCTAATACTACAATATCGTCGGCAAAGCGTAAGGTTTTTATCTTCTCCTTGCAGTATGATTCCTTTTCCATATTCCGTTTTAACATTCTTCATCGCCTGTTCTATATATACGTTAAACAGCGTGGGTTGCAGACTGCATCCGTCTTACTCCTTGATTTCTGCTTTCTTTTCTTGATATTCTATTACAATTACTGCTCCCTGTCTTATGTAGAGGGTAGGTATAATCCTCCTTTCTCGAAATTCTATTCCAGTGCTCGTCAAATCCTTAATAGTGTGTTCCAGTTCGCATTATCAAACGCTTTTTATAAGTCTACAAATACCATAAACGTAGGCCGGATTATTCTAATCCTGTCTTCTAAATTAGTTGCAAAGTCAAAATTGCTTCTCTTCTCCCTACATTCTTCCTAAAACCAAATTGATCTACTCCTACCTCGCATTCTATTTTGACGCTCCATTCTCCAATATACTATTTTCGTTCATATTTTGCATGCATGGGATATTAAACTAACTGTCTCTGCTGTTCGCATCCATCTGCCCCAGACTTCTTCGGTATGTGTATAATTTTAATAAAATCCTCTGGTATTCTTCCTGTTTCGTACATTTTGCAAACTATCCTGAACAGTTATGATCTTATTAACTCCGCTGGAATGTTATCAATTCCTGGCGCTTTACAATTGCTCAGGTCTGTTAGCGCCCCGTCAAGCTCTGACCTTAAAATTTTGTCCCCCCAACTCTTCATTATCCACCTCCTCTTCTTGTTCTATTACTGACTTATCAAGATTTCCACCATGATACAACAATTCCTTCCATCTTTCTGATTTTTCTTCTTTATCCAAAATTGACTTCCAGTCCACTCTCCTGATGTTCTTGCTAATATTTTGTCTCTCGTTCAATATTTCTTTGTTTTTTCTAAAATAATATGCAGTTCAATAAATAACTTAGTCCTAATTCATAAAATTAATAATATTGTCTGTTTTTTAACGCAATACATGTAGTAAATACGTTACAACGCTAAAAAAATAGCAACATTAATATTGCGGAAATTACTTATTTAAAATTATCGCGGCAGTTTTTATTTGTCTACCTCTCTCACTTGGCAAAGTGTGTTTCCCTTATGCCACTTTAACAGCATGAAATATTTACATTAACAACGTTACTGTTGGGAATCAAAATAAACTAATTGCTATCGAATGCATTTACCATTGAATTCATTTTTATTGAGTTATAACGTCGAAATAATTCCAAATACAGGTTAACTACATTTGCGTGATAAAATGAAATACAGATCGGCTGTCTATACTCGCATACCCTTTAAAACAGAAAATTGCATCCTATGGAAAATTTTTAATGTAATATTCATAACGTAATATTAAGAATTAACCAGCGCAATAGATCCCATTATTTGTATGCAGCAAGTTCCACTCAAAGCCATATATCCCGCTTCGAATTAATTTGAAAGTTCTAAAATGTTTTATTAACGAATATGTAGCTGGATTTGAAAGTTGAGTTACCGTTGGTATTTTTAATGAAAATTGTTTTTTTACTCAGAGATCGGCGAGTATGCAAATTCGCGGCACGAGATTGCGTCAATACGAGTCGACGTCAATCTACTTTTCTCGGCTCTGAAATGGCGCTATATTCCAGCGGTCTGTTATCGGAGTTCACGCTTGGTGGTATATCTCGCTCGAGTAAGTCGATCAAGATTTCCTGAAGCGAGCGTACTTAACTCGAAAACTACCTACGAGAAACCCAGAACATCTCAAGAAAGTCAATTCATATTCAATGGGTAGAATTAATATATTGAACTTGTTAGATACGTCTATATCAGTAACTCAGTGGTATTTTTATACCAATATGAAAATAAAACTCGTTATGAAACTTTTACACAATGATTTCCTATACCACGAGGAAAAGAAATATAAATAAAAATGCTGTAAAAGGTAAATGATTCAAACCGAAGAATAAAATATTAACTCACAAATTATACAATTTTACTTTATTTTTCTAATTTGCTATTCTACACGATATGAAAAACGTAAACCAAAAAAATATATTCTACAACCGTCACGTAACAGGCCAACGAATTTCAGATCCAAAATAATTGATATAAAGTGCAACTAACCGGAACTGTATTTTGCAACAGCAATACATATTAATAAATTAAGGGTCACCATAAAAGTTTCTTATAAGTCTAAAGCCATTCAATAAAGCATAAAGTTTTTTAATACAAAAATCATTTACGATTTAAATATTATTTTCCAAATAGTACCTTACACCTGTAGGACGGGGTGGGAAATTAAAATAAAAGGTTAAGTAAAAGATAAGAGAAAATTTATTTATAAATTAATTTAACTGGGAAGAACATCAATAAGTATTTACAAAAGAATTTAAGGTTCGGCGAAGCAATCAGATCCAATATAATCTCAGGATATAAACCGTGGGTAATATCCTTCCTAAACGTCAAGGATTGGAAACTTGAAAGCGTACCTCATTTGTAGGGTGGTGTCCATTGTCCACACAGCTTCTCTGTAAGGGCGTCATCTTCTTCAGCGTCGACTTTTGACCTTCTTTATACGAGTCCGGGACCAAGCATCGGTTCCCGTCGACCTCCTTCAAGTTCTGAGGGCCGAATGATTTCACACAGCCTCCTTGCCGTGTGCAAAACCCTCCAAAAATCGATCTTTAACAATAGATTTGTATTAAAACCACGAAACCCCATTGGCCGACGCAACCACGTGGGTATTTCCAATTTTGTCGTTTTCTTGAGTCCCCTATTTCCCACGCCAGCTACTTTAGGAAATTCCGCAGGTCAGATTGGTACGTGACTAAAAGCTATTCCGAGGGATTGCGGACGGCTACAGCCAAACACTTCAACTTTCCAACCATTGCTCACTTTACATTAACAAGTAATCAAATATCCACTATCGCAGTATCTCCTGCTTGAATTTGTACTTATAAAACAATTAAAATTTATTTCGCTTTGTGTGCTAGTATCAATATATATATATATATATATATATATATATATATATATATATATATATTACCACATGTTGTAATTGGAATGTTTTTAGAAAGTTTGGTTAATCTACAATTTCATTAGTTCTACTCTGCACTATATTAACGTTGGAAATTACATTGAATAGCGTAAATAGTTTCAGCTGTTCCAAATTTAAAAACAAAAATTAAAATAACTCCGTCTATTGACGAATTTTATTTATTTCAACAACAGATAAATTCTTAAAATTATTTAAAACATTGTATGAAAGTTTATTTTAATAACAATTCCGTTTTCTTTCGTTTGGCATCGGTAATTTGATCCCGAAATATTCATCATTTAGATAACACGGAGTGACGCGGGTAGTGCGAGTGTTATTAATTATCTGTAATTGAAACTAAAGCAGCTATCATAGTCGAAACTGACTCTTAAATCATTCTTCATAAATAACGCACGTTTCTTGTTCCTCTCGGTCAAACCCATATCACTAATTCATAGCTGTGAATTTTTAACTAGTGTTAGGATATAAAATATAAGGAAAAGGAAGTTCAAATTGAATGCAGATGGAAGACAAACTATACATTATAA